>CM037159.1:65880-98380 GCA_020921065.1 Vaccinium darrowii | reverse complement strand
GTCCTAGCACGCTTGTTGCGTCTAGGTTCAACATCAACTTCCTTTTGTTGGTCTCCACTGCTATGATAAGCAGGATGCAATGTCTGTTTCACTGGACTGGACTCCCCGATGGATCTATACGGAAAAATGTGCTCAAAAAATGACACATTTATAGACTCCATGTAAGTGTTTTTGTGTATATCTGGTACGCCAGACTCATACACAAGGAACCGATATGCACTACTATTGTGTGCATAACCAATGAACACACAGTTAACGGTTTTCGGTCCTATCTTCTCATACTTAGGAGGAGGTATTGCTACTTTAGCAAGACATCCCCACACTCACAAGTGCTTAAAGTTAGGCTTCTTACCTTTGAGCAACTTATAAGGCGTGTTGTCTAACTTTTTGCGGGGTACTAAATTCAAAAGATAGTTAGCGGTCAACACCGCTTCACCCCACATGTTCTGAGGCAACCTAGAACTAACCAACATAGCATTCATCATTTCTTTCAATGTATGATTCTTGCACTCTGCAATTCCGTTCTGCTGAGGCGAGTAAGGTGCAATGGTTTGGTAAATAATACCGTGTTCAACACAGTAATTACCAAACGGTGATTCAAATTCACCACCTCGGTCACTTCTCATCACCTTAATCTTAGTGCTAAGTTGGTTTTCCACCTCATTCTTAAAAAGAATGAACTTGTCCAACGCTTCATCCTTGCTCTTTAGCAAGTAGACATAACAATATTTCGTGATATCATCTATAAAAGTAATGAAATACTTGTTCGCATTTGGCGTTTGGACATATTTCAGATCACACACATCAGTGTGGATTAGCCCCAACGGTTCGGTACTTCTTTCAACCGATCGAAACGAAGTTCTAGTTAACTTTGCTTCGACACAAGTTTCACACTTGTGATTTGTATCAATATGGGAAGCTGGAATATGATCCAAGTTAACTAATCTACGCATAGATTCATAATTAACATGACCTAGTCTACCATGCCACAAAATGGAAGACTCAAGCACATAAGCAACTGGGGCATTTGTCATATTAATAGTAGGGATAACAGTCATTACATTCATTTTAAACAGCCCATCGGCCATATAGCCTTTCCCTACATATGATCCAGCCTTAGTCAAAATGACCCTATCTGATTCAAACACCATGCGAAAGCCGTGCTTGCTCAGCAGAGAGCCAGATATCAGATTCTTGCGAATGTCTGGCACAAACAACACCTTGTTCAGGGTCAATGTCTTCCCCGAAGTCATCTTCAGGACCACTGTTCCTTCACCAGCAATATCTGAGGTTGCTGAATTCCCCATAAACAGCTTCTCCCTATTAACCAGCTCAAGTGACGTGAACATCTTCTTGTCACAGCAGATATGGCGGGTAGCCCCAGTGTCAATCCACCACTCCCGTGGATTTGAGCCCACCATGTTCACCTCAGATACCATAGCGGAGAAGTTCATGTCAAAACTACCTCCCGAGGCTTCTGCAATATGCGCTTGTGGACGAGGTGGCTTCTTGCACTCAGATGCTTTGTGGCCAAACTTGTCACAATTGAAGCATTTCCCTTGGAACTTCTCCTTTGGCTTCTTAGCGACACCACCCTTTGGTCCCAGATGGACACTTTTGCCCTTCTGCTTATCAGACCGCTTGTCATGTTGGTTCTTTCTCACACCACTTGAGGAAGAACGACCATGTTCCACCATGTTGGCCTTTGCCATTTCGGCCTCCTTGGCAGCCTTCTCTCTAGCCCGATTTCCTTCCGTGACATTGAGCTTGTAAAAGAGAGTCTCCAATGTCATCTCCTTGTTCTTGAACATGAGATAACTCTTGAACTCCTTCCAAGTTCCTGGAAGCTTGTGGATGATAGCAGCCACCAAAAAAGCCTCAGGCAACAACATCCCTTCTGCTTTGATTTCATTGATCAACATCTGGAGCTCTTGGACCTGTTCAGTCACAGATCTTTCATCTTTCATAGTATAATCAAGGAAGCGGCCCACCATGAATTTTTCAGGCCCGACCCCCTCAATTTTGTACTTTTTGTCCAAGGACTTCCACAGTTCCTTGGCTGACTCCGCCTCATTGAACATAGAGTACAACGAGTCATCAAGAGCATTCAAGACATAGTTCTTGGCCAGATAATCAGCATTCTTCCACTGATCCAGAGCTTGTCGCTTCTGGTTGTCTGTCTCATCTTCAGCAACAACTGGGGCATCCTCAGACAAGCACCCAGCAAGATGGAGAGTGGTCAGATAGAACATCATCTTCTGTTGCCATCTCTTGAAATCAACCCCTGGACCAAACTTCCCAGGCTTATCAACATGGGACATCGGTATCGAAGGGACTCCATGCAAAGGAGTAGCAGCACTCGAGCTTCCCACATTTGGAGTCTCATTGCTCTTTCCAGTTGTCATCTTAACCATAGAAATGACAAACCACAAATTAGTGAAACTATTTTCACAATCATGACAATAGGTATAGATTAACAATCTAAACTTAGCTACCAAACATGGTCTTGCACCCACAACGCACAAGCGTACCCTGGGGGTCCCAGGGGGCTTGCCCCCTGGAAGGGGTTCTAGGGGGCCGTGCCCCCTGGCGGGGTTCCTAGGGGCAGCGCCCCTAGGCGGGAGTTCGAGGGGAGCGCCCTCAACGGAGTTCCGCCTGCCCGGACAGGCGGCAGGGGTCAACGGGGTTCCGCCTAAACGGTATACACAATTCACTGCTTAAGCGATCAAGCCAATTCATCTTCTGTCTCTGCCAAGTATACCAATCCTTGTGCCAAGTTACTACACTGGCCATGTACTAACGCTGAGTAATTAACCTTCCACTGGTTACATTACTACAGGCAGAGCACACGCTTAGGCCGAACAAGCCCAACCACTGGCTGTTCTCAAACCCAACACAAGGACTATGTGGACGGTCGGCTTCCACTGTTGTGTGGTTTCGGAATGATTTTCGAAACGGTTCGAAAAACAAATGATTTTTAGAGTCGCCACCCGGGTTTTGAGAAAGCAGTTTGGGACCCGAGAAACCAATTTGAAACGCAATGATTTGAGAGAATGACTTATAAAACCAGTTGAAAACCAGAGATTCGTTTTGGATCCGGGAGCCAGGTTACGAACAGGGAAGGGTTTTAATGCACCCCGTTCGCCCGATTAAAAATCGGTCTTTACTAAATATTTGTGAGATTTTATTAGAAAACAATTTTATTGCTGAACATTAACAGATAAACATTTAAACAAAGCAGACGATAATAATGAGCAAAATAAATGACTGGTATGTAATTGACAGAAATCAAACGAAAATCCAAACTTCAAACTATTCCTGCAGGGGGGAGGTTCAAATTTCACATTTTACCAGAAAAGTGTGCCGTGCGGCACACTGGATGTACCGTGCGGCACAAATAATGAGCCGTGCGGCACTGTTCTTCAATTTAACGGTCAAATTTTCAAATGGGTGCCGTACGGCACTCAAAGTGTACCGTGCGGCACAGTAGGAGTGCCGTGCGGCACACTTGGCTGCAAAACAGTTTGAAACTTTGGCTTTTCGAAATGATTGATCAGAGGCACATACAAGGTATGAAATGCATTCAAAATGAACTACTTTAAAGGGAGAAAGCAGTGTATTGAGTATGGGATGTCCCTCCTCGTTGAATCGCTCCGTACGAGGCGATGTTTTCACCGTACGACGCGACCGGGAGGTGTGAAATGAAACTGGACTTGCTGTAATTTGGGCATACCAAGCATGGAAATGATACAAGGAATCATTCCACCCTTGGTACCTCTCCCCTCAGGGTACCAAATTCAAGGAATTTGGCGAAACGGGTTTATACCTTCGGTTTCGAACTCTCGGATTAAACTTGTTTCCTGAACTTCTGAATGTTGCTTGATACTTCTCTCAACCTTAACTTCACTCTGGTATGGAGGTAAGAAGGATTGAAGGCTTGAGCTTTGGCAAACTTGGAATGGCTATCTCACGGCTTTAGAACCGAAAACAGGGGATGAGTCTTTGCCTAAGGTTTGACTTTGGCAGAGAGAATGATATTGGATTCTCTATGGTGGAGATGGTAGCTAAGAGGTTTTGGCAATGGAAATGGCACTCAAGAGTGGAGTTTCGTGGGCAATTTTACACCGAAATTCTCTGGGATGGGATTTTGGGGGTCCTTTTCCCATTGGGTTCGAACGGTTTATATAGAGGGTGAGGGAGCCGAATGTAGTCTCCAACCCCTTCTTGATTCTTGCTCATGGAGACAATGGCATGGGGAGTAGCATATTCCTTTCGGCCATGATCTTCCCTTTCGGCCACAACCAGCAGGGCGGGGGAACCAATCTCGTCAACGTTTTCGGCTGCTGGGAATTCGCAAAAACTGGGAACCCGTAAACAGTACCGTACGGTACACAAACTGTGCCGTGCGGCACAACTGGCCGTCAAAATTCAACAATCTGCTGTACGTGACTAGCTGTCCCGTGCGTTGAGAGATGAGTACCGTGCGGTACTGTTGACTGAGTTGACTTGGAGAATTTCAATCCGAGAGTTCTTCCGGGTGTTTCCGTTCATCATTGGGGATTAAAATGTACGTGAACGCTCATTTTGGGGTGTCTACAGTTGCCCCTCTTTGACGAGACTTACAATCATTGTGTCGTCGGAAGTCGCGTCAAAGATAGAAGACACCCCTCGATGTGGACGTCCTCGTACGAAAACAAACTAGTAATACATGATGCTTGTGGTCGCGCTCGTGAGAGCTGCCTACGTACCCCGTTGTAGGGATCAGACCAGCGTAGTTCATTGAGGCTCTAGAATGCAAGAGTCGATAGGAAACATACCTTGATCGGTTTGAGGGATTTGTCACTCTGCTTTTCAACGAGGGAAAAACGAATGATGTGCTGTTGGTGCTGAAAACCGTTTTGTTAATGCCGGAGAGGACTTACGAAACCATTTGTTGCTGATACAAGAAACCATTTGATGCTGAGGATATCTGTTGTTAATGCCGGAGAGGACTTACGAAACCATTTGTCGCTGACCCAAGAAACCATTTGATGCTGAGGCTGATCGAAATTGTTGTTGTAGATGCCGTTGAGGACCTACGAAACCATTGGATGTTGGGGATATAACTGACGCTGATCGAAATTGTTGTTGTAGATGCCGTTGAGGACTTACGAAACCATTCGATGTTTTGAAATAATTGTTGCTGATGCCGTAGAGGACTTACGAAACTACCTGAGTGCCGATTAAAACTGCTGTTAATGCCGCTGAGGACTTTGCGAAACAGCTCCGATGGAAATCATCGGATGCTCGAAATTGTCGTTAATGCCGGAGAGGACTTACGAAACCATTTTGATGTTGGGGATATAACCGCCTGTTAATGCCGGGGAGGACTTACAAAACCCGTCTGAGTGCTTGATTGAAATAGTCGTCATAGATGCCTTTGAGGACTTACTAAACCGTATGTCGTGGTTTATGCCATCGAGGTCTTACGTAACCAATTGGTGCTTGTATACTGTCGATGGAACAGATAAGTGCGCCCGAGGTCACCGTGTGGCAAAATTGATGATTAGCCCGCTTGAGATTGCTGGCAATCTTGGTTTTAGAAACCCCCGGGGAGATCGAATCTGACGTAAAACCCTTTAAGAATTCAGACGAGTACCGTACGGTATCAAAACTGTGCCGCGCGGTGAAGTAGAAATGTCGTGCGGCAAAACTGGCAAGGATGTGTGCCGTGCGATACTCCAAGGTGTGCCGCACGGTAGAGTGGGTGTACCGTACGGTACAAGTGGTTATTAAAACCACCCGAAACCGCTCTGTTTTCTCCCACTCTTTCAAACGCATTCAAAACATTTAGTTGGTTTATTTCAGAGCGTGGGAGTCCGAAAACCTCATTCTCTCACTCCCCTTCTTCTTCGAATCTCTTCTTTTACTTTCCCCAAATTTCTTCAAGCTTTTCGGCATCATCACACCCAAAATCAGATTTTCTCTTCCGAGATATATCCTTTATGGCTGATCCTGGCGAACCACCAATTGATCCTAACATGCCCACCAATGTTTCGACGCCGCCGGCGTACAGGGAAGGGGGTACTGCGTCCGGCGAGTCTGGGAGCGACTCATCCATTGGTTCTCCAGTCGGTACTGATCCGGTTCAAGGGGCGTTGGTCGGGGCCAAAACGGTATTACCCACGCCGGCAATGGCTCCGACGGGGCTTGGTGGGGTTCATGCGGGTGAGGCCCCAACTTTGGCAGTGGTACAGGAGACCATGGGTGCCGAAAGTGCTGCGGTGGCGGAAAGGGGCGATACCAGTGGGGGTTTGGGTACCGCACGGCACTCCGAGAGTGCCGTGGGTGATGTTGTGAGTGCTGTGACTGTGGGTTCGAGTGCCGCACGGCATGATGAGAGTGCCGCGGTTGGTGATCAGAGTGCCGGGGCTAGCCACAGGGGTTCGGAGGCTATGGAGATTGATCCCACAGGTACGGGTGCTTCTCCCTCGGATATTGCTATGAGTTTGAGTGGGATAGATGTTGTTGTAGGGAGAGCCCGTGTTCAAGAGAGTGGGTCTCAGGCTGAGGGTATCCCGAGGGACGTTTCAGAGGCTACCTTTGCGACCGGTACACCAGTGGCCCAGGGGGGTTCGGGTGATAGAGACGTTGTGGTTGAGGATGTGACTGGAGGTAGTAGTACCAAGAGTGAGGAGGTGCCGTTAGTGAGGCGCATAGCTCCAGGTCCGGCTATTGCGATTGGTACCGCCAGAGTGCCAGAGGAGAGTGCTGAGAGAGAGACAGAGCCTTCAGAGCCTCCGTTGTTTACACCTACTGTTGGTTCTTCCCGTGGGTCTGGTTTGACTTTGGCAGACACTTTGGAGGAGGCGAGAGATGAGGATATAGCAGCGACCTTGCAGGAGTTTCCCAGGTTTGTAAATGTCCTGGTTTAGGAGGGGATGGCATCTATTGTCAGGGATGCTGAGCAGGAGGAGAGACAGAGAGAGGCCAAGGTGGCTGCAGGGGAGGGGCGTTTGACTATAGTCCGAGAGGTTGAGTTGGCTTTGGACCACAGAGCTCCGTTTACACCGGCCACTTACGTGCCACGAGTCCACTTCTTCGTCCCTCAGGGCTGTGACACATATACCCCTTTGCTACCGGTGTACTTGGATACAAATGTGATTCGTGACCGCTCGACCCACATTGCTTATAAAAACCCCTTGGTATGTACTTTGTTTATTCTTTGTTGTCTGTACCTGTTTGCTGTACATTCCTTTTGACAATGCCTGATTGAGATTGCATTATGCTTTGATTTTACAGAATCAGAGATCCATGGGCGGTTATGGAGGTTTTGCACATTCTCTGGCATACTACCGTGCGCTGCCAGCACGAGTGAGGGCTTTGGTTGACGCCTCTGGGTTCACCATTTTTATCCAGCTTCTGACAGTGACGAGGACGGATCGCAAGCTGATACGAGCCCTGGTGGAGAGGTGGTGGGATACCACCAACACCTTCCACTTCAGATTCGGGGAGATGACGATCACTCCCCTTGACTTTGCTGCGATCACCGGTCTGAGAGTTGGAGGTGAGCCGATCCCGTTTGACTCAGAGCTGTACTTGGACACTGCTGCTGTGGAGCACTACCTGGGGAGGAGGCCTGGAGGTATTGAGCCGGGGGTGAGGTATACTGTCTTAGTGAGTTTCTGGGATCACGAGCCAGGGTCGGAGGAGGAGGCTAGGCAGATGGCGAGAGCCTACTTGTTGTACCTCTTTGGCGCCTCCCTGTTTCCGAACAGGCAGGGCATGGTGCACTTGGGTTGGTTGCCTGCACTGGAGAGTTTGGAGACTACTGGGAGGTTTGACTGGGGCGGCGCCGGTCTGTGTACTGTGTACTGCTTCCTTGGTTGCGTGTGCCGTGGTGTAGGCACGAGCCTTGGTGGTTACTGGAGGGTGTTGGAGGTAAAATATTTGCTCGTATTCCTCTTTCAATGATAATGCTAATGCTTTTATCCAATGTTTCTTGACTTGACGGCTTTCTGAACATGCAGGTGTGGGCTTATGAGGTGCTGGGTGTATTTGCCCCGGCCAATTCGCATAGCAATGAGGATGTGCTCCCACGTGCCGAGAAGTGGGGATCAGAGTACACAGGAGCCGGTGATCATAAGGGAGATTTGAGGACTTTTCGGCTTTTTCTTGATTCTACCACGGGGGATAGGGTAAGCCTTTCCTGTGATTTCCAATATTCATGCTTTCTTGTCTTCCTTTATCCTTGAAACTGACAAACCTTTTTCCTCTTATAGGTGAGGTGGAACGTTTGGCATAGGATGCGCAAGGATTACCTGGTTAGGAGCAGGGAGCTGACACGGAGTCGAGTGCTGCTGGACTGCCCTTACGGCTGGCGATGGTACTTGGGTGACAGGGTTTCCCGTCAGTCCCTCGGGATTGACCATTTCAGAGTGCCTTCGCCGTTGCCTCCACTTGTTCAGAGGACTGAGGAGTACACCCGAGCTGAGATAGAGAGATACACGGTGCCGACAGAGGTGACCTTCAGTCCTTCGATAGATTATGAGGGTTACTTGAGCACACACTTGGCATATGATCTGGACATGGAGAACCGTTTGAGGGCCGGTCCTGCTTTACCTGAGTTGAGGAGAGAGATTGAGGTGGTGACCGTTGACGGAGCACTTGGAGTGGTGACGGTGCCTCACATTACTCCTACAGTTACTCTTGCCACGACAGAGGTGACTCTTGATTACCATGCTTGCTTCAATTCCCTTTGTATATCCATATCCATGTATTGCTAATGTATCTTGGTATTTCAGATTCCTGTTGAGTGGGCGGCGGCGTCGTACCAGCTGGCGTAGGACTTGCAGGCCATGGTCCGTCAGTTCGTGATGGGCATGGCTCCAGAGGTGCGCCCGCGGGCTGAGCCAGGAGTTGTACTTGGTCGTGGTCAGAGAGCCACTAGAGGGAGGGCATCGGCCCATGGTGTTGGAGAGGCTAGCAGAGGTAGAGAGACCAGCCGAGGCACTCGCAGGAGGAGGGAGAGTGCTAGCAGTGACAGAGGAGCTAGCCGAGGGGCCACCCCTAGTGCTGGGGCTGCTGAGGTATTCATTGGACTTGCCTTTCTTTTCTGTTTGATCATGCATGCCTTTTATCGTATTCTGACAAACTTTGTTGCCTGTGCAGGGAGCGTCGGGCTCCGGGAGTGCTAGGCGTTCCACTCCTCGAGTTACTTCGGTGACTCCACCTTCAGGCCGAATCCTTCGTTCTTCTGAGAGACGGAGAGAGAGTGTACAGCAGAGGGAGGAGCCTGTGGAGAGCAGTAGTACTGATGACGATCAGGCTACGCCAGAGGAGTATAGACCTCGGGGGTCCGAGCCTCCGAAGCGTCCTCGTACCTGAGACAGTAGTTGGTGGTAGCATTTTACTAGGTGGGGCCTGCGTGCCTTGTTTTGATTTGGGCACTTGTTTAGTCCTCTGTATAGATGGCCTGCGAGCCGTAGTAGTTGATGATGTATTGGGCCTCTTTGCCCCTGGATATGGTTACACTTATCATTGGGATATCTTGATCTTGGTTTTATAAAAATTTGCATTTTAGTCATGCTGTCATTCATATTGGCAATGAATCTGGAAAATCAAAATTTGCACGTGAGTACTTAACTTAAAGCAACTGAATTCGAGACCAACAAACTTGTATATGGAAAGCTTGATTTGCATTTATGGTTGTGACTCATAGGACTCAATGAAATGGAACTAAGCTTTTGAACTCGTATGTGCAATGTATGGATTAACGACAAGAGAATGACGCTTGTTGCGCACGTATGTCGGCATTGCCGTTGACAAACGAATGGAATGACTCATGGATACGACATGTTACACATGAATTGACCACGCTTGTGGGGTGGTATTATCATGAAGTATAGCTCGTTGATACTTCCATTCCTTGGTATTCAAGTCTTCGAGACTTTTGATCATTAATTTTTGGTTGAGGTTGCCAACCGACCCTTCCAATAGGTCGTAGGTGCGCGCCATGGTTGCATGCATAAGCTTTGTGCCAAAGAGAAGCATGGAATGAGCCCCGGATGCTCAAAACTGCATTTTGCTGGAATCTGGCCAACTGTGCCGTGCGGCACCAAAACTGTGCCGTGCGGCACTATTAGTGTGTCGTACGGTACACGCCTGATAGTGCCAAAAAATCTGCCACTTGCAGCGGATTTCTGGTCCTCCTTTTCGGCGTTTCATCACTTCAACGCACGTCCTAGGGACTTGAAGAGCCATTGTGAGGCACCTTTTGAGGAGACTTACCATTTTTAGCATGATTCCTTGCGGTCTTCGAGTTGGCACGTCTTTCGAGGTGGCCTTCCTTTGGAACTTGAAATTTCGTATTGTTCCTCATGCACGGTGGCTATAAAAAGCTGTTCCTTCCCTCTCTTATTTGCATTCCAAATTCATAAACTCTTTCCTTGTTAACCCTCCCTCTTTCACAATGGTGGTGAGTTTCTCGGCCTTGATGTGCCCCTGGCTCGATGATCTCGATGGCTTGGACTGGCTGCACTTTCGGGGTCATAGGCTGACTTCCCTTCGTTATATTCGAGACGTGTCCATACGTCCGGAGTTGTTGCGAGCTGCAACACGATTCTGGGACCCTGAGGTGCATGTATTCCGCTTTGGTCTCCACGAGTTATGCCCCACTGTGGAAGAATTCTTCGCATACCTTGGAGGTTTTGATTTGGCGGAGCCCATCGTTCCTCTCTACGGAGTTGGTTTTGCCCTAGTGTTGTCTTCCAAGCTAGAGATAAGTAACAATGCGGCTAAGTCCTTGATTCGTGGAGGTTTTCTAAACATTCCACGCCTGATTGAAGGATTCCGTTCCAACAACATTGCTCTGTGCTTGTGTTTACTGGCTGCATTCTTGTTCGTGCAATCTGATGGTCAAGCAAGCTCTTCCCTGGTTGGTGTGGCTATGCAAATTGAGGAGCGTAAGGATGTAGCTCCCATGGTTCTGGCTGAAACTTTGATGGGTTTGGATGGGGTTCATGCCGGTAGGACCGACGTCTTCGAAGGTAGTCCGCTGCTCCTACAGGTAGGCTTCTCACTCAGCTCTCCTTTTTCTGGCTTTTTACTCGTTCTCTTTTTACCTCGGCGCTCAGTTCAAAGCTGTCTAAGGCTTCTTACTTGTTTTCTCTCTTTCACACAGCTGTGGTTATGCGACAAGGCTAATCTGCTGGAGCCTGTGCCAAGAAATCGGGTTCATGAAACTCAAGGGTTCGTTATCAGGAATTTCAGGGAGGTTTTTGATGATGTGGGAGGTTGGACTCGAGTTCTTTCCCAGCTCACAGAAGAGGTGATCTCTTGGCGTTTGACTTGGATTGACCTTCCTGACATGGCTATTAGCAACATCGGGCGTCAGCGAGTGATTCTGGCAGGTTTGACCCGATGGACCTTCTACGTTCCAAACCGCATCCTCCGTCAACTTGGAGTTCGTCAAGTACCGCCACCTGCAGGTCCTGAGGATTTCGTCATACCGAATTTCAATGTCGCCACCTTCAGGGCTTACCAGAGCAATTGGAGGGATCGCACGACCATTCCAAGAGACCTATATCCCAGTGTTCTTCTTCCGGCACGCTATAAGAGATGGTTGACGAGAGATATTGAAGCAAGAGACAATGGAAACTAAGACGGACCTTTAGACTCGATCTTAATGTGCCTGAAATAAGTTGTGCACCCAGTGCTATGGATGTTTTTATTTCTTTTGTTTGAAAGTTTCATGCTCAGCTATGTAATCGAAGAAGCTTTGTTTGAATAAAATTTTGAGTTTTGAGAATTTTCCGCTCTTGGTTCTTACTGGTTCTGCCTGCGAAATGTGTATGGGGACTTGGAATCAACTCGAAAGATTGTGATCGAACCTCGGGATGAGGCTGCCTACGTATCCCTTGTAGAAAGGAATCAGGTCATGACGTAGTTCAGGACTACAATTGTTTGGTTAGGGTTCGCTCCGGTATTTACACTTTCCTTTTTGCGCTCTGAATTTTGCCTAGTACCGCCTTTTCAGGTTTTCGGTCTAGCGAGCCTTTGATTGTTTTTGGCCTTATCTTTTGCTTAAGCCGCCCTTTCGGGTTTTCGACCTAGCAGGCTTTTGCTCTAATTTTTGCCTGGAACTGCCCGCCCTTGCGGTTTTCAGTCCAGCGAGCTTCTCTCAGGGGTAATATCTCTTGAGTTGATCCAGGTTGACCAAAGTAGAAAAATCGTTGCCGTCAAGATCGATGAGTTGTGTTGCACCTCCGGACAAGATCTTCTTGATAATGTAGGGCCCGGCCCATTTTGGTCGAAATTTCCCGCGCGGATCGAACACTGGAGCCCGAATCTCCTTCAAAACCATGTCGCCTTCCTGTAAATCTCTGGACTTCACCTTCTTGTTAAAAGCACGAGCTATTCGGCGCTGATATCCCTGAACATGATATAAAGCTTTAAGTCGCCTTTCATCGAATAGCATGAGCTCTTCAAACCTTGCGTTTTGCCATTCCGCTTCATCAATTCTTGACTCTGCCATGATCCTTAAAGACGGGATTTCGAGTTCGATGGGAAGAATAGCCTCCATGCCGTAAACCAAAGAGTAGGGTGTTGCCCCTGTCGGAGTTCGAATGGACGTCTGGTATCCCCACAATGCCAAAGGCAGTTGTTCGTGCCAATCTCGCGCAGACTCGATGGTCCTCTCTAGTATAGACTTGATGGTTTTGTTGGCCGCTTCCACAGCTCCATTGGTTTGTGGTCGATAAACAGTTGACTTATGAACCTGAATCCCGAATTCTTCAAGAGTCTCTGCCGCTCTCCCCTTGAAATGAACCCCGTTATCTGACACGAAAGCCTGAGGGACCCCGTACCTGTAGATGACGTTCTGCTTGATGAAATGAGCAACCTGGACCGCAGTGAGGGTCGTGTGGGAAGCGGCTTCAACCCACTTGGTGAAGTAATCGATTGCAACTAGGATGAACTTGTTCCCATTTGACGCTGCTGGCGTGATTCTGCCGATAACATCTATGCCCCAGACGGAAAAGGGCCAAAGCGAGGTCATGGAATGCAATTCTGATGGTGGAACATGCATAAGGTTGGCGTGAATCTGACACTTGTGACATCGCCTCACGTACTCAACACACTAAGTCTCCATGGTTGACCAATCATAACCTTGTCTTAAGACTTTCTTGGCAAGCATCATGCCATTCATATGAGGGCCGCAAACTCCTTTATGGATTTCTTCCATAATCCGGCTGGCCTCTTCTCCGTGTACACACAGTTTGTGCGTCCCACAATAAGATCTCCGATATAGCTGTCTTCCACAAATGATGTACTGAGATGCCAACCTCCGAAGAGCTATTTGGTCTTTCTTGTCTGCTCCTGCTGGATACTCGCCTCTTTCGATGAAGTTCCAAATGTCGTGAAACCACGGCAAGCCATCGTTCGGCTCGTCAATGGCCATGACGTACTCATAAACAGGCTTGTCTCGTTGTTCAATTATAACTGGCCGGAGTCTGACTCCGTTTGGTATTTCAACCATGGAGGCTAGTGTTGCAAGGGCATCGGCGAACCGATTCTTCAACCTTGGCACATGCGTGAAGGTGACCATCTGAAATTGCGGGATTAAATCATCTAGGTCTTGATGATAGGGTTTGAACTTATCTTCCTTGACCTTCCATTCACCGTTTGCTTGTGACACCACCAAGTTCGAGTCTCCGACGACTTCTAGTCTTTCGACTCCAATTTCTAAGGCAGCTTCCATCCCTACAATGCAGGCTTCATATTCTGACTGGTTGTTGGTGACCTCGAAGTTTAACTTGAAAGCCAGAGGGATATGTGATCCTTCTGGGGAAATTAACAGTACTCCGATTCCAAATCCTTTCTGATTGGCTGCTCCATCAAAATACAACGTCCAGACATCGTTGGTGGTCGTCATCACATTCTCATCTGGGAATTCAAATTCCACATCTTCTGGACCTTCTACCGGGTAATTGGCGAGAAATTCGACGACAACCCTTCCTTTTACTGACTTTCTGGTAACATACTTGATGTCGAATTCTGCTAGCAAAAGCAACCACCGTGCTAACTTGCCTGTAAGCGCAGGTTTCTCAAACAGATATTTGAGAGGGTCCATTCGAGAAATCAGCACTACAGAATAAGCCAACATATAGTGTCTCAACTTCTTGGAAGCCCAGACCAAAGCCCAACAAGTCTTCTCCAGGGGAGTGTATCGTTCTTCGCATCCAACCATCTTCTTGCTAATGTAATATACGGCTTTCTCAGATCCGCCTTCACCTTCTTGTGCTAACATGCATCCCATAGCTGATGGAGTGACCGACAGATATAGAATTAAAGGTTGCCCTGGTACTGGTGGCATTAGTACTGGAGGATTCTGCAAGTATTTCTTGACTGCTTCAAAGGCTTTCTGACACCTGTCGTCCCACTTGAATGTCACGCCTTTCTTGAGAAGGTGAAACATCGGCTCGCAAGTCGTGGTTAACTTGGCGATGAATCTGCTGATGAACTGAATCTTGCCGAGGAAACTTCGTACTTCTTTCTCCATCTGCGGTGGTTCCATTTCAAGGATGGCCTTGATTTTGGATGGATCCACTTCGATTCCTCGGGTTGTGATCATGAAACCCAACATCTTTCCTGCTGTAACTCCGAATGTGCATTTCTCGGGATTGAGACGCAATCTGTACTTGCGAATTCTTTCAAAGAACTTCCTCGGGGCGTGCAGGTGCCCTTTTCTTTCCTTGGATTTGACGATCATGTCGTCCACATATACCTCGACTTCTTTGTGAATCATATCATGCAATAGAGTTGTAGCAGCCCTCTGGTAAGTAGATCCGGCATTCTTTAACCCAAATGGCATAACCTTGTAACAGTAGGTGCCCCACTCCGTGGTGAAAGTTGTCTTCTCTCAGTCCTCAGGGGCCATGAGAATCTGATTGTAGCCTGAAAAACCATCCATGAATGATAGCAATGCGTGCCCCGCAGTGTTGTCCACGAGTACATCTATATGCGGCAGCGGGAAGTCATCCTTAGGGCTAGCTTTGTTTAAATCTCTGAAGTCTACACAGACTCTGATCTTCCCGTTCTTTTTGGGAACAGGTACAATGTTGGCGACCCACTGAGGGTACTCCGTGACCATCAAGAACCCTGCGTCTAACTGCTTCTGAACTTCCTTCTTGATTTCCAATACCCAGTCTGGTCTCATCTTCCTCAACTTCTGCTTGACAGGTTTTGCATCTGGATACAGCGGGATTCGATGCTCCACAATTTCTGGATCAATTCCGGGCATGTCCGCGTGAGACCATGCAAAAACATCTTGAAATTCTTTCAGAAGATCCGAGTGAGCTTTAAATTCTTCTGGAGATAGCCCAGAACCAATTTGAACCATTCGCGGATCACTCTCTCCTCTCAGATTTATTGAAAATACTTCTTCTTTTAGAGGCTGAGCATGCCTTTCATTTTCTCGTTCGATTAGGGATCGGAGTTCTTTTGGAATTTCTTCCTCAAACTCAATCCCATCATCGTCCGGGTCAACACAATTTATTTCAGACACAGCAAGATAAGCAAAGTCAACTTCATTCATTGCAAAAGGGTGGCCCCAGGGGCGTGATACATGAGAGTAGACTCAAATTCAAAAGAAAAATGATGACGCGGAGGACTGATAGACACATGCATTGACTCAGAAGTGGTCCGAACTCAGTGCTAAATTCAGACTCAATGCTAGATTCTGACTTAGACTCAAATTCAGTGCCAATGTAAACAATTTTAGGTAGAAAAGTGCAGTTTTTATAAACTCCGTTGGCATCCACAATGAGTGAGGTCACATCTCCAAGGGCTTCTTGGCTTAGCATCATCAGCTCCATGTCTCCAACAGGTTCCAAACCAATTGTTATGGCAGCAGACCCGTCCTCGACCGTACCTGTCAGACTTTCATCCTCAAACAACGATATCAGATTCCCTGAGTCAAAAACTTCAATCCAGTCAGATTTGCATTGCTCGACCAATTCTTCTAGCTTTGCCGATTCATCATCACTGTCCCATGAGTCGTTGGCGAAGATTTCGAACCCTGGCAGCTTGGTTTTCTTCTTCACATCCCAAAACAGTTCCGAATGGGACCTTTCTTCGGTTGGCGAAGATAGCCTCTTTTCCTTTGATAAAACGAATGGGACCTTTCTTCGGTTGAACGCGAGTTCGGGCTTTCCATCCGCTTCCTTTCTCATCTCCACTGGGTTGATACCCAAGGCCGAAGTGGTTACTGTTTACAGGGAACTCCGGGAATTCAGCCATTCCTTGATTGTTGCGGCCTAATCCCAGACCGGGCATGTAAGCCATTTTTCTCATCATTTCAATAGCCGTTGAGCTGATCGAGAAGTCTTCATCCATTTTAATAGTGAGAACTGCCCCAGCGGTGTCAAAAGAGAAACCTCCAAGGGCGACGTCTTCTTCCCCATGCGTAATCTCGAGCAGAGGGGCGTTGTCAGAAACATGAGGACGAATCCCAGATTCCCCATAAATAGTTAGAGTTCCTGTGGCTAAGCCAAGCTGAACTTTTTGATGCAGCGAAGATGGTACTGCCATGATGTCTGAGTGGTGAAGCCATGGTCTACCCAGCAGCAGGTTGAAAGACGAAGGAATGTCAAGTACGTGGAACTCGACTTTAGACTTGAAATCTTCGACTGACATTTCTAGTTGGACAACTCCAACTACATCCCTGCGTGTATTATCATAAGCACGCACTCCGAGGCTCGATGGTTGGAAATCCTTAGTTGTGAACCCCAGGCAGTAGGCTGTGCGCAGTGGACAGACATTTAAAGCAGATCCATTATCTAGGAGGATAACAGGGACCCATTTCCCTACACACTTCATGGTGATGTGTAATGGCTTATTGTGGCCGGCTCCTTCTGGCGGCAGATCTTTCTCGGTGAATGTTACGACATGTTTTGCCTTGTTTGGCACAAGCAAGGCCACTGGAGCTTCGGGTGGAGTGTCAGGCGGCACCTCCATGTTTGACAGAGTTTTGATCAACTTCTGACGGTGTTCCCTGGATGAGGAAAGCAGCCCCCAGATGGATATAGATGCTGGAGTTCTTTCAAGTTGCTTCCGGATGGGGTTTTCCACTGGCATGGTATTCCTCTGCGGTGGTTGAATGATAACTTCTGGTGTCTGAGTGACGCCTTCTGGGTTACTTGGAATTGAATCATGTTGGACGGGATCGTCCCAAACAAATGCCCCAGCTTGATCGTGGTTAGAGGTGTGGCCTCTTTGTAGGTTGGTAGGTTGATAGATTCGTCCGCTTCGCGTTACTCGGTTGACCGACGGTGGCTCTTCATCCCAAAAGTCTGAAAATTCATTGACCTTTCGCTTCCCAGCCTTGATGGATTCCAGCTTCCGCTGAGTATCGAAATACTCGGTCCAAAAACCTGCGACACTGCTCTCGGCTTTCTACTTCTCGATTTTAATATCTCCCATCTTCTTTTCCAGATTTTCCACCGCTCGATCATGCCAAAATGAATCATCCAGCATGGTTTTGTTGACAGTCCACATTTCACCGTTATCAAACTGGACATCGATCACGTCTTCTTCATTCCAAAATGAATCCGCGGAATCCTCCGTCAGAGCAGAAACATTTGACTGAGGATGAAACGGCACGGATGGCTGAGGCAAAGATTTGTTGATAATGTAAGCTTGAGGAAACCACTCATGATCCCCAAAGATGGTTTCTATGGCAGAATGTCCTTCAATTCCAAGAAGTGGAGGTGGCAGCGAATTATCTGGAAGATTGTTGCTAGGGACCCAATGATAAACCTCTCCGAGTGTCCGGTTCCATATGTCTCCGGGTTCTTCAAACAGAGTAGGGAGTGAGATTGCATCAAGTGGATCAGCACAAATTGCCTCCCACCTTTCCCGCCAATCTTCTTGTTCATTTGGCTCCATGTATGCGAGAGTATGTACCATGCCGGCGATGCATACAACTTTGTCAATCCGACAGATGCTGGAATCTGTTGGTATAGAGACAACTGGTTTGTTATGAGAGTCGGGGATGATGAACCGGCTTGGGTCCCATTTGTCACGCCCCGCCCCGCAAACGGCACCCGTGGTGGGCCCGAAACGGTGCGGCCACGTGGCATTCCAACACAAGACTCAACATCAGCTTAATAAACTCTTATAATAACAACACAGCGGAAGACTTCTTCACATAAACAAAAGTGCCAACGTTAAATCACTAACTCAACACCCACAACTGTCTACTCAGAAACAACTTAAGCTTTACATAAACTCAAAATGCTTTATATTACAAACCATAAAAGCACTAGATGACAACATGTCCAAAAATCCACTCGACACCAACTTCATAACCCAACGTTGACCGGTAGTGGACCCCCTCTACAGCTCCTGCTATCTAGAAAACCATAAAGGAAATCCAGAGTGTGTGAGACATAGATATGCTCAATAAAATACAACCAAATCAACATGCCAAAACACAACAACGTTATACATCAACTAAACCATCATTCAAAACACAACATCATTATACAACAACTTTCAACATGTATAAAACCAATCACATGCAAGTGGCACGTCTGCCACATCCTATGTATCCTAGGTCACTGTGGGAGCACACCCCGCTCGTTGTCACCGGTAGCTAGCCGACACAACGTACTCGCGGTGCAGCCCAATCCACAGCCCCTTCGCAGATACCATCTTTCACACACAATATACAATGTATCCTAGGTCACTGTGTAACTCAATCCACAGCCCCTTCGCAGATACCATCTTTCACACACATCATACATGCATATCCACAACTAAAACATCTATTAGCATGATATACATCCATCTTCACAACAACACATCATCATCACATGACATACATCCGTCTTCACAATAACACATTATCAGCAGCTAATACATCTATTAGCATAACAACATTCATCTTCACAACAACACGTCATCATCACATAATATACACCCGTCTTTACAACGATACATCATCAACTCAGTTATACGTTATTGAACATGAATATATCAAACACACTCACCTCGATCTCCAGAGATAAAGGTAGATTTGATTATTGTATTCGGCATCCCGGATGTGCCCGTATCTGCCTCTGTACACGTATCCTCAATTAACTCAAAATCATACACAATCAATGGTAGACACTAATTAAGACCTTAGATAATCCCATGAATATACGCTCAAACACAAGAAAGGTGCTCAACACACTTAGGACAACTCGACCCCTTCGCGGTCTACGAATTTATAGAATTAATCCACCCGTCCAAACATCCCAACATTTTAACCTTAGACCATAGACACAAGCAGAAACAACATACTAAAAACTCAGAATTTTCTAAGCTCTGCAACTATTTTTAATCAACCGTCATACCAGCCCAGAACCTGCTAAAACCTTCCCAAAACAGATTTTCTTCCAACTTCAAATTAAAAACTGCTATTACTGGGAAATAATCAAGCTACAAGGCCTATCAATTCTGAAAGCCTTACAAGTCTAGTTTCATAATCAAAAGACGGTGTACCAATCGGATACCCGAGCTAAAAGTTATAACCGTTTTCCCAAAGAGTGTCAGTGCTGTCTGCACAGACGCGAACCCGACAGCAGCTCGGTAAAACATTTTTCATATTTTCTGTACTTCTCATAAAATCACTAAAATTTAACACAAGGTCTAGAACTCATATGGGTACCTCCAGTTAAATTTCCAGAAAATTACGAACTCAGAAACCACATCTAAAAATTCGGTCAAAGCCATGGCAGATTTGATTTTCTCAAAATCAGACAATGAACACATCTACTCCCTACCACGAATTTTTGTAAAAGAACAACCCCAAATCACTCATATGAGATACAAAATACTCAATCAATTTATAAATAAACAACATAACCCAAGTATTTTGGAAATTAAACTCCAATCCGTACCTTAATTCGGGTTTTTCTTCAATTTTTCGGTCTCTCTCTGTCTCTTCTTCTTCTTCTTCTTCTTCCTCTCCCTCTCTCTCTTATTCCATCAGACAAAAGGAAAAGAATAAAAAGAAAACAAAGGGAAAGGAAGAAAAGAGAGGAGAAAGGGGCGACTAATGGGGGTGGGGTGGGACCCACTCCCATATAAAGAAACTTTCCACTTCCAGCAGGCGGCTGGAACTCCCGCGACCGTGGAAACAAGCCCCGTTCCGACCACGCAGTCCAGATTTCATCTCCGAAAATTCTAAAATTTTAACCGTGGCTCAAATAAATTATTTTGAGACTAACCCCGGTCCCGGTTTATCCAATACCATTCTCGAAAAGTAAAATTAATTATGCACCCACTCATGGAAAATTATTGGGTGTAGTCACACCACCACTCTAAATTGCGAATTAAATCCTAAATACCGGGAACGGGTATTACACCATTCCTGGCGGAACTCTTCCCAGTCTCGATCATTCATAGCCCATTCTTCACTTTCTGTGATGTCCGCCCATCTTGGTTTTGACCCTGATTTAACGCTTGTGAGGGAGCAAACTTCCGAATCTTCCGATACGGGAACAACTGGCTTAGGCTCGGTGGCCGATATGATGTAAAGGTTCGGGTTTAATTTAGTGGAGTTGAAGGAGATTTGGTTGATTCGGGCATTGGGTTGGTGTTCCGGCATGGGGTTAGAGACGGTGTTTGGCTTTTTATGGGGGAGTGGAATTGTTCCATCGTCAATGAGATCTTGGATCTTGTGTTTAAGACGGATACAATTGCTGGTGTGATGGCCGGACATTTGGTGGTAGGAACAGAAAGCGTTCGGGTTATGGTTTGGAGGAAGCACTTTGGGTGGCTCACGAGGCTCTAGTGGTTTGATGACGTCTTTTTCAAGGAGCCTTTGGTAAACTGTCGTCAAGGGAAAAGGGAATTGGTAGAAATTTCTTGCTTGCCGGGTTGGCTGGGCTGCTATCTGGTTAATGGGCTCGGTTTTGGTTGGTTTGGGGTTTGAGGAGCTGGCCTGGGCATGATTGTACTGGTTGGTTCCAAACAGGGTATTGCTGTTGCCAGAGTAAACTCGCCTGGGTTTGACAGATTCTCCTTTCTCAAATATACCAGTTCTGAGTGCATCTTCTACTGCGAGGCCGGCCTCGTAGAAAGTTTTGAAGTCAGCGGTGGTTTGGAAAACCACCAAGTGCTTTGCAAAGTCGGGTGCTAAGTTTTTCGTGATAATTCTCATCTATTCTTTCTCTGAGGGTCGATCCATCATCTGAGATGCTTTCCCTCTCCATCTTCTGATAAAGTCCGCAAAGGACTCATTGGCTCCCATCCTGGTTGCATCCAATTCTCGGATAGTCATCTCAAGCTAAACGTTGTAATTGTACTGGGCCATGAAAGCTGTCCCAATATCCTCCCAACTTCCTTTCTTTGAAATGTCAAGATTTAAGAACCATCGCAGTGCTGGCCCTGTCAATGTTTGCTGAAACATTTGACCCATAGCATTATTTTCAATGTTGTACATGGACAGAGTGCCCACGTATGCTTGTAGATGAGCTCTCGGGTCTCCGTTCCCATCAAATTTCTCCCAGGTTATGGGCTTGAATCCCTCGGGGAGTTTGGCGCCGGGGAATAGACATAACTTGTCCATGTCAACACCCGTGGCGGCTATCTTCTCCTGTTTCTGGACAGATTCCTCGAGTTTGGCGACTTTTGCCATCACTGCTTCCAAATTCGGATGCTCTTGCGGAGGTGGTTGCTCCCCTGGTGGCTTGTTCTGAAAAGTTAAACCTTGTATTAGGAGTAACATCTCAGCCATTTGATTATCACTGCGTTCCCGCTGTTCTTCCAAGGCTAGCCTGAGAGCCTCGATTTCACTTTTGCCCGCCATATCTGTAGGATCTGCCAAATCTGACTGGACCGCTTTTGACTCAGTTCGAATTAATCGTTGCTCGGGAGTTCTGGTCCAACTAGGCACAGTACTCTTCTTGCCCTTACCAATGATTGAAACTGATAGCGGAAAAATGAACTTAGTGACTGGTGCCCAAGAAATGCTATGTGCAGGAATTCATGTACAAATGAAAGGATGATGCATGATGTGCAATGTAACCACAGCTTTTGAAAGGATTGCCCCAATTTTCAGTGCTCTGTTCAATATATCTGAATTTTTGATTTTTTTTTTTTTTTGTAAAATGAAGGCCGAACCTTTAGGGGTTGCCTACGTATCCCCATTTCGGAGGAATCAGGCCATGACGTAGTTCGGGACTACGATCGGCTCTTTTCTTTAACATAGGAAAAGCACTAACTCCATAAAGCAAAGTACAAACTGTACGGGGTAAAAACCACGTAACGCTGGATCACGTGCTTCCTTGGATCAACCCTAGATCTGCAAGACAGAGAAAGGGTTAGAGCACCTTTGCCTCTCGTTGGCAAAGGCCCTCCGATGCCTAAGTTAGTATCACGTACTTGAAAGCTCAACTCACAATGCATATGAAAATAGGTTTCACAGCGTACCTTTTGTCATGGTTATTGCCCTGTATTTATAGGTACAAATGTTCTTCATATTAGGCATCTCGTGCCCCTGTTTCCTATTCTCTTTAGGAATCCTTTTCCTAATAGGACTTTCCTATTTAGAGATGAGTTCCCATACCCTACCAGATCTCGTCTAGCAGAGGTCTTTCTTTCCATATAAGATTCCTCCTTATATGGGGCATACTCCTAATCACATTAGGACTTCCCATATCGATCCCTTATTTCACGGGATTGCTCCTTATCTCATAAGGAACCGTTGTAGAATATTCTGGAATGTCTCACCGCTTTATTCGCGGTGGCGCCGAGCTTCCACGTAGCTCGGTATGACTCGTACATAACCCAGCTACTCACGCCGAGCTGAATCTATGTATCCCAGAGTGCTACTTAAGCTTTACTCATAGCTTCGCTAGGTCGGCCATATCAGGGGCATTCCCTTGTGACCTATACCGAGCTAACACATCCTGGTATATATTTAATTTATTCAATCATTTTAGCCTTATTCATGGCCAAACCAGCTCGGCAAAGGGCTCACGTGTACCCCAGGTGGTGCCAAGCTACTCACCCTCTCGTGGTGAAGTCATCAGGCACGTGCTATGCCTAGTAGTAGGGTAATTAGATTTTACCCACTCCAATTGCTCCCCAGCTCTGCCGCTACTGTTACTCATCAGTAGCGCACAGAGCTTCAACGGTCCTTGATGTTTCTTCTGCACGCCCCCCCTCCACGTGGGTGGCAACGCTGTCACTGCTTTTAATGCGAAATGACCCGTTGGTGGCTCGGATAAGCCCAAAGGACGGTTCTGCTGATGTTCTTCGTGTGTCACGTTCCACTTTTATGGGGTTTCGGGCGGGATAATCATTATTTTTTCCCCCCAAATCCCTCTAAAACCATAAAACCCCTCCCCTTCCCCTTTACTTCACACTCGTCAAAAGCAAATAAGAGAGAGAAGAGAGCTTCGTCCGCCATTGTTGCTGCTTTCAAGTTCTTTGCAATCACGCCACCGGTTTCCTCGTCGGAAAGCACCATCTCCTTTCCGTCTTTCGTCGGAAAAGCACCCTATTAAGTTCACCTCCTCTCGTAAGTGCCCCTTTCTTGGACTTTTTCCGCTTGTACGCCGCAATTTCTGTTTCGTGTTTTGTCCAAGTCGTTCCTTCCGGTGTCTGTTCATCTTCTTTCCTGGGTTTCAACTGTGAAACCCTAATTTTCCAGAAAAAATGGGTAGGCACAGGGCTTTCATAAGTACCCCAGAAAAAATGATGGCGTTTCATAGAGAATACGAGATTCCCGCCGATGTACAATTCCGGCTAGGTAGGTCTGAGGACTTAATACAAGAGGGTCAAGATGAGAACACGATTTACGTTCCTCTGATTTTTATCGTGGAGGGTGGCCTTAGGTTTCCCCTTCATCCCTTCTTCCGTGAGGTCTATTTCAGGTGTCAATTGAACCCTAGGCAGCTCTGTCCTAATTTTGTCAGGGTAGTCATGGGCACAGTGGCCCTCAATAGGCTGCTCGGCCTTAATCTTGACTGGTGGGACTTACATTACCTCTATAGTGTAGTCCCTACAGCCGAGAAGAATTACTACTTCAAAGCAAGGAGTCCCAGTCAAAAGCTTATCCTTGATCTGCCGAACTCCTCAAAGGGAGAGGCGGATGACTTCATCGTAGTCACCGGCAACTGGGAGCCCAGAGATGCCGAGGGGAACACAATCGGCCTTGCTTGCCCCAGAGCTGCAGGCAGACTACGTTAGTATTTTCGTTCCCGAGCTGGTTTTATATTATTACCTCTGTTTTAAGTTGTAGCTGACCACTTCTTCGTTGTGTTGTTTTGCAGTGGATAATCTTAACCACGGTGGGCGCCTGATCCACGGCAAGCTCCACCGCGAGGACATTGCCAAGGCCCTCTGGTGGGACGGTTTCGAGCCGACTCCTGTAGGGCTTGGTCGTTCAGCCCATCGGTTGCTGGACTATACTCCGACTTACTGGGGTAATATCAGGAGAGAGGGAGAGCGTAGGACAAGGCACGCCTGGCCGCCACCTTCTTCCGTGATCGCCACAGGCCGACCAGCTGATCGAGAAAGAACTCGTGCCCGCAGAGGCCGAGCCAGACAAAGGTCATCACGGTCCCAAGTTCCCGAAGATCTTCAGAGGCAAGTCACATTTGCCCATATCCCCGAGATCCAAACCGCCATCCCAATCCTCGTGCGTACTGACCTAGAGCCGAGCACATCCGGGAGAATCGCTAAAGAAGAAGAAGAAGAAGAAGTGGGTGGTTTGGATCATCGCGGACTCGTCCAAGCACTAGCCGTGCAATCGGACCTTCTTGCAGACTCGGACGACTCGCCAGGCTACTCTCCTTCGCCAGATCGCTCTGAAATGCCTCTACAACCGATCAATTTGCTGCACACACTCAGCCTTGGTGGAACCTCCCGTGCTCCACCGTCTGTCAGGAATGTCACTCCCCCTCCTTCAGCAGCAACCTCCCTCACCGATCAGCAAAGAGACAAGAGGCCATTGGAGGGTACTCAGGACGTGTAGCCCCCAACCCAGAGGAGAAGGACTGGGGATACTAGCCTATCTCCGTCCGAAACTCGGCCGTTGGCACAGCCCTGGGCCCCAACACTCGCCCGCCCCGACGGCACTCCTGTCAACGACACTGACAAGATCTCTTCTACTGACGTGGCGTTCGGCGTTGCCAGAGCTGCTCTTCTGCCCAACGACATAGAGAGGGAGAAGAATAATTCGTATGAGGTGCTGATGAAGTCAGTGTTCCAATCCAGTGCCAAGGTACCATCATCACCCTTAGTTTTATTTTAGTTGTCTCGTCAGACTTCTTTATACATCGTACTTTCATTTGCAGATCATGCAGAAGGCGTACGTGGGGTTCGAGAGGGCGAAGGAGGCCGAGAAGGAGCTCAAGAAAGAGCAAAAAAGGGCGGAGAGGGCGGAGAAGGAAAACGCCCAGTACTCCCAGTTCCTTAAGGAAGCCCGAGCTGAAGTGGAGGCGCTTAGGGGGGAGAACGCCGACCTGGTAAAGAGATCGGAGGAGGTCGAACTCGGGCTGAGCAATCAGCTGACCGCTGCTGAGGCCAAGGCAGCAGCTAAGTACGACCGTGCTGTCCTGGAGGTCACGGAGCATTATAAGGCGCAGATGCCGGTCATGCAAGATGCCATTTGGGGGGCGGCTTGGCGGCGCTGCCTTGAAAAGCTTGGCGTTGACGAGTCGTCTCCACATTGGTCTGACATGGAATTGCCGAGTGAAACGGCCGCTGCTCAAGTTCAAGCAAATGCCCAGGCCCAACCTGATCCTGAAAACCAGGCCGAGCCTCCCTCCGAGCAGACTCAGACTGATGGTCCCCATGCCGACCTCTCTGCCCCAGAAGATGCTGGTAACAACTCTGGTCCCCCTCTTACCGCTGATGCCCCAAGGCTCAGTGAAGAGGCTTGATGCCTGTTTTTAGACTTACTTCTGTTTTATTTGAATCTTTACTCTTGACCCTGCGTGGTCTGTTCGGCAACCTGTGGCCTTTTGTTTCTTTGATACTTTGGTTTGTTATGCTCGTACTTTGGTTTTGGCCGTATGTGGCTGGTGATATTTAATCTTCAATTGTGCGTTTAGGGATTTGGCTCACTGCTTTTCCTTTGTTGCTCTTTATTGCAATATTTGTTGCCGAGCTGATTTTCTTCGTACTTTGCAAACTAAGTGTCTTCATACTTAGAGTTTTTTGTCTAAGTTTCTTCATACTTTTTTGGTGCAATGTTTCGTTGTAGATCTAAATTTGCTTATACTCTAAGCTTCTTGTGCAATACTCATTGCAGAGCTAAGTTTCTTCGTACTTAGAGTTTTTGGTGCAATATTCATTGCAAACCTAAGTTTCTTCATACTTAGGGAATTCTTGTGCAATATTCGTTGCAAATCTAAGTTTCCTCATACTTAGAGTTTTCTGTGCAATATTCGTTGCAATCTAAGTTTCTTCATACTTAGAGTTTTTTGTGCAATATTCGTTGCAAATCTACACACTCTCTGCTCCCCAATAGGAATCCAAAATTTTGAGGTAGAGATTTCGGTTCATATTCTCAAAAACATGATAAGGAAAGACAAAATTCCATTAATGCTAGAAATATTGCACAAAATCTGAATAACTAATGTTGGTGACTTTACTCGTAATCCCAACTAGATGCTAAAAACAAATGTGAATTTATTCGTACCCACTAACAAAGAGATGTGACTATATTCGTAATCACATAAACAAATTACTGGAAGAATTTTCTAAGATTCTGGACATTCCATGGTCGTGGAACTGGGTCTCCGTCCAGGTCGGCCAAACGATAGGCCCCAATACCAGCAATTCCCACAATCTTGTATGGGCCTTCCCAATTCGGTCCAAGCTTTCCGTCTGAGGACACTTTGGTGTTGGCCAAGACCTTCCTCAGGACTAGGTCACCAACTTTGAACTCTCTTGGCTGCACCTTCTTATTGTAGCTCCTTCGTAGCTGCTCTTGGTATGCTGCTAAGGTAATGAGTGCCCGCTCTCTCTTTTCCTCGGCGAGGTCTAGCTGCTCGGCCAGGGCTTTATCGTTGCCCCCTGATTCTACAAGAGTAGTGCGAATGGTTGGCAAACCAACCTCTAGGGGAATCACTGCCTCCGTTCCGTATGCCAAGGAGTACGGCGTCTCTCCCGTAGATCGCCGTGGGGTGGTCCTGTAAGCCCAAAGCACGGCTGGAAGCTCATCTGGCCATTTTCCCTTCTTCTTCTCCAACCTCTTCTTGAGACTCTTCAGGATAGTCTTGTTGGAGGCCTCTGCCTGGCCATTGCTCTGCGGGTAGGCAGGGGTCGAGTAATAGTTCCTGATGCCGTACTGAGCACAGAAAGCCTTGAACTTCTTGCCGAACTGGGACCCGTTATCTGAGATGATGGAGTAAGGTATTCCAAACCTTGTGATTATCTTGTTCCACACAAATCTTTCCACCATAGCTTCTGTGATTTTAGCAAGAGCTTCCCCCTCTATCCACTTGGTGAAGTAGTCAGTGCCAATGAGTAGGAATTTTCGTTTCCCTGTTGCCATAGGGAGAGGACCCACGATATCCAATCCCCATTGGGCAAATGGCCATGGACTGGTTAGAGGCAATAGATCCTCTGCTGGAGCTCGGATGAGGGGGGAAAACCTCTGGCACTTCTCACAAGTCTTAACGAAAGCCTTTGCATCCTCCTGCATGTAGGGCCACCAATATCCCTGGGATATTGCCCGGTGGGCTATGGATCTGCCGCCGGTGTGTCCTCCACAAGTCCCAGCATGGATCTCATGGAGGAATTTCTGAACAAGGGATGGGTGTACACATAATAAATACGGACCAAGGAAGGATTTTCTATAAAGCTTACCTTCTGGAGAGAGCCAAAAACGTACTGCCTTGGTTTTGATTTTGTGTGCTTCCCTCTTGTCTTCTGGCAAGTTCCCATCTCGTAGGTATGCCACTATTGGGTCCATCCAGCTTGGCCCAAAATCTGTTTCCATCACGATTTCTACTGCTCGACCAATGCTTGGTTCGCTCATATAATCGACCACCACCGTGCGGCGGTATTCTGTCTCGACCGCGGATCCCAAGCAAGCCAATGAATCTGCATGAGCATTCTGGCCCAAGCTGATTTGCCGTATGTGGACCTTATAAAACTTATCAAGTAGGTCCTTGGCCGCTTCTGAGTATGCGGCCATCCTCTCGCTTTTCGTAGCATATTCTCCTGAAAGCTGGTTGACAACTAATTGTGAGTCACAAAATATTCTCAATTTGTTTACCTTGAGTTCTAGGGCACTCTTTAATCCAACGATCAAAGCTTCATATTCTGCCACATTGTTAGTGGCGCTGAATCCCAGCCGTAATGCTTGCTCCAGAACTAATCCATCTAGAGAGAAAAGCACAACCCCTACTCCGGATCCTTTGTTGCAAGCTGACCCATCGACGTAAAGCTTCCATTCGTCTGGTTCCAGATCGGCCATAATCGTTGGCTGCTCGGGATTACTGATTTGCTCCCTCTCGTGGAGAATTGGTGGCGGTGGGGCTACTGTCGGAGCGAATTCTGCTATGAAATCAGCTAAAACCTGCCCCTTGATTGCTGTTCTGGGCTGATAATCGAGGTCGAAGTGACTTAGTTCTATTGACCACTTGGAGATTCTACCAGAGAAATCTGCTTTCCTGAGCAAGGCCCTTAGTGGGTATTCAGTGAATACGGTGATGGGATGTTGCAAGAAGTAATGGGGCAGCTTTCTTGATGCAACAATGAGAGCATATACCAGTTTTTCCAATGGTAGGTAACGTGTCTCAGCTTCTAACAATGTCTTAGTCACGAAATAGATTGGAGCCTGCTCCGTCCCCTTTATTCGTAGGAGGACCGAGCTGACCGCATGATCAGATACTGCTAAGTATAGTATCAACCGCTCCCCAGCTTCTGGAGTAGAGAGTAAGGGAGGTGATGACAAGTAAATTTTCAACTCCTGGAAAGCTTGCTCCTGCTCGGCTCCCCACTCATATCCTTCTCTCTTCTTCAGAAGCTGAAAGAAAGGTCTGCACCGGTCTGAGGATTTACTGATAAAGCGATTTAGAGCTGCTGCCATCCCTGTCAACCTTTGGACCTCCTTTGTGGTCCTTGGGCTTTGAAGGCCTTGCAGAGCCGTGATTTGGTCCGGATTGGCTTCGATCCCCCTTTTGGTCACTAGGTGCCCTAGGAACTTCCCCGAGCTGACTCCAAAGGCACATTTGGAAGCGTTTAACTTTAGCTTGTATCTTCTCAGGATGTTGAAAGTTAGCTTTAGATCGGCAAGGTGATCAGGTTTCAACTTGCTTTTGACTACCATATCGTCGATGTAGACCTCCATAGTCTTGCCGAGCTGTTCCTTGAACATCTTAGTAACCAGTCTCTGATAGGTTGCCCTAGCATTCCTTAGTCCAAACGGCATGACCTTATAACAGTAGAGCCCTCTGTGGGAGATAAAGGACGTCTTTTCCTGGTCGAGCTCGTACATAGCTATCTGATGGTATCCTCGATATGTGTCAAGAAAACTCATCCTCTCATAACCTGATGTAGCATCCACAAGTTGATCAATTCTGGGAAGTGGGAAGCTATCTTTGGGGCATGCTTTGTTGAGACTGGTGAAGTCCACACAGACCCTCCACTTCCCATTTTTCTTTTTGACCACAACCGTGTTGGCCAACCAATCTGGATAGCTCACTTCTCGTATGGCATCCGCTTCTAGTAGACGTTCCACTTCCTCAATTACGGCGTCTGCGTGCTGTGGTGCCGACCTCCTTGCCTTCTGCACAACTGGTCTGTGCTGAGGGTCCACGTTCAAGTGGTGGCAGATGACTTCAGGATCTATCCCAGGCATCTCCTGAGGGGTCCAAGCAAACACATCGATGTGGTCCTTAAGAAAAGTGACCAAGTTTCTTTCCTCTAGCCTGGAGAGGGTCTCGCCGATCAGGAAATACTTTTCTGCATCATCCTCCTGAATCTGAATTTTCTTCAGCCCTTCCACCATCTTTTTGGTGGGATCGCCTCCGACGTCCTCCAAAGTTGGTTGGTCTGGGACTTCAACTGTTTGTACCAGCTCGGCCCTTGGGGATCTCTTCAAGACCATCGTGAAACACTGATCGACCACCTTTTGGTTACCCTTGATGCATTCTATTCCTTCCGCTCCGGGATACTTGATCTTTTGGTGATAAGTTGATGAGACCGCCTTCATTTTGTGCATCCAAGTTCTCCCTATAATCACGTTATAAGAAGAAGGGATGTCCACCACAAGGAAATCAGTTTTTAGTACTACTGACCTAGCTCGGACGGGTAGTGTAACTTTCCCCATAGGCCACACCGTTTGTGCACTGAAGCCGACTAGGGGGACGAGGCACTTCTGTAATGAGCTGACTGGAAGCTCCATCCTTTTGAAAGTGTCATAGTACATTATTTCCGTGCTAGCTCCCTGATCAACGAGAATCTTTTCCACATCGTATTCTCCTATTCGTAAGGTTATTACTAATGCGTCGTTATGGGGTACTGTCACCCCATCTAGGTCATCATCAGTGAAGGTGATTGGGGTTTCCATGTCTCCTTCTACCCTTGGCCTCTTCGTGTCGAGCTTCACGACTTGTTTCGCTTGTCCGTTGACCCTTTGGATGTGTCTTATCTCATTGTTGGTGTAAGGGGCAACGAGTCCATGTATCATATGGATTGTCCCTTTTGGATCTTTCTCGTAGTCCAGCTCTTCCATCAGCTCGGCATCATTTTTGCTATCAGCCAAAATTCTTTGAGATGGCCCTCTGCCACCTTCTCATCCAGGAATTTTTTGTACTCCACACAATCCTCAGTCATGTGTCCCCAATCTCTATGGTAGCTGCAGTGCTGGTTAGTGGCTCTTCTCTTTTCTGGGTTCCCAGTCATCTTTGGGGGCCTTCTGAACCACTGTTCGCCCTTGATCCTGTACAACATCTTGTAGATGGGGATGTTGAAAGTTGCCATAACGCTGAAGTAGGACTTGGGATCTGGATCAACTTTTTCTTTCTTCTGCTGAGTGTAGTCTTTCCGTCCTGTTATGTACTCCTTCTTGTATGCCCTTGACTCTACTGGCTTCTTTTCCGGAAGCTGAGGTTGCCCTGCCACAATCCTTCCTCCAGCCTGCAAAATATCATCCTCCACCCGTGCATGCTCCTGGATTCTTTCCATGAGTCTGGCCACCGTTTTTACTGGATGCATAGTAAGTGATTCCCGTAACTTACTATGCATGGGCAAGCTTGTCTTGAATGTTGCTAGAGCATACTCCTCGCAGCAATTCTCAATCTCGTTGAAGGTCTCCCAATAGCGTTTGGAGTATTGCCGCAGTGTCTCATCATCCTTTTGTCTCATAGAAGTCAATGCATCAAAAGTCTTTGGAGCTGCTCGGCTTGTTAAAAACCGAGCAGTAAATTCTTCAGCTAGTTGAGCCCAACAAAGGACTGACCCCTCTGGGAGCTTGTGGTACCAACTCAGAGCCACCTTTCCCAAGCTGGAAGGGAACATCTTGCATAGCAAAGCGTCATCTTGCTCATGCATGAACATGGCTTGCTGGTAGTGTTGGATGTGAGCCACAGGATCCGTGCTAGTTTCATAAGGGATGAACGCTGAGTGTTTCACCCTGCTCGGTGCCTTTTCTGCACGAATCCAGTGGGCCAATGGCGACTTTGAGATCTGGCCTAGGGCTTCCTTAGCTGCTTCTCTTGCAGTTTTAGGACCTCCCTCAGCTCGGCCGGCATCCCCCCTCCTTGTGTGCCGCTCGGGAATATGCTCATTGGACCCAGACCTCTCGTATCTGTCCGTAGCATGCTTCCTTCTTTCTCTTTTTTCCACAGAAATACTCCTGTCTCTCCTTTTTTGTGGAGAGGCAGCTCGGTCGATGGAGGCGTTGTTGTGGTGACGATCTCTTCCCTTTTCCTCATAATGCACGGATCTCGTCCGTGAACGTAAGTCTTTCTCTTTTTCTTGGAGTTGTTTCTTCAGGTCCTGAATCTCTCGTTCCCGTCGAGTGACTTCACGGGCCAATTCTTCTGCCTCTTGCTCTTTTCTATCAAGGCTATCTTCCCTCTTTCGATTCCTTGTGTGCCTGTGACCATCCCTTCCTGGGGGGCTCCTGTCCCGTTCACGTCGGGTGGAGGCCTCCCCACCTCTTGGTGGTGTTTTTGAGTGTCTCGCCCTTGGGGAACCATGGCGTATTAGGCGTGTATCCCTGAATTTTGGAATCTCAGGGATATTCCCTATGTCAAACTTCTTTGTTGCTGGTTTTTTCTATGGTGCTTTTAGAACCAGAGGAGTTTTGTCCACCCTTGTGCTCTTTCTCGTAGTATACACAAGCGTGGTACCATCATCTTCTACATCCCTTCCTCGTGGGGTGCACAGAAGGGGCTCTGAAAGCACCATTGTTGATTTTGGAAGAAAACAAGCCTTTCTGTTATCGTTTTCCCACGGACGGCGCCAATTGTACGGGGTAAAAACCACGTAACGCTGGATC
>CM037159.1:0-65780 GCA_020921065.1 Vaccinium darrowii | reverse complement strand
ACCTTCCCACTTCTGAGAGTGGTGATCGCTTTCGCTTCCTCTGCATTGGGGTTCAAATTACTTGTGCCTGAACCATCTCCCAGATAATTAGTGCCGACAACATTGGCGTGAGGTTGAGAGGAAAATTTTCCCCTCTCCTGCTGGGTTTGCCCAACTACTGCCGTTAACTGAGTCAATTGGGACCTAATATCTCCTATGGCCTGCTTGGTCTGCTCAGTAAAGCTCAATTGAGATTGCATGAGAGCCTTCAGTATATCATCAGTCTGCTTATTCCTCGGTGGATGATTTATGCCTGGGGGTGGTCCAGAATATGAAGGATTAAACCCCTGCTGATTCTGTGAGGGATAACGATATTGGGAAATTTGGCCTTGCGAAGGCCGGTATGGTTGCATCTGTTGCTGAGGTGGTGCCTGGGGTGGCACTGGTGCTTTAGGATCTCTCCAACTCAGGGCTGGGTGATGAGCCCAGCCCGGATTATAGGTGTTTGAGAACGGATCCCAACGTTGGTTCACTGCATTCACCTCAGCTTGGTTACTCTGGTATGCCTCTTTAACCATCGGAAAGGCGGGGCAAACAGTAACTGAATGCCCCGGACACTCACACAGCGCACACACTTCCTCGACTCTCACATCATTAACCTGTTGGACTTGCTTCATTCGCAAGTCCTCCATTTGCTTGGTCAATCTGTCCAACTGAGTCTGGACGGTATGGTCTCTCACACTCATGGGGAAAATACCGGACCCACTGGGACCCTGTGCAGCTATGGCCCTTTCAACGAGGTCGGAAGGTTCCCAACTTCGGTACTTATCGGCCAGCTCCTCTAGAAAATCCCATGCCTCATCTGGGGCCTTATCTAAAAAATCTCCCTCCCTACATAGATACTCAATCTGCTGGGCCGTAGCAATATTTAGGCCCAGCTGGAAGCATGTCACCAACTGATGTTTCTCAAACCCGTGGTGGGGTAGAGACAACAGCAAGTCCTTAAATCTCTCCCAACACCTCAAAAATGACTCGCCCTCTTTTTGTCTGAACGATTGGATTTGGCGAGTCAGGCGCTGGGACTTGCTCTCAGAGAAATATTTCCTATAAAATGACTCCCTAATAGCTGACCATGTCGTGAGAGACCGCTCCTTCTGCATTCTGAGCCACTTGTCCGCACCATCTTTCAGAGAAGCAGAGAAAAACTTAAGGCAAGCGTTTTCCCATTGAGTAGTGGTGGCTAGGGTGCGCACCAACCCTTCAAAGTGGCGGACATGCTCATATGGGTCCTCATTTTCCCTCCCATAAAAGAGAGGGAGGGCATTATGGGTTCCTGGTTTAACAGTGAAAGCGTTGCGTGCCTCCACTGTCTCAGTCGGCAGAACTATCGGGCCCAGGGGAGTAGTCCTCTCGGGACGCATATATTCCCGCATACTTTTCTGTTCTGCCATCTCGACTGACTCTGTTTTCGACACTGACTCTGACTGGTAAAGCGGATTACTGATACTTACTGACTCAAAAGGTAAATCTATATAAAGACCGCTAATGGGAGTAGACTCTAAATTAGAAAAAGAAGAACTAGAAGACTCAGGCTGACTCGACCCCACTTCTTTCCGAACTAATCGGTGCGTAGGGTCACGATAATAAAGAGGGTCCTGTATAGGAGAACCCTTCTTCTTTCTACCTATGGTGAATTAAACGAATTAAAAAAAAAAAAAAAAGAACAAAAGAACAAAATAAACTCTAACTACCCGAATTCTTAACACCACTTGCCTTCCCCGGCAACGGCGCCAAAAATGCTTGACCGAAATCCTAGACCTAATTAATGGGTTGCCCCAAGCGTAGGGCTGAGACCGGTGTAGCACAATACCCGGTAAGACCGGAATCGAATCCACAGAGAAGGCGGAGAGTGCTTGACTAAAAACTCGGGTTCTAAGTTTAACACGGCTCTTAGGTAGCCACCCTTGTGATTTGATTGGTGAATTAGCTAAACTAAGAGAAAAACTGATTTTGATTAAACTATTAAAAAGGAAGTACGGTCGTAGGGGTCATAACACAAGTGACCAGGTCCAGACAGTTCAGCTCTGCTCAGCGTTCTAGAAACATTTGATTTTAGAGAGAAAAAAGGTACCCCGAAAGATGCGAATCCTCTTGGTCGCCGTTTACCCATGTACAGCGGAGACCAAGTTTTGGTCCCCCGTTCCCCGCGTTACATGGGCTCCGACAATGCCCGGACACGTCTGACGGAAGCTCTTTAATAACCTAAAGTTGCTTTTTTCCTTGGTTAATTTAGAAAATAGGAGCAGAACAGATCCGGGCCTGGCCACAGTGTGTTAATCACCCCGCGACCATATTTATTGAACTACTCACACATAGTAACTGAAACAACTAACAAGATTCCGGAATTAAACATGCTGAATATTGATTGAAACGAAGATCCAAAAGTAAAACGCGGACAAACTCCCGCGGAATAAGAGTTAATGAAAATAAACAAGGAGTACCCGAAGCAATATGCAAATCCGTGATCAAAACTTCAAAACTTCGATGGAAAAGCCTCTGGAAGATTCAATCTCCAAAAGGGAAGAACGGCTACTACTTAGAAAATAAAACTAAACAATGTTCGAACCCTAATTCGGCCTAAAATCGGGGTATTTATTCTCCCCCGAAGTCAAAACACAGAGCAAAGTCAAACGGGCGATTTAAGACCCTCGGTATCGATACAGGAGAAGTCCTGTATCAATACCCAGACGTTCTGTTCCCAAATTGGCACACGGGTATCGATACAGGACAATCCCTGTATCGATACCGAGCCTGCTAAATTGAAATCCCAGCTGTTTGGTCGTCCTCACTTGGGTCCCACTGGTTCCCAACATGCCCGACCGCCATGTGTCCACTTATGCGTTCTTTTTCGACCTGTTCCGTGCAAAACAACCAAAGACAAGAAAAACCAAGGACAACACCTCATCAAGTGGAAAATGGAATAAAATGCGCCTCTAACGCGCTAATTCGCCCTACTTAGGCGCTTATATCTATGACATTGCGCGCCTATCAGTATTCGTACAAAAAATTGAATGGTTTATTGTAAGCATCTACAATTATTCAATTCAGTTAATTCTTGAAAGAAAACCACTTGAAAAAAATGTTTTACAATTAATGGCCGGTTCAAATAATTTGTGTGGCACCCCAAATGGGCCCACAAAATGATATGTGGACAATATCTGTCACAGATCTGTGCGGACAATATTTCTCTGTTTATAAAGGCATTAGTGCCAATCACAACACGATGTGGAATCATTACCATAAAAACTGATACGTAAGCAAAACTGCATTCATATTACTCGGATTTCCAATTTTTTAAATTGTCGCATTCAATATTACTCACACAGTTTGGGCGGAGTTAGGATTTGAACTTGGAGGTGATCCTAAAAACGATCAATATACTCTAACCGTCAAAGAATGTAGGGGCGGCTGCACTTGTATGCATGGATGGTCACATGACCACCCAAAGAAAAATAAAGGAAAATTATCGAAATGGTCCTTGCAGTTTGACCCGAGTCTCGATTTAGTCCCTATAGTTTCAATTTTGGTCGAATTGAGTCCAAACAATAACTTCCGTTAGCACATTAGACGGAAAACCCAATTTGGGGGATTTTTGAGGGTCAAACTCGTCTTTTCACCCACCCTTCTTCTTCCTCAATTTAACTCTAACCCTAAATCAAATCCAATCTTTTCCTTTCATTTGCAAAAAATGTCTTCAATCACAATTTACCAATTTGGGTAATTAAAAAGAAAAAAAAAAATGTCTTGTACCGTTGCAATCTCGAACTCCCCCGTGTTCTCTCCGTCCAGGGTTCCGTCCTCCCTCTTCTGCAAATCCTCTCTCTCATCCTCATCTTCTCTTGACAAATCATCCCTCACCCGAAACCACTTCCCCTCTTCTTCTTCCCTCTCATCGTCCCCGTTGAGGTTTCGGCCTCCGAGTGGGCTGAACAGGCCTTGTTAGGATGCCGGTGTGGGTTCCACCTCGCCGACGGTTTTAAAGAGGAAGAGGACAGTGAGGCTCGATATTCCGGTGATGTCTGGTTGGGGTGGAGGATTGGAGACGTCGGCGGCGGTGGAGAGAAGGGAGGAGCTGGAGGTTGAGAGGGAGGGTTGGTACTCGGTGTATTGTAAGAGGGCGAGGAGAGAGGTTATGGAGGATCGATACTCTGCAGTCGTCAATCTAAAAGGAGATTGGTTTGTATGGAGCCAATAATTAAGCCTTTTTTTGTTCTATTAATTCTCAAAATCATTTCCCTTGAATTGGTTTGGTATTAATTCCCAATAATTAAGCCTTTTGCAAAGGAAAGGAAAAGATTGGATTTGATTTAGGGTTAGGGTTAGGGTTACAAATTGGAGAAGAAGAAGGGTGGGTGAAAAGACGAGTTTGACCCTCAAAAAATCCCCAAATTGGGTTTTCCGTCTAATCTGCTAAGGAAAAAGGGACGAAAATGACTAAAAACCTAGTAGTTGCCGTAGATGCTTCCTTCCGAAATGGCAAGGGGCCTCTAAGAGATGTCAAGAAAATGCTGGCGATGACCAACTTTTGAGACCCAATTCACATGTATTTTGAGACCCAATTCACTTGTACTTCGAGACGTTGTAATAAAGTAGCAATTGGATGAAAATTGACACTAGATGCCGTATTTAAAAATGTCACATAGGATTGGATGTTTAGTTGAAATAAATGAAAGTTAATTTGAATGATCATGAGACATATAGTTGAAAGATTAGCGGTATTATTTAAATTTGAGTAACTCCTATATTAAAGATTTTTTGTTAGGGGCCCAAATGTTAAGTCTTGCACAGTTGCATGTATAAAAATCTTGGGTAATTATAGGTTTTTCCAAATTGAGGATGGCCCTGGCCTCCCATAGTCTTGTCCCATAAAGTGTTTTAATTTCTTTAATCCTTGATTGGAGTCCCCTCTCCTCTCTCCCATCTTGATATATCTTTGCCAATATTTCACCTAATAAATTTTTGCTAATAAAAAGAAAAAAAAAGGAGGTGGTGGTAATGAAAAGCTAGGAGGTTATGGCCTAAATCGGATTTGGCACTTGGTTGCGTTGAAAGGGCAAGAGAGTGTGCAGGTGTGATGCCCAATTTTCAGTCGTTAATTGAATAAAGTCTTAAAATGTTTTTATTCATTTTAATTGAGACACAAAATAACTATACTAATATTGAAACACTTAAATTAGTTTACATTATTTGAAATTATTACTACAACAAAGAAATTGAGATTGATTGTTGATGATTGATATGACTAGAAGATTAAAACTAACAATCTTCGATCATCCGTTGCTTCTGAAGATGACATTTAGGGTACATATTTCTTGGATTATCTATTGATGGATATCTACCATTATTAAAGGTACTCTACGATTAATATATATCACCCTCTCTCTTTTTTCCCCAAATTTGGCCCGCAACAACAACCAAACCATTGAAATTTCGCAATCTTGCTCCAATATAGGGTACAAATTGTCACCTTCAATTTTAATGCCTTCCAATTTGACATTTGTGGAGGGATTCATGTGGTCAGATCCCTTTCAAAGAGGGGGTTAAAAAAGGGTCATAAAATCATACAAGCAAACAAATAAAGTTTTTCTAGCTAGCTAGTTCGATCAATGATGAAAGCAACATGAATGACTGAGCATGATGGTTAAACCACACAAAGCTAGTTCGATCCATGATGAATGACTGAGCATGATGGTTAAACCACATTAACTCGAAAAGTCAAAAAGCCAATTTATTATGTTTTTCGAGGCAAGTCATTATCTCACAATACATTATATAAAAAATCGCAAAAAGTCAATAAGCCACCTTAGTGAAACACTAAGGGTTTAATTGCGTCTACCCCTAATATGTTGTGGAGTGGTTCACTTTTTTTTTTTTTTTTGGGTCATTCGCCATTTCTATTCTAGTACGTGTGTGTGTGTTTGGGGGGGGGGGGGGGGGGACCTGATCCTGTCCAAGAGCTCTATCGCATGAGTTAGCCACCACTTGCGTGGAGTGATTCACTTGGTTAGGGAGAAAAGGGGAAACAATGTTAACCTAAGCCCTTAAAACGGAGGATAACGTATAAACAAAATACATTAATAGTTGGGAAAAGTATATTGATATTTGTGAATATATATTGATATCTGTGAAATATGTATTAATATCCGAACTTTTTTGTCGGTATATGCATATTATCCTTCATCTAGGGTTGAGGTTATCAAAACCCAATTATTAAAAAAAAAAAAATTAAAAGGTGAACGAAGTTGTTTTAGGCTGAGTTCTTGAATGAATTTTTGGGTGATTAAATCACCACAAATAGATTAAATGAAGGGCTGATTTTAGCTCCCCTTTTTTGAAACCTAATGGGAAAAACAACTAGATTTAATCTCTTGGAAAAACAAATGATTAATCACCCCTCCATAAAACACCAACTTAAATGAGATTTTTCATTTAATCTCATTTAATCCATTCAAGAACTCACCCTTAGCTGGTTGGCAATGATGGTGATGGCAACCATCTGTTTTAATGTTGTACTACTAGAAAGGACAACCAAAATTTGAGCCATGTTCTTCCACTCCCGTGTCACTCTTTTACCGGATGGCTTTAAACATGTGGGCAATGATAAACTTTAGGGTTGTTAAAAGGGGAAAAAAATTCAGTTCAAAAATAAGGGGAAATAACTCTAACATATATAAATCAACCCAAGGAAGCAATTCTGACAAATTTAGAATCTGTTTGGAACTCGTGGGAACGAAAGGAAAATAAAAGAAAATTGTCAATAAAAAAAATGGGAGAAAGAATGATAGATTGATAGTGTCCTTTTTATTTTCCTATTTTGTTTCCACTTTTTCTTTTTAATTGGCAACCTTTTTTATTGATACTCGACAAAAGGAACATCAAGAAGCACAAGTGCAACCAATTATTGTTTACACTCTCTTTTCAAACCAATTATTGTCTTTTCTTTTCATCCGTTCCAAACAAAGTCTTTTTTTTTCCTCTCTCTCTGTGTTCCAAACTAGCCTTAGGCTTCGCACAAAAAATGGAATGGTTGATTAAGCAACTAAAACTATTCGATTGGGTCAATTTGGGAAAGAAAAACTTGAAAAAATGTTTTAAACTTAATGAACGATTTAAATAAATTGTGTGGAACCCCAAAATGAGTCCCACGAAACGATAGAAAAAGTCTGCCACTGATTTGATTTGTGTGCACACTTTCATATTTATAAAAGCACTAGAGCCAATCAAAACACCATTTGCCAAAGTTTTTAACACCAACTCTTGTTTGGGATTGGCCTAGTGGTCAAGGTAAGGGACTTAGGGGTTTGCTACCTTGTAAGGTCTCAGGTTCGAAATCTCGTAGATGTTTTCAACTCCGTTTGGGCGAGTCCAAACAGAGTATTGCTCTGGTTTTAAATGAGGCCTCTACAAGTGGACAATGGGATTAGTCTCTCAAGATTAGTGAGGTGCGTGAAAACTGTCCCAGACACATGATTATGTATATATATACACTAAAAACACTAAGTTGATTTTAGCTTTTTGCAACTCAGTAGCTTTTCACTAATGCGAAACATGTTTTGAGCAACTTAGCTTTTAGTACTTTTTGCAAAAATTGGCTTTTAGCTAATTGCTAAGGTGCTAATAATCAATTTGTTATACTCCATTTGTCAAAAACAAGTTGTTAAAATTAACTTCGTACTTTTTAAACAGATTAGAGTTGGAGGTGATAAAAGAGTTCTTAGCAAACGAAAAACTATTCATTTGTTCCCATGGAAAATAAACATGGCTCTTGTTGACTTTTTACATATTGTAAGGGCATCTCTAGTGCAATATCTAAAAGAGTACCCTAAAATGTCATAACTAATTAGCTAAGAAAAACTCAAAAAATGGTTTTTAGTGCACAAAAATTGACTCCTTAAAATCCTAGGTGGCACTCCCCACTACCTAAAATGTCCCAAGTGACTACATAAATTTGGGGAGAGACTTAAGGAGAGAGAAAGAGGAGAGAGATAGAGAGAGAAGGGAAGGAGGAGAGAGAAAGAGGAGAGAGAATAACTTTAAGAAGAGAGAGAGATAAGAGAGAAAAGAAAGACTTAAAGTTAATGAACATTTTTAGGGAGCCACATTAAAGTGCATTTCTCCTTAGCTGGCTAGCTAAATTCTTAGCACACAAAATAGGATTACACATGTACTTAGGTATACACTTTAGCAAATATTTTTTAGATAGTTTACTAGAGATGCTTTAATACTTGCAAATGGTCACATTTAATTTTAATAACTACCCTTTCATGTTGTGGAGTGATTCCCGTGGTTAAATGTAGGGCTGCACAAAAAAATCGGTGAACCGTGAATCCGGTCCGGACCGAACCGATCCGCGCATTCTGGATTTTAACCGTGGATTAATGGTCCGGACACGGATTGAAAAATTAGTAAACCGTGACTCGCGGTCCGGACACGGATTTTGATTTCGAAACCCTGGATTAACCGATCCGGATCGTGAGATTTTTATTATATATAAATTTTAAATATATATATACACACACACACACATAATTTTACACAAACTTCTACTACACAGACTAGGGGGTAAACTGTGATCTCTTTCAAAACTAGGTTGATAACCGTGTTTGGATGTGTATTTTTATTGATGACCCATGGAAGCAATCTAATATTGTCCATCTGGAGTAAATAAACTAAGGATTTGTGACAACATATAGTAGATTCAATTAGTAGTTGTGTATTTGTGTTTACACCATTAGTGTGAGATTCCAACGAAGGCCTCTTCTCTAATTAGTTGTGTTTACACCATTAGGTAAAATTTCAATTATATAACTTTGCTACTTGTTTATATATAACACGTAATCTGTGGATAAAACCGGAACCGATCCGTGACTCGCAGATCGGATTGGAAACGAACCGTGAGACTTTTGGTCCGGACACGGATTGTATTTTCTAAAAACCGTGACTCACGGATTAGGATTGGATTCATGCCAATCCGATCCGATCCGGACCGTGTACACCCCTAGTTAAATGCACCTTTCCACAACAAATACATTTGGTCACATTTAATTTTGATACCTACCTTTCACTGATTCACGTGGCTAGAAAAAAAGGGCGTACAGTTTTTGTCCTTGGCAATGAAGGGGATGGCATTAGACAAGTGATGCCATGAGAATGAGGTGTGGATGACCTCACCCAAGAGGTGAGGAAAAGTCTTCGGCGGTGAAATCTAAGAAACAATCTCCTCCTTATTAGCAATCAGATCCGTCAAGTTTTTGTATACTATAGACTGGGTCCCTAAACTTTCACGTATAAACAAAGGCCACAGTTTCTAATTTTATTTATCAAGAAATAGAAACTGCTGTTATTGTTTGAGTAACAAAGAAGGATTGTAAGAAAAAAATTTCAATACTATTCAATTAGTAGGAATGACCAATTCTTTTACTGATTAGTTTCTGAAGAAACTATGTGTTTTTTTTTTTAAGGAAAATTCTAAAATCAGCCCACTAGGCTGTCATTAAGGTTTAAGAAGTGCATCGAAATATGTGAAAATGTATAGAAGTGTGAGAAAATGTATAGAAAAGTGAAAAAATATATATCTACTAGAGTGTGTTTTTTTGTTCTTGTTTTTTTTTTTTTTTTTTTGTCTTATTATAGGCAATAAAATGACTCTTTTATTTTTTAACAACTAAGGTATATAGGCCAAATTTACTTATAACTCGATTAATCCTGAAGCCACTTAAAACATTTGATCTATAGTACATAAGAAGTTTCAAACCTCAAACCAACGGAGGGATAAAAACTCCAAGTCTCAAGTCTTGACTATCAAACTAATGCCTTAGAGTTGAAGAACCAATGTTTTTTTTTACAATTCTTCTACAACCGCACACATTCACTCTAACATGATTCATAGACATTCACATATTTCGAGACCAGCGTTGGTCAATTAAAGATAACCCGTAGGGAGGCAATTTTGATGACATAAAATTTTACACTAACCAATCATTGAATTCCCAATTTGACATAAAATTTTACAAAAACTGAGATCTTTCTTATTTTTGAGGCGTGATCTTTATACATTTTTATAGTAGTGTATAAATGCATTTTTTAGGGTTTTCTTTTATTGTATTGCTTTTACATCTGGTTTCTGCGAGAGGCAAAGGGAGAGAAACTCTATGAGCTTATCTGTAGCCTTTGGGCATCTGATTCTCTTTTGATTAGTGAAACCCTCAATCATTTGACAACCCATGAAGTATTCATTGCCAAACCATGTAAAATCTCTGTGTTCTTTGTGATTGCTCTCTCTCTCTCTCTCTCTCTCTCTCTGGTTTGTTCAATTACATAGCATAAGTCGCATCCGTTTTTTGTGTTTGTTAACGCTTCCGCACAACAAACTATTCTCTCGTAAATCCTATTGCGTCATATTCGGCAATTTCATCATATATATATATATATACACACACACACACACACATAAGGCCATCCGGCCGACATGTTAAGAGGCGAAGTACGCAATTTCCATTAGCAATTGGCTGAAAATTTATACTAGTTGCTGAATTTAAAAATGTCACGGAAGATCGGGTGTTTAATTGAAATAAATGAAAGTTTAATTAATGATTATGAGACATAAAGTTCAAAAAATCACAGGTAATTATAGGTTTTTCAGAATTTGGAGTGGCCCTGCCCCATAGTCCACCTTTAGATCCGGCTAAGTATCTTTTTCTTTCTTTCTTTTTTTTTTTTTTACATTAGTGTCTCCTTCATAACTAAACTATTGGTTTTTTTTTAACTTTCTCACAAATTTCTGTTATCCAAAGATGCACAACGAAAACTATACTCCTAATTTATTTTTAAACTTCACTTCACTGCCCTACAATTTTTTCTGACACAATAATTTTTTTGTGCATCAATTTTTTTGACAAGTGAATGCAGCCTTGGAAAAGAATTAGATCATCAACCACCCATTGCAAGTTTCAATTGAGATTGCAGTAATAACTAAAAATAGTACATAGGAAGTGTACAGCTCATAATATATAGTAATATAGGTCAGTTAAAAACTGACCATGTATCCAGTAACTCACTTGTTACACAGGTAGTGAGTTAGGATAAACTTATTACATAGGATGTAGGAAGTGACAGCACAACATGTTCACAATTAAAGCAGCCGCTCTGTTTTGCACAACTTCTTACATAGGTTGCGGTTTGTTTCCTAATTTGAGATATGCATCTCTCAGCCGCTGAGCTCCATTATGCAAATTCTCGAACTCGGAATTCGATTCGTTGAGTAGCTTCAGCATATTGATGGTATGAACCACTTCAAATGTAGATTCAGCGATACGTGTTTTCTCCAACAATTCCATCAATCGCTGGCGAATAACGGGTCCTAGATTGTTTTTCAGCTCCTTAAAGGCATCTGGTTGCAATGTTAAGGGACATGGTTGGCAGTGAGGCTCTGGTACCCCACAAGATTGTGCATTATGTTGTTCAACCGAATACTCTTCTGCATCTACAAATAAACAAGGAACGAAGTCACATAAATATATATTTTTGGATGGAAAAATACGAAGTCACATTTACCTATTCATGATGAAACAGCTCCAGAATTCATTGGGAGAGAGAGAGAGAGAAGGAAAAAATAGAAATCATAGGGGGAATTTGCTAGGATAACATCTAGGGTAGGAAATTTCGGAAATATGACGTAAGAACTAGGATTTTGGTTGACTAATTTAGTGAAACTGTTCAAAATTAAATAGACAAAAATATGGGTTGGACACGCATTACTCTACAAAGACATATATGCTACTGTTCAACTTTTCGTGCTGACCCATTAAACCCAAATGACGTAACACCCAAACATAGACGATGCCGCGACAGAAGCTAATGAGGTCATTTGGACATTATCAATTTGTTGAACTTGTTGCTTTTACATTTTATGTGACTATGATGATGTTAAAGAAGCTTTCATTTTTACTCTGGAGTACAGGAAACATAATTAAGGGTATAGTATTATGCGCGTCTTTTAAAATCATTCCACCAAAGTGGTTAGTAAGTTTCAACCGAACCACAACACAATTTTAGGCATGTAGGTGCCTATTTTGGCTCAATAATTAAATCAGGTTATTTGATCGTCTCGACAAGAGGAATTTTTTAAAAAAAATTTATGGACCAAACTAAAAAATTTCTGAATAAAGACAAAAATAATTCAAAAAGTCTATTTGGTTTAGATTATTTTTTCTTCAGTAAATTTCTTTAATATTTTGATCATAAATTTTTAGCTTTTAGATTTCCTCTGATCGAGATAAAACATAAAATTGATGCAAAACTAAAAATGGGATTTTTTAATAATGAAAAAAATTAATCCAGTTGGATTATATAGGCCAAAACATTAGTGTTAAACACATGACACCTTTAGCTTAATAGTTGAGTTGAGATGAACCCAAAAGAAACTACACTATGCCCACCCCGAAATTACACCTTTCTTCGGGAAAACTAATAGTACATGCTTGTAGAATTTTTATTTTTCCAACAAATTGATGCGCCGATGATATATATGTATTTCTCATGAAATCACAATTAAGTTACCCATAAGGAATGAAAGTATTCTGTACCGGTTTTCTTGTACTACCATTACCGTTTTTAGTTGGTTCTTGCTCTTCATAAAGAGCAGGAGACGGGCTGTCAGATGGATCAAAATCATCATCATCATCATCATCATCGTTTACACCCGACAGACCTGAAAAAAATAAAAGGTTTAGTGAAACTTACAGAAAGTATAGGAAAATTGTCTTGAGTTACAAATATCGTGGAGCAAACCCAATCTGATTAGAAATTATGGAAAGGAAAATAGTATGGGGCGGCGGGGGCGGTTAAATATGAGTTTTGGAGCCTTACCCCCATCGATACCGATTTTTGTTGTTTTCACGCTTGCCATTTTAAATGGTATATAAGCAAGTATGAGTAGGAGGAGAAGAAGGAGGCGGCGGTTGGTAGGAGCCTTGGATTCCATTTTATCCTTTCAGATTTTCCTCCTCTCGATGATAAGATAAGAGGGCTTTTAGCAAATTGGGACAAAGCTACTAGCATTGATGGCCTTATATTCACTCTTCAAGTTCAAGGACTAACTCCATCCGTCCACATTTGATAGTCTACCGTTCAATAATTTGAAAACAATTTTTTTAAGTGTTCATGCAAAAATTCAGCTCAAATAAATATGCTTAAATGGGTGATCCAAATTTCAATTATTCATTTAGAATCAAGATCCTGAATTACGAATGAAAACTGGAAATTATTATTTGTTTGGGACCCAAAAGTGGGGCCTCACAAGCTATCAGAATATTTTTGTACCCCTTGAATCTGTACCTTTAGGTTTATCGAATTTAAATGCAAACCTAGCATATATTAAGGAATCGCAAGCTGTCGGGGGTTATAGTGGAATTTTATGGAAATGTATATACCCTAAATCCGCCCTTTTTTCCTTTGTCTGATGTTCCCTGACTTGCCTGGTTGACTAGTGCTGCTGCCACCACCGCCTGATCTTCTCTCTCTCGGATCAAGCCATTTCTTCTCTTGTTTGAACACCTGATTCTCAGGTAGACTCTCTCTCATTCTCCTTGTTTAGTATATATTTGTCTGATTTGTCTCTCGCTCTCCCCCTACTCGTCTCTCTACCTCCGCCCCCCCCCCCCCCCCCCCCCCCCCACACCTTTTCCATTTTGCTCGTTTCTCTCTCTCTCTCTCTCTCTCTCTCTCTCTCTCTCTGCTGCTTCTAAAACCTTGCTAGTGCATGAGGTATGCATTCAATTTTTGTCAACATAACCCCACCAAAGGCCACATGTAGTCCATTAGTTTTCAAACAGAGGGTAACAGTGTTAAATTGATGAATTTTTAAATAGTATAGGTGTTTATGTGACATTTCTTTAAAGTCAGTGGTCTCCATGTGATTTTGGTGAAAGGTTAGGGGTTGTTTTGTAAATTTTTACAAAGGAAAACCGATAATGTATGCCAGGTATATATACATTCATGTGTAGTCCACGTCACTCATTCCGTTTGTTTTTAGACAAAGCGTGACGGTGGGGGTTAAACTAATGAGTTTATAGATAATGCATGTTTTTATGTGATATTTTTTAAGGTGAGGGGTCTCCATGTGATTTTGGTGAAAGGTTAGGGGTTATTTTGAAAATTTTTCTACAATTACAAGACTATACATGCGTTAAATAGTTGAAGGCGCCAGGGATCGTACACTACAATCTCATGGTTGGCACACGATGCACTTACCACCAGAGAACAACCACAACTATGTCAAATACTTGGCGTACATAATATTTAATGTGATCTTCTAATTGGGGGCCTTGTTATTAGGCAAAAAATTAGGGCCTCTAGTGGGTCGCTTGGTGGGCCTATGCCCAGGGCCGGCCCTGCCGCAACTTTAAGTCTACATTTCACATTGAAATCAGTACTAATAATCATAATTACAATAATGCACTGATAGAAGTGGATGAGGCCTCTATATATAGATAATGCCAGCAGGGGCTCTTCGCATGCTCAAACCCAGAACAATCCTAAGTCAACTTCACCCTCCAAAAAAACTACCCAAAACAAGACAATTGCTTACTCGATTCCATTTCTCAAAAACCATATTTACACTTAACTAAGATGAGTCCAGGTGGGAATGATCAGGGTAAAACCCAGAGCCTTTACGACGGAATCCTTGATGGTAGGAAGAAAACCAAATCCTTGTTCTCCGATGCTCGCATTCACAGGGTGCCCGAAGAACTTCGTAAGCAGAACGAAAGTGCTTACACCCCTCGCCTCATTGCTATCGGCCCTCTTCACCGGGACATAGAACAGCTCCAAAAACCTATGAGAGACGTCAAAAAGTTTTACACCTATTGCTTATTAAACCGGGTGGCCAAAGGAATACAAGAAGAAGGGAGAAAAAAATTAGACAAGAAGAGAAGGGAGCTGCTAGAGGAATGTGAGAAACAAATTAAGGAGTCCTTATACGAAGTAGCAGTGAAGGACAAAATGGAGGAGTGCTCTAACAAGGCCAGGAAATACTACGCAGAAGAAGTCGAGGTGAATGACGATGAGATGGCGGAAATGATGTTGGTCGATGGTTGCTTCATCCTTCATCTCCTCTACCTCTCCTACTGTGATAAAAAAAAAAACAGAGAAGCAGGAAAAAGTACTACAAAGGGAGAAGACAGTGGCAACTCAGAGGTACGCAATTAAGGTTAAGAGCAAGACCTGCTCTGACTTTTTGAAGTCCTAAACCGGAAATATAGATTAATAAAATGTAGATTCATAATGAACATACCTTTTCAAAGTCAAATACGATTGTTTTAACAAAAAAACAAAAACAAAATAATAAACAATAACCAAACAATAAAAGCTTTCAAAAGCGGCACTTAAATAGTACTAATCCTAAAAAAATAATAATTAAACTTTATAAGACATATAAAATCATCGCTCACATAGCACTAGTTTACTCGTAATTTTAGCAAGCAAATGTATCAATTATCTCCACACAACGAAATTTATAGCAATATTGAAAATGTAAATTATAAAGTTGTCCCTCTCTAATGGCTTAAGCTTATTGCGGATCAATCTGACAAATTTTGATTCCGGTGCTAATTACACCTAACCCAACTAGTTTTGACTCCGGTACTAATAACGCCTAACCCCAAATAATTCTCTTTCCAAAACCACTCATAAATAGATAACTCTCACGAGAGTATGAACAAGGACGTACCGCCTCTTTACAATAATTACACTTAAACTGATAAAAATGATATTCAAGATGAAGCTTCGTCTTTTACAATAATTACACTTAAACTGGTAAAAATGATATTCAAGATGAAGCTTCGTGTTGAATGATAAAGTTGGCATGTATAATTTTTCCGTTGGAACATCTTCACCATTGGAAATAAGCCAATGCATTATGGAGTTACTTGAACCAAAAGGTAGTTATTACAAATCCTTTCTTTTTTGCTGCACCAGCCATTGAACCAATAGCCATACAATTAAGGAAGTGAATGATTCTCAATAGGATAACTCCCCTTGTTAATATATACTCCAAAAATTATATTTCATTGAGAGTATTTGAATTCAATAAAAAATGAGAACAAGATTTGTCCTTAATCTTCTCCCTCTTTGTGTATAGCTTGACTTTTTTTTTTTTGATCAGTAAAAAATTTATTGAAGAAACTCGATAAGGGTACATCGAGAAGGGAAAGGGAAGAGACATTCAACCAAAGGTTGGAACAAAAAAGAGACAAAAAGAAAAGTACACCCACCAAAAAAGACCAAGCATTCATGACACTATCAATACCTCGACTGTTGGAGATAGAAATTTGATGTACAAATCTTTCCATGAGTATCTCAATCAAATCCCTCAATATCCTCCAACTTCGAATATTGATTTGCTTCTAATCCTACAAATTAACCATTGATAAAATCAGTATCAAATAACATAGAATCATATCTTTTCTAACATAAATTGTCTATGTTTTTTTGTTTTTTTTGGGTAAAGGAAATTGCCTATGTTTTATTATCATCAAAATCAATAAGATATCGACAGAAACTTTGGGCTAACAATTTCAAATGCACAGGTCAAAATAACAAATCCAAACAATTTGTCAGGTAAACCTGGATATATATATATACACACACAAATTTGATTAGTAATTTTGCATTCCTAAAAGCAAGAAACGATACATTTTTTTTAAACAAAAATGTATACAATCTTTGTGCAAAAGGCATCACTGAAACTCTTTGTCTCAGGCCTCGAGTAGCAGTGTTCCGCAGCCTATTAATGAAGGAGAGGGTGGCAGCGGCAGCGGTTACAAAAGGAGTAACATCATTGAGCAGCCTATTAATGAAGGAGAGGGCGGCAGCGGGAAACAAGGAAAGGCAGATCCTATTTTTGATAGCATATTGACTGCCGAAATTGTAAAGCACGACTTGCTACTCCTCGAAAATCAAATTCCTTTCTTCGTGCTTGATGACTTGTTCACACTCACCGTGGATAAGATCCCGCGGCAAGAGAAGTTATCACTCAGCGATTATGTCCTTTCGTACTTTGATGGCATTTTGAGCCCAGAAGCTGAAAAAAGTGGTAGCAAGAAGAAAAATGGTTGTTGTAATTCGCTTGGTGACTGTGTCCTTTGGGTTCGTGGTGGTTCTACAAAAGAAGAAAAACCATATCCCGATGAAAAAGAAAAAGAAAAACCATATCATATTCTCCATTTACTGCACCAATATTACCGTCCAGGGAGAAACAAGGAACCTAGGGAAGAAGAAACTACATTACAGGTTCGTGCATCAGACCTTGACTACGCAGGAGTAAAGTTTGTACCCGCTGAGGATAAAAATCTATTTGCCCTCAATTTCAATGAACCTACATTCGTATCTTGGTGGTTTTGTAGCGCCAAATTCGAAATCCCGACTCTTCCTATACATGACCCCACTGAGTCATTCCTTAGAAACCTCATCGCCTTGGAACAATGTTGCCCTGGGGTTTCGTTGCACTTCACTTCATACGCAAAGCTCATGGACATATTAATTAACTCTAAGGAGGACGTCCAAGTGCTTCAGAAAGCCAAAGTTATACATAACTACTTGGGCTCCGAGGAGGATGTCACTGAACTATTCAACAATCTGTGCAAGGAAGTTGTGCTAGGGCAGTTCTATTTCAATGACGAGTGCGGAAAAGCATTCAATTATGGTAAGCATTGGTGGCCGCAATCTAGGGCATACGTGAGACGTAGATTCTTTTCTTCTCCGTGGGCTTTCATTGGTGTCATTTTGGGTTTGGCCACTTTTGTGATACAAATTACTACTTTTGTCCGCAGTTTCCTTAAATAAATGCGGATCATGAACATTGTCGACGGTTCAACTAGATTTGTTGTAAGCGTTGTGAGTTGTCTATCTGAATAAGTCTATGTATGTGTGAGTATTATAATTCCGTATATCTAAATAATTAAGTCTATGTTTGTGCGCGAGTGTGCTGTGTGTGAACAGTGTGTGAGATATTGTGAGGTGAGAGAGGGTTGTAACGTTGTATTGTTTATTTGGTTTAAATAAAAACGTGCATGTATGATATGTGTATATTCTCTCTGTGTGCGCCTTCAATTCCAAGAACTCCCACCAACACACTGTGTATGTTTCAACTAGAATTGCTATGAACATTGTCTATCTGAAGATAAAGCATTTATGTAATAAGTTTGCCTTTCTCGTTTGACATAAAATATGCATTGGTAGCCCAATAGTATCATTTTGTCATTACCTTTGTCACACATAATCCTTCAACTCCTTCAACTCTCCGTTCTCGCTCTCGTGAATTTTTAACAATGATATACTTATGAAAGACGCTTACGCGCATGCACACACGCATTATTCGGCTTACATAATTACGGTTACTGTTCAATCTAGCAAAATTTTCTTTTAATGCAGAATCATTCAAGTCCTTTTGCTATTATTAGGATTGGCGAAATTCTCATAGATCCATCCTCAGAAGGAATTGGATATAGGAGCACATATGGATAATTTCTCAAATCAGAATAATCGAAATGGATCTATAGAAATGCTAATATCATAGTATGATTGAATAGTTTTTGAAAACAAAATGATACTAGACAATCATTCATCTGCTAGTCTCTCATGCAATGAGCAAGCAATCTCTCATGCAATGAGCAAATAAATAGACCGATGAACAACAATATTATGTTGTTAAAAAAAAATGATCATCAAGAACAAGATATCTAATGTCTTCATATTTACCGACTTTCTACCAAGCTCATGCATGATCAATTCACTTTAATTAAGTGGATTCAATTAGTATTTCATACTTTCGTGGGTCCCAATTTTTCAGTTAATTGTGTCCGTCAAAGCTACGAACACTTCACAATGTCAATTGCACAGTACACTACTAACTCGCAAAGTCAAGTAAAACGAAAGAAACCCAGAAAAAAAACTCGCCCATAATCAATGGAAAATAGAAAAGTAGCTCTACGTAAACCAGAGGATTACAAACAGCCATTCCATTTATGTTGCAACGTTGGGAAACGAATCCCAGAACCCAATAATTATGCGTACAGATTAAACAACAAAAATAAACACAAACCCTACAAGGCGGAATTAGGGTTTACCTCTCATCCGTAGACACGAACGCTGGTTGACTTGTTTATTTTAGAACTTGACAGACGTAATTACTGTATGCAACAAGCTTTGCTCGACAGTACCTCATGATCTTCTGCCATATTCCCTTATATCTCGATCATGTAGCCAAGTGTGGACTTCTACGTGATCTCTTTGTTCTCTCTCACAGCCTCTATTCCAATTTTCTGAATGACTGTTGTGTGACCTAGAGAACATAACGATATATTTATAGGGCTAGAGCAGGGACCTGAGGAGAAATAAATCTGGGCTCCTTGTGTAAATAAGAAAACCTAATCCCACCCGGATTCTATTCTTATTTCACAAATTATAATTCACACCACTAAAGAATTATAATTGTACTCCCATCTTTATCTCGATTATATTTCGAGCTCCACGTTATTAAATACTTATTAATCTCCCCACGTTAAGATTACAGATACCCGTTGATTAAATGTCGATTACTAACAATCTCCCACTAATCAACATCTTATAAAACACCTTGAGACTAGCCACTTAACTTATTCGATATGTCGGATACAAATATCCACCTGCAGGGTTTGACATAACCGAAACTTATAAGTTTACTCAAGGGGGTATCATCAATCTCTAATGAGATGTGGATTCTATCAATAATTAATATCCATATATTTCATGCATATAATGTCGTGACCCAACTCACCAAGACTTGACCGTGAAAAAAGATCTCACTTTATAATGAATCAAAGTCAATAACATTAAATGTATATATGTATTAATTATATCCAGATTAAGAACATAAGTATTCTTAATAACTATAAGGTTCTAAATGTCTTGAAATGTCAGTACTAAGACAATTACCTTAAATGGTCCTGTTCAATACACACAAAAATGTACTAGCACAATGAATCAGAACTAGAACCGTTCCATGTAGTCAAGACAAACCTACTAAAACATTGTACTACAATCCTACTGATGGTGTGTCAAATTCCATCTAAGATTGTGAACCAAAACTTATATTCCACAAGAACCGATGATCCAATCTTCTGTGTGTAAGCCGTACTCTACACACTGGATCATCTACTATATAGAATAAAAGACACATGCACAACATACAATTATATCATGCAAACATTGCCCATAATAGATTCTCATCAAAAAGGGATAAAACTGATTAATAATTAACTAATTAAATATTAATCCATTACATAAAAGCATGGCTTTTAGTATTAGTTTCTAACAATCTCCCACTTAGACTCAAAACCATGCTACCACGCATCTCACTTCCACGCCATTTACTTGACTATCAAAAGTCTTGGCATGTAAGCCATTTGTAAAAGGATCTGCTAGGTTGTTTGTTGATGCAAACTTGGTCACAGCTACATCACCTTTCTATACGATCGCTCGAATCAGGTGATACTTACACTCGATGTGTTTTCCCTTCTTTTGAATCTTTGGCTCCTTCGAGTTAGCAACTGCACTACTATTGTCACAATAGATTGAAATTGTTAACTGTATCGAAAGTACCACTTCTAGATCCATCAAGAAGTTCTTGAGCCAAACGGCTTCTTGGCTATTTCAAAAACTGCCACATACTCGGCCTCCATGGTGGAATCTATAATACACGATCACTAAATACTCCACCAACTCATGGCTCTACCTCTTAGGGAAAACACATATCTCGATGTTGACTATCTGGAACTCTTATATAACATAAAGTCTTAATCTGCGTACCCACAAGGCACTAGACTGTCTGACTGGTACACCAACGTATAATCCTTAGTTCTTTTCAGATACTTGAGTATACGTTTTATATCAGTCCAATCTTCTTGTCTAGGGTTAGACTAAAATCTGCTAACTATGCCGACAGCAAAGCAAATACCAAGTCTACTTCACAGCATAGCATACATGAGGCTTCCTATTGCTGAAGCATTAGGAACTCATTTCATTTTCTCCATCTCCTCAGATGTCTTAAGACACTGATCCTTTGATAGATTGACTCCGTATCTGAAAGGAAGCAATCCTTTCTCGGAATCCTGCATGCTAAAACAGGTAAGGATCGCATCGATATAGGAAGCTTGAGAAGCCCAACATCCTTTACTTGATCTCGCAAAAATTTAATCCCAAGGATGTGACCGGCTACTCCTAAATCCTTCATATCGAACTGGCTGGATAACCACAACCATACCAAAGATAACACTCCGACATCGTTTCCGATGAGCAAGATATCATCCACATATAGCAATACAAACACCACCACATTTCCATTGCGCTTCTTGTACACACACGACTTATCCGGACACTAATCAAAATCAAAAGACTTGATTGCTTGATCAAAACGGATGTTCCAAGACCTAGATGCTTGCTTAAGTCCATAAATAGACTTATTAAGCTTGCACAACATGTGCTCATGACCTTTTGCTATGGATCCATCTGGTTGCATCATGTAGATGCGTTCATCCAGATTGCCATTAAGGAACGCAGTCTTCACATCCATTTGCCAAATCTCATAATCGAGATGAGCCGCAATGGATAAGAGAATCCGGATAGACTTAAGCATGGCTACCGGCGAAAACGTTTCCTCATAATCGATCCCTTCGTTTTGAGTATAACCTTTCGCAACAAGCCTAGCTTTATAGGTTTCAACCTTCCCGTCCGCTCCTCTCTTCTTCTTATAAATCCACTTGCATCCGACAGGTTTTATCCCTTCGGGTGGTTCTATAAGATCTCAGACTTGATTTGAGTACATAGACTCCATCTCTGAATTCATAGCCTTTTGTCAAAGTTCCGCATCTTTATCTTGTAATGCCTCATTGTAGTTAAAGGGATCAGCATGTTGTTCATCAGGGATCAAATCACAAGATTCTCCCAACAACGTATACCGATTGGGTGAAACAATAACCCTCCCACTACGACAAGGTACTGGTGTGTTAACAACAATTTCATATGATGTAGCCTCTTGTACTATTGGTGTTGAAGAAGTTTGTGCCGGTCTATATTTTCTCAATACTTCTAGAATAATCTAACTATTGGGCTTATGATCTATGACATAGTCTTCTTCTAAGTATCAAGCATTGGTGCTAACAATGACCTTATGATCCTTAGGACTATAAAATAGAGCAACTTTCGTTCCTCTAGGGTACCCCACCAAAACAAACAAACATTTGTCCTTGATTCCAATTTATCTGCTTTCCCTTTCAGCATCTGTGCTGGACTACCCCAATTCTGAACATGCCATAGACTAGTTTTGCTCCCAGTCCACAGTTCTGTGGGTGCAGTTAGTACTAGCTTAAATGGTACCAAGTTTAGAATGTACGCTATTGTTTATAGTGCATGTCCCCACAACGAATTTAGTAAATTTGAATAAGTCATCACTCATCTCACCAAATCCATAAGAGTCTTTTCCTTCTTTCTGCTACACCATTATGTAGTGGCATACCTAGCGCAGACAACTGGGATGTAATCCCTTCTGCTGCCACTATCTCCTAAATACTTCCAAGAGGTATTCACTACCACGATGAGATCGCAGTGTCTTGATACATTTATCCAGACGCTTTCCCGTTTCCGGTCTATGCTCCTTGAATTTCTCAAAGCATTCGGACTTACGGTGTATCAAATACATGTAACCATATCTTGAGTAATCATCAATAAAAGTATTGAAATACTCAAAATCACCTCTACCCCGGATGTTCATAGGTACACACAGATCAAAGTGAACCAATTTCAACGTTTCATTGGCTCTCCCTTTTTCCTGAAAAAGGGCATCTTGGTCATTTTACCTTCCAAACAGGATTCACAGACTGGAAGTGCCTCCACTTCTAATAAACCCAAAGATCCATTTCTAACCAGTCTAGAAATTCTGTTTAGATTAATATGACCTAGGCGTAAGTGCCAAAGATACGTTTGGTTCAACTTATAAGGCTCATTTCTCTTATATGGCAATCTATTAGTGTTATTCAATTCGTTTAGTTGCATTGTAAGAACGATATCATTAATAACGTAGAGATTGTCATCTAAAGAACGATAACAAATAAAATGTTTATTTAACTTAATAACCACAGAGTTATTAAAAATAAACCAAATATCCATTTACAACCAAATTAGAAACCGAAACTAAGGTTCTCCTAATTCAATGATCATAAAGACAATCTCTTGAAATTAAACGCCTACTGCAACTGCTGCTACTTTTGTAGCACTTCCCATATGTAGATAAATCTCTTCATCACTAAGTCTCCTGGTTTCCTGGAACCTTTGCAATGAATTGCAAACATGATTAGTGGCACCCGTATTTACACACCAGGTACTGGTAGATAACACTGCTAAACATGATTCAACTACTAGTGAAAAAAAAATTTCCTTGATTATTGAGATAATTCGGATAACCTTCTTCTAGTGTCCTTTCTGCTTATAGTGAAAACACTTGCCGTTAGGCTTTTCACTCTACCTCCGAGCTCATAAACTGTTTGAGGAACCGTAGCTTGTTGTTGAACCTTTTCCTGCTTCTTGTTGCCTTCCAGCGAAGAAGTAGAAACCTCTTCAACTACACCCACAGTTGTCTATTTATTAACCAAAAAAACCCTCGGCTAATTTAACTCTCTTTCAGCAGTTTCGTCAAATAATAATGCATTTTGTCCATATTGTAATTCAGGCGGAACTGCTGAAAAAACTTGGTAAGCAACTGGAGCACAATATCAACCTGGGTTTCCCCATTGATTTCAGCTCTTGGGATTTCTAGTTCATTCAGAAGACCTATTATCTTCAGAACATAATTCCCTTACTAGGGTTCCTTCACCAATGGTTAATTCCCCAAATCCCACATTACAACTTGCCTAGCCGCACCCTAAACCTTTATTTTAGGTTCTGCATCATGTCATAGGCAATTTCCAAAAAAACTGATGCTGATGCTGCAATACATTCGACATAGAAGCTAAAATGTAACACCGCACCATCTCATCAGTTGTAACTCAATCCTTATATACCGGATTTCAGGTTATGTTGCAATTTCAGTGGGTTTGATAGAGCACACCTCAGAGAACACAAATTTGGTCCCCTAAGCAATCGACACAATATCCATATCCTTTTCTAGTCAATATAATTAAGACCAGTAAATTTGTTTGACAATGTCATCAAGTGGATTGAACGAGTCCATTTTTTGAATCTGAGAATCACATAACAACAATTATGAAGGGCAATAAAACTTTTTGTATTTCTATTAAATTGGTTCCCTCAACCAGTCTATTAAAAGAAAAACATTAGCAACCCTACACACCGTGAAGAGTATGCCTCGATGGGTAGGTCCACTACTGTTCATCATTCGTGTAGATAGGCACAATCTTTTAATTTTACTATCTAGACACTAAACCGTGCCCAATAAAATTAAATAGCTAATTTGCTTCGGTCCTATAAATAAAAGCAGTGACTCAGATGGAGAGGATACTTGTTATTTATAGCTAAGTGTATACCATTACCTAACTTCAACATCCATTGTTCCGTAATGAACTACCCCAGATGGAGGAGTAGTCCACACAACAATTATCTTGGAGCTATCCTCTAAGGAAGTAAGTACCGATGATGCTATAATTAATTTCGTCCGATGGGGAGGAAGGCACTAAAACCAACACACAAAACTTAATTATATCATCTACATACTAGTAATGGAGACCATGGGATTTATACAAAATAAACTCCCTCTCCCACTTAGTTATTTAAAAATTTTGTGAGGGTTATCAAAATTAACATGTTTGCAAAAACCGTGATCTAGGTCAAAAGCCAAATATTACCATGTTGTCCAAATATGATAAACTATCACACATGCAAACAAGATGAATATACAAACATTCATAAAAAGGAAACATAAATAATATGTATCCCAACTATTATGGTCAAAGATGCAATCCTTGAGCAATAAGGAATCCTTCTAGTCTTGAAATCCTTAAGCAGTCAGGAATCCTTCGAGTCTTGAAATCATCAAGCAGTAAAGAATCCTTTCCAAACTTGAAATCCTTGAGCAATACATGTGTTGAAGACTTAGATATTTTGAATCAATCAAGGAAATCAAAATCCAACCATACTTAGGCAAGAAAAATCGGATCTGAAATTTTTCCCGAGTAAACTGCACAGCCTTCAGTATTTTGGACTTTTCTCCCTCATCCGAACTCCAATTGAACTGATTCCAATTGGGTTGGATTCGAAATTCAATTATCTACAACTTCTGTGAAGAACAGAATTTCCAATTCCGATGTTTACTGGGTCAAAACAGCCTTGCAATCAGACCCTAAAAATCTGGAAAAATTCTGCTGCGAGCCAAACACTCTTTTTTCTTGACAAAACTTATCTTCTTGTCAAAAAAGATTGTTTTCTCCGTATCGTATGCCCCATTACAGAATCTGTAATCTTACAACAGATCTATATATCTAAAACGATACAACTGAAGAAACAAAGATTAAATCAAAAACTTATGCCTCCCACATACTACTATTACAGATTACAAATCTAAACTTGTAATCAAAAAACAGTAATAGTAATCACGCATAAAACAATTACAAAGCGTGGGATCCAATCACACAATCAAAAACATGCGTGACCATAATAGTGGGATAATCGATTCTGCAAAACAGACGTTAGAACAAACTAGAACTCTGCAAAATAACGGTTAGCACAGTTCTATATCTATGTTCTACGGACAACATGGCTTGTTCAATCCATACGCATGATTACAGCCTGCTCTGATACCACTGTAGGGAAACGAATCCCAGAACCCAATAATTATGCGTACAGATTAAACAACAAAAATAAACACAAACCCTACAAGGCGGAATTAGGGTTTACCTCTCATCCGTAGACACGAACGCTGGTTGACTTGTTTATTTTAGAACTTGACAGACGTAATTACTGTATGCAACAAGCTTTGCTCGACAGTACCTCATGATCTTCTGCCATATTCCCTTATATCTCGATCATGTAGCCAAGTGTGGACTTCTACGTGATCTCTTTGTTCTCTCTCACAGCCTCTATTCCAATTTTCTGAATGACTGTTGTGTGACCTAGAGAACATAACGATATATTTATAGGGCTAGAGCAGGGACCTGAGGAGAAATAAATCTGGGCTCCTTGTGTAAATAAGAAAACCTAATCCCACCCGGATTCTATTCTTATTTCACAAATTATAATTCACACCACTAAAGAATTATAATTGTACTCCCATCTTTATCTCGATTATATTTCGAGCTCCACGTTATTAAATACTTATTAATCTCCCCACGTTAAGATTACAGATACCCGTTGATTAAATGTCGATTACTAATAGCAACCTTCAACCACCATTCTTTCCACCCTTCTACTTCACCATTCATCACCTAATCAGTGAACATTTTTTCAAATTTTGTGAAATCCCCTCCTCCCAATTCGCATAACCCGATTTTGGCGATCGATTATACGCATGGGATGACATATTCCTCGTGTTTTGTGAGATTTCATGGGCACTGGATCCCCAGGTGAAGGATAGAATCCTGCAATCAAACATTTTTCCTTTTATTTTTATTTTTTGGTAAATAGTTAAATACAATCAAGCATCTTTTGAATAGAGAAAAATTATTATGTGGCAAGTGTGGCTTGGCTTTCGGCAAGTTACCTTATCTGTTCCATCCTCCTTCCTCTCTCCTCTCAAATGTAATTTCTACCACCATTACAGTTAACTGCAGTACATATACCAACGTTGTTTTGTTTTCATTAATGCCACTTTTCTTGCAAAACGTAGTTTCAGGACAGTTCAAAATTGACCATTTTTCCACCAACTAAATAACATAAAATCTCAATTTGTTACTAATTAATTGAGATCTATAAAAAATTAATTGAGATCTAATTAATTTGTTACTAATTAATTAGATCTCTGGGATTTTGAGGAAGGCATCTCATCTCCTGAGCTCCGTTCTGCATATTTTCGCAAACAATGTGGAGCTCAGTATTTGATTCTTTGAGAAAACTCAACGGTAAGTGCTTTCTTCAGCAATTCCCTGAAGCATTTGCAAATAACCGGACCTAGATTGGTCTTGAGTTGCTTAATGGCTTATGGTTCTAAAGTTAAGGGGCATATTCACATGCTAAGGGAGGACATTGGCACTGGAACTCTGCCCCAAAATATTGAATGTCACTATTTTCTACAGCTGATTGCTCTCCTGCACTCAGACATAAACAAGAAACAAGTTCATGTTTACTTCTACACCATGATTCGAAAAAGCAACAGCATTCAAAAAAACGAATATGCTACGATTAGACAATTCTTATTGGGAAAACGTATATAATTTCAATACAGTAATATTCTTGAGCAGAATGATGTGGCAGTGATATTTTTCAAAATCACAAGTCACCTTAGGGATGAAAAGCAATTCTAGCAATATCATTGTTTACGGATTTTCTTGGTATAACATTAATTACCCTTGTTAGTGTTTGGTTTTCATCACAAGCATGCATCACCTGGAGGCTGGAGCACATGAGGCCTGAATCCCTATGTAACCTTTATGTCGGTGTTTCAATCACCTGAAAAACACAATATTACAGAGAAATATCATTAGAAAGGAAATATAGTAAGTTATCTGAGTCACAATTATGAATTATCACTGAATCCTACTTGAAAATCATGACAATGCTGAATTAGCATTTGGGAAGATGAAGATTGTTGATAAAGACAAACATGGGTTAGTACTGGAATGGCGATGAAAGGCGGTAAGTATTTCTCAAAGAAAGTGAAAATCGATCAAAAAGCAGAGTTGGACCTCACCCGGATTGATAGCTAAGTTGTTCTTCCAATTAGCTATTGTTAACACGAAGTAGGCCAGGCAGAGGCTGTGGAGGTATGGTGCATTGGAGTCCGAGCAAGCTTATGTATTCCTTAACTAATGCCGGAGACCAATCTCCCCATTTACTAGCAAGAGCCATTCAAAATCGGGAAAAAGTCACCGTATAAACTGGCCCTACAAAAGTTAGTAGCGCTTGTGAGGTTTTGAGGTCGTTCCTTTGGATCTCGAGAGGAAAATGATTGTTGTCGGGTGGGGTGCTAACCTAATTGGGATTCCGCTCGTTTTGATATTTTTTTTCTTGCCCGTTTAATCTTGTATTTCCTATTCTCCGTACTTGATTAATAAAATCTTTTTTGCCCTTTAATTAAAAAAGAATAATTTAGGACAAACGAAATTTGAAGTAAGTTCTTCTAGCGGCATGTCACAATATTAAACACGCTGGCAAGGACAAACTTGGGGTTCTTATAAGGGAAAAGGAATTCCATTCACATATTTGGGGACCTCTGTAAATCAGGCGAAGGAAGCAATTATCACGAATTGAGCTATAGCTATCACACTATTTACCACTGCTACACCTTGAAAATGACAAAACTATTGGCACAATAGACACTTTTCGTATGGTCAAATTGATCTCATTAGGCTGCAACTAAATTTCCATTAATTTAACAAAATGACTCAAAACAGGGGATAGTGTAGTGCGCAAAATGCATTGCATCGTACGTGAATTATGCGATCGCCCATTTCGACAATAAATGGCTCGGATTCAATCCGACAATTGAATTTAATCTAATCGTTTATTGTTTGGAGTAAATCAGAGTCGTGCATTGTCAAAATGGACGGCCGAATGAAGTGCACTACACAGTGTAGTGCATTTTGCGCAGTACAAAGTCCTCAGGTCAAATCTGGAGCCTAGATACATACATACATAGCCATCCTTGTCCTCTCGCTCGTTCTTCGTTTTAATTGTCATTCTTTTCCCCCTTAATTCTGTTAATCTCTCTCAAGATCTGCGAATAAGATTCAAAAAATTTGGATGGTAATGGTGGCAAAATTAGCTAAGAAAGCACATGTAACCCTATGAAGTTGGCCAAGTGGTCTTAGCTTGAAATTTGGGATTGCTCCCTCGTAAATTTTTCGATTCGATTTTCTTTGCCAGTAGCTGTTGGGGGCAACTCACCCCACACGGCCACACGCAAGATTGTAAAATGTATGTTCGGAGTGATCGTAGGAATTAGCCTAAGATGCGTGCAAAACAACAGCATGTACTAGCCCTCTAGATTTGTATACGGGTTCTCCCAGGAGTTTTTTTCTTGGCATCGTTCTCTTGTACTTTGGTATTTTTAATACTTTTTTCTTTTTCTTTTTAATTCCAGTGGTTGGTGGGTTTTGGTTTATTTTTCTTCGTCTTTGTTTTTTCTTTCGGCTTGTTCTTTTGGTTTTCGTACATTCCAGCCGTAGATGTTTAGGTTGATTTAGCGTGTGTGCAGTTTTCATTTTGCTTAATTATGATGTTTTGGTTGGCTTTCTGCCTACCTTTTAGATTTGGTTGTAGTGTGGCTTTTAGCCAATGTGCCCAAAATTCGTTTAATCTTTGTATCTTTTTTTAAAGATTAATGAAATTTTTTTTACCGATAAAAAAACAACTAAAAAAACGACCAAATGGATGTCATTATAGAAGAAGAGTACATTGTAGCATCTCTCATAGAAGAAAGGCTCTCTCTTGAGATCTACTTTTTCCTCCCTATATGCAATGAAGTGTCTAAGAATAGCACCCATATTTTTTTGCGCATCAAATTTTCTCACTTGAAAAGCTGGCCTTTTCCTCATTTAGTTTGACGTCTATCTAAACTGAAATTCAAGCTTGTTATGAAGCTATCAGATGGGCTTTAAATCAAAATTATAATGTGGTCTTTGTGTTTTCTGATTATTTCAATGCAATTATGCAGATCGCAGGGAGGGCTAATTGTCATCATCATGACACGTTATTGTTGCTCAACTTGGCAGCAGAAGTGACAAAGCTGTCGTTTTGTAGGATCTCGAAGGTTATGCGCCAATATGTTCAACGGGCACACTTACTTGCTAAGCATTTTCTGGTCTCTTTTGTTCCTCACCCGGACACCGGTGATGGATCTCCTTGTTAGCCCGATAGTTCTCTAACTAATGATGTTTAACTTTTGTATCTACATTATGGTACCTTTGAGACTTTGTATGCTTGATATTTCTACCTAGTTCTAAAAAAAAAAAAAATCTCACTTGAGACTATGCTGGTCAACAAACAAGAACGGTACGTATTCAGAAAATTTATTTAAGGAAAGTTTCCAAACTATTAGTACTCCTTTATTTAATATGAAATTTATTGGAAATTCAAGGTACTTCAAAAGTGAATATCTAAGTGAATTTGAACCACTCATTCTACTTTCAAGGTAAGTTTTGGGACACCTTTTTATGGGCACCTAGCGTTATTTTTCTTTACTCAAATGTGGTCCCACAACTTTTAAGTTATAATTTCACATAAATTTCAAATTTTGAGAATTGTTATCAGTACCAATAATCATAATTAGAGTGTGTTCTTCAACAGATTTTTGAGACATAAAATCTCACATTTTATGATACTTCAATCTCAACACATAAAATGTAAAAACGATTTTATGAGATTTTCATAAAATCCTCCTAAAATCTACAGGAAAACCACCACATTTTATCAGTTGGGAAAACAAATCCATTTTATCACCCCTCCATAAAATGTTTATTTCATGAGATTTTCATAAAACGCACCTAAAATCTATAGGAGAACAAGGCCTTACAACAATAATGCAGCGATGAAAATGGAGGCGGCCTCTATATATAGATAATGACATCAGGGGCTAGCTCTTCACATTCTCAAACGCAGAACAATTCTAATTACAAAAATGATACATACACTCCCTGGGAGCCACTCCCAGTCACACCCTCTCTCACATGTGGTGTGGGGCCCAGATCTGGGGACCACACTCCATGTGAGAGAGGGTGTGGCTGAGAGTGGCTCGTAGGGAGTGTATGTATACCGTTCTTTCTAATTATCTATTTCATTTTCAAGCCCCCAAAAAACCTACCAGAACAAGACAATTGCTTACTCGATTTCATTTATCAGAAACCATATTTCCTCTCAACTAAAATGAGTCTAGGGGGGAATGATCAGGTCACTAATATTGAAGATCCTTTGAGCCTTCACGACAGAATCTTTCAAGGTGGACAGAAAGCCGAATCCTTGTTCTCTCATGCTCGAATTCACAGGGTGCCCGGAGATCTTCGTGAGCTGAACAAAAGTGCTTACACCCCTCGCCTCATCGCTATCGGCCCCCTTCACCGGGACATAGAACAGCTTCAAAAGTCTATGCGAGATGTCAAAATGTTTTACACCTACTACCTATTAGATCGAGTGGCCGAAGGAAAAGAGGATAACAGTAAAGAACTAAACGAGAAAAGAAGGGAGGTGCTACAAGAATGTGAGAAAAAAATGAAGGCCAAGGAGTGCGTAGACAAGGCCAAGAAACACTACGCAGAAGAAACCAAGCTGAATGACGATGAGATGGCGGAAATGATGTTGGTCGATGGTTGCTTCATCCTTCAACTCCTCTACGCCTCCTACTGTGATAAAAAAACCAAAGAAGCAGCAAAAATTACTACCAAGGGAGGAGACAGTGGCAACTCAAAGGTACGCAATTAAGGTTAAGAGAAAGACCGGCTCTGACTTTTTGGGGCCTAAACCGATCATAATAACATATCCAAAAAATTTGTTGGGTAAAGCAGGATGTATACATCAATTTGATTAGTAATTTTTCATTCCGAAAAGCAGGAAACTATGCTTTTCTTTTAACGAAAAAGTATAATAGGCATCACTTAAACTTTTTGTCTCAGGCACCGAGTAGCAGCGGCAATGGCGAACAACCGAAGGTTTTTGGTGAAACACGAAAGTTAGATCCTATTTTGGATAATATTTTGATTGCCAACATTATCAAACATGACTTGCTACTCTTCGAGAACCAGATTCCTTTCTTCGTGCTTGAGGATTTGTTCAAACTCACAGTGGAGGAGTTCCCCAACGAAAAGATCCCGGGGGGAAAGAAGTTATCACTCACCAAGTATGTTGTTTCGTACTTTGCAGACATTATAAGTCCAGAAGGCAATAATAGTGGTAGGGAGAAGAAAACTGGTTGTTGTTCGCCTAGTGACTGTGTGCTTTTCGTTCGCGATTATTCAAAAGAAAATGAACCATTGGAAAAAAAGGAGCCATTGGAAAAGGTGTACCATCATATTCTCCATTTACTACACGATTATTACGGTCCAGGTGAGCAATGGAAAAATAAGCAATGGGAAGATAAGCAAAATTCTGCAAAGAAGTTTAGTGCATTAGAGGTTCGTGCATCAGAGCTCGACCACGGAGGAGTCAAGTTTGTACCCGTTGAGGGAAACAATCTATTCGACGTCAAGTTCAGAGAACCTAGAGGCATACGCTGGTGGTTTTATCGGGCCACATTTGAAATCCCAACTGTCGTTATAAACGACTCCATGGAGACATTCCTCAGAAACCTCATTGCCTATGAACAGTTTAGCGACATTTCCCCTGAGTTCCGGTACATCACGTGGTACGCAAAACTCATGGACGTGTTAATTAACTCTGAGAAGGACGTCGAAGTGCTTAGTAAAGCCAACGTTATACGCAACTTCTCTGGCACGGACGAGGACGTCTCTAAATTGTTAAACAAGCTGCGCAAGGAAGTCGTAGCAGGGTTCTTTTTCGAGGAAGCCTGCCAACAAGCATTCGAGTATAGTAAGCGTTGTTGGCCGAGGTACATGGCATACTGGAGACGCACGTATTTTGCTGCTCCGTGGGCATTCAAAGGTGTCTGTTTGGTTTTGATTCTTTTTTTTATACAGGTTGCTAATTTCGTCCGTATGTCCTTCCATAAACGCTTTTGATCACGGACATTGTCAATGTTTCAACTAGAGTTAAGGTAAGCCTTGTCTATATGAATAAAGCCTACAAGTGTTAGTAGTGTATTCCATATCTAAATAAGTCTATATTTGTGAGAGTGTGTGATGTATGTGAACAGAGTGAGATATTGCGAGTTGAAATAAAGATTGCAACTTTGTAGTGTTTATTTAGTTTTCTCGCGGATTCAATGATTATCTTCATCGAAAAAGAATTTGTTGAAGATATTGACTCATATTCAATTATAGATGAATTCTACAGTCTCAAACATCATAGAGTCCAACTTCAATAGTGTACACTTTTTGTACTTTTCGTTGAACTTTTCTTGTGTATTTTTTAATATTTACATATTTATGCACAAGTTTGGATTAGCCCATGATAGATTAGTGTCCTAGATCTGCCCTTGGTTGTCTTTACCGTTTAACATAAAATATGCATTTGCAGCCCAATAATATCATTTTGTCATTACTTCAGTCACATAATCCTTCGATGCTCCGTTCTCAATCTCGCAAAATAGGAGTACTTATAAAACGCTTAAACGCATGCACTTTGCCCATTATTCGACCTACGTAATTACCATCAGTGTTCTAGCTAGCAAATCTTGCTCTTAATACAAGATACTTGAAGTCCGTTTGCTATTATTGAGATTGGCGAATTCTTAGGTCACACATGGAAAATTTCTCAAATTAGAATAATCGAAATCGATCCGTAGAAGTTCTAAGCTTTGTTGGCATAGGATGATTGAATACCTCCAATTTATGTGACCAGCCAATCATTCATCTGCTAGCTACTCTTTCATTGCACGAGTAAATTTGATTCACATATATGGGGACCTCTATAAGAGCAAGGCCAACAGACTCCTCATAATGTAATTTTTGGTTATTTATATTTTATAGACGTCCAAATCTTCACTACAGTAAGCTCAATAAAAGGTCCCTAAAGTCCCAGTGAGCAGCGCCTTCCTATCCAAAACCTCATTTGTTCATTCACTACCAACTCGTTATTTTAACACTTTTCCTTCTCTCTTTTATCTCTCTCTCTTTTTTCATTAGAATAATACTCCCTCCGTCCCAAATTGCTTGCCCCTCGTGGGAGTGCGTGCATTTTGCACCAAAAAAATAACATGTTTATGAGAAAAAATTTGGAAAAAAAACTATACCAAATTTTTCTTCTCAATGAGATCTTTAAATTGGTGTAAAGTTTGTTAAAAATAATTAATTCTTGTACATTATTTTTTGCGTGCATCACTCCCAAAAAGGGCAACCAAATTGGGATGGAGGGAGTATATTTTAATAAAAAAATAAGTAAAATAGAGAATATTGCTTGAGTGTTGAAAGAAATGTAGGTAATTAAAATAAAAAACAAATACTGTTCACAAACCTTTTTGAAAAGTTATTGTTGGAATGCTCAAATCAACCCAAGGAAGCAATTATCACAATAGACACCTCTGAATTTAGCTCACACTATTTTTCCACTGTGGTACCCTGAAAATGACAATACTATTGCCACAATAGACACCTCTGGTATTTTCCCACTGAGGTACCTTGATGTGCCTTTTATGAAGCTTTCACTAATAAAATTTTTGCCGAGACAAAAAAAAAAAGAAAAAGATAAAGACACTTCCGGTATTGTCAAATTGATGTCATTAGGCTTCAACTAAATTAACGTAAATTTAACAAAATCACTCTAACACGGTATGGTGTAGTGCGAAAAATGCACTGCACCACGGCGTGGATTTAATCCGAATAATGAATTTAATCTGACCGTTCATTGTTTGGAATAAATCCAAGTCGTGCATTGTTCAAAATAGATGGCCGAATAAAATATAGTTCACTGTGTAGTGCGTTTTGCACACTACAGGATCTCCGGTCAAATCCAAAGCCTAGATACATGCATACATAGCCCTCCTTATTCTCTCGATCGTTCTTTTTTGCACACTCACTTTGCCTCTTAATCTTGGCCGCCACAACCTCACTACTCTCGCTCTCTCCTTTCTCTCATTTTTCTTTTTATTGGGATTCTTCCCCTCCTTAATTCTGTTAACCACTCTCAAGATCTGAGAATAACATTCAAAAAAGTATGATTGCAATCTGTGCCGAAGTTAGCTTAGGAAGCACATGTAATCCTAGGAGGTTGGCCAAGTGATCTCTGGCTATTAAAATTCTTAAATTCGATTCTCTTTACAAGTGTGGCCAATACCAACTCACCCCACACAATAGAATCTAAAACATCTATTTGGAGGGGTTATAGAGATTGGTTCGAGGTGCGTGCCAAAAAGATGTACTCCCTCCGTTTCGAAATATTTGCCCTACTTTAAAATTTCAACATTTTATACATAATACACAATGATACCCAAGACTTATAACTTTTCAAGTTTACCCTTCATTAGTTGACTCTAATAAAATAGGAGTAAATCAAACTTTGAATTTAAATTGTTTACCAGATAGAGGAAAGTGTTGCCTCCAATGTAATCAGAGAACTTTTTCAAAATTTTAGAGCACACTTTAAACTTTGAACTTTCAATTATTCTTCTTTCATCTCATTGTTTTGATTGTTAAAAGCATCTCAAGGGAAGAAATGGAATTTTACAAATTTCCTTTGTTTAAAATTTTAAATTGAACCTATATTTTGGGACAGCCAAAAAAGTAAATAAGACAAAAAAAAAAATTGGAACGGAGGGAGTATATACTAGCAATCTAGATATAGGTGATCTTCCTAGTTTTTGTAATCCAAAAAACTAAGATATTTATACGGGTTTTTTGTGGGAGTTTATTTTATTGAGTAGTATTTTCACGATTTTTTTTCTTTTTCTTTTGGTCGAATTTTCTATTGTGCTTCCTAAACCAATAAAATAAGTAATTTTTATATTACTCTATCCATCGATTTTTAAGTGTGTAGCTTCGTAATTCGAATTTATTAAGAAAACATCATCTTTATGCCTTCACATCTACTTTTTCTCAACTTTTCAAAATTATCTTCTACATTTAACATTAACTCTTTACCAATTAACTTTTAAAAAAGGCAAAATAATAATTGAAATTTTTTTATCCATCAGTTTTTAAAAATGGCACTTACTAAAAGACTGTCCAAAATGGATTACTACAGTCTTATTTGAGACGTAGGGAAACAATCTAATCGCAATTTGTTGATTAACTGTCATGTCTAATTTCGGACTCCTACAAAGGGTCATCTTTTTTTTTTTTTTTTTATCGAAAAAAGGGTCACCTTCAATTTGCTAGAATGATTGGGTCGGCTGAGTGATTGAATGATTGGGATAAATTACATACCAGTCCCTTATCATAACTTATTTGCAACGATATGTCCTTAGAACTTCATCTAGAAGAACTAGGGGCCGGTGTTCCACCAACTTGGTTTTTTGATTTTTTTTTTTTAATTTTTTTGGATGTTTTAGTTTTGCAAAAACACTAACTTGTTCCACTAACTAGTTTTTTGGTTTTTTGGTTGTTGGTTTTACAAAAAAACTAACTTGTTCCATTAAACTAATTTTTTGTATGTTTAATTTTGCAAAAAAACTAATTTTTTTGGCTTTTTTGGTTTTTAGTTTTGCAGAAAAACTAAGTTGTTTTTTGTTAGTGGAATGAGATAGTTTTTTATTTAAAACAAAACTGTTTTTTTTAGCGAAACGTAGCCTAATTACATACGTACATCTTGTCTCAATATTTGCTTAATTTATGTACTTAACTTTATTATTTACTTTTATGTTTATAACAGTTATCAACAAAAAAAATTCAAACCAGAGAGGATATCCTACTGGATGTAGTGTACCCCTTTTTGAAAGGATTCTCTTCAAAGAATAATAGGTTGTGTTTGGTTTGGGTTTTGGATTTTGGGTTTTGGTTTCATGTAATGATTTGAGGGAGAAATATGAATAATAATTAAAAATATACGTTAATGATCAGAGAGAGATAGAGAGAAAAAATGAGAATAATATTTACAAATAAAGGTAATAATCAGATAATAATTGAAAAAATCAAGTCTTGAAACCCAAAACGAACAAGGCCATAAGGTCCCTGATAGGAGCTGTTCCACCCAACACTACAAGAAAAAATGTCTATTGTGAGGATTGAGTTTCCTCGCCAAAGAACCAAATTTCCTCGCTAAAGGAATTGGCGAGGAAAAATTTTCTCGCCAGGTTTCCTCGCCAAAAGGTCGTCGCAAAAGGTATTCTAGCGAGGAAAAATAAATTTCCTCGCCTAATCTGCCAATTGGCGAGGAAATTTTTTTGTCGCCTATTCGGAACAATTGGCGAGGAAATTTTTCCTCGCCTATTCGGACCAATTGGCGAGGAAATTTTGTTTTCCTCGCCTATTCGGAACAATTGGTGAGGAAATTTTTCCTCGCCTATTCTAACCAATTGGCGAGGAAATAGTGTTTTCCTCGCCTATTTAGAACAATTGGCGAGGAAATTTTTCCTCGCCTATTATGACCATTTGGCGAGGAAATTTTTCCTCGCCAAAACTCCTGAAACAAAAACAAGAAGAAATCCAATTCTAGCTTCTCTGCCTCCGCTGCGAATCGAACCCGCGACCTCCTCTCAAGCAACGCGCGCCCCATCCACCACACCAACTTCCATTTCAATGCAAAGTTCAACAACTTTTAATATATAACCTTTTGTAGTTCTTTTTACCTCACTATTTTTTTTTTAAATCTTTTTGTCTAAATTTAGTCTCTTTGTAGTGTTTCTTTAAACTTCTTTCTTAAATCTTTTAATGTTATTTGTTTTTACTGAAGTTCTTATTTTTTATAATTTGATATTTTCCTATACCCTTTTATAAGTCTTTAATTGTTAGAATTACTTACCTTTGCATTTATATATTTGTTTATTTTTAAATTGGATTTTTTTAATATGTGCCCCCAAGGCACATGATAAGAACACATTAATTGCTCCACCTTACTCCACTTCCACAAGGAATTAAAGTAGAGTAATCAATTGTGTTTTGGAAAGATAAATCTTTTTTTGATTAGACGAAAATGCCACCAACTACCCATACCCATGGAACAAAAACCTAAGATGCAATACTTGACCAAATAAAAATGAAAATTATTTGAGAATTAGTTGGCCAGTGTTCTCCCATAAATTTTTGGAACATAATTTTAGAAAATTAATTATCAAACATAAACCCAAAAATGAAGAAATGTTGTTGGGTGAGACCTAACCACCTTCTTCGTTCCAATCGATAACATAAATTCTTCTTAACATCATGTTTTTAAACATTATTAGTATGCTAAAGAGTAATTTGAAATTTATTGACAAATAATTGATCTACTCTTTGGCTTTCTTGAATTTTTTAAACTTCTTATCATGAGAATTTACTTCACTAATTTGTTTTGAAGAGAAAATGTAAAAGTAAAAGAGGACTAAATATAAAAAGATTAAAAACAAGACAACATTAGCCCAAATTCTAGTTGAAGGGAAAAATCAATTGCTTTGTGTTTGTAGACCATTTTGGTAAGTGATGCCCGTAGGATTTTTTTCTCTTTAGCGGGTTTAAACCGAGTTGAAACACTTATTAGAAAACTAAAGGGCAGTTGAAAAGATAGCATTGAAAGAGAAGTTAAAGGGTAATTTTTTTTTAATGACCGTTAAAGGGTAATTTAGTCTCATTAGAAACACGTTTTCCTCCTAGACTGTATGATAGCCACCTTTGTTTCAAAATGGATGATCGTTTTAGGAGACCAAATCATTTTTCTACTAGAGTAATAATAATAATAGATTTATATGCAAATGACATGATCAATATGATATGTATACATTTAGTCTCACTAATTAGTATGTGCATACGACAAATAAGTTCTTTTATTAGTATAATTTTATGGTATCATAAATAGGATAAATATCTTACCATTGGGATAATACAACACATCTATATCAAAATCTAAATAGTCCTAGAAAAGGTGTGAAAATATTTCGTCACCTAACATTAACATTTGGCGATGAAACAAAATTTCCTCGCCTATGCTGAACAATTGGCGAGGAAACTAGCATTTCCTCGCCAATTCTTAGTTTTTTTGCGAGGAAAAATAATTTCGTCGCCAAATCTTAGCTTTTTTGCGAGGAAAGATAATTTCGTCGCCAAATGGGTACCCTTTAGCGAGGAAATATGCATTTCCTCGCCAAATCTTAGTTTTTTGACGAGGAAATATAATTTTGTCGCCAATGTTAGCTTTTTTGGCGAGGAAAGATAATTTCGTCGCCAATCTTTGATGTTTAGCGAGGAAATTCAAATTTCGTCGCCAAATGATAGCCTTTTAGCGAGGAAATGTTCATTTCCTCGCCAAATCTTAGTTTATGGGCGAGGAAAGATAATTTCGTCGACATAGTGTACTCTTTGCCGACGAAATCGATTTCCTCGCCATAAAGACCCATTTGGCGAGGAAATTTGAATTTCCTCGCCAGCTTTCGTCGCCATAGTTACTTTTTGTTGTAGTGCAAAGAAGTTTGCGGAGTTATTAGGGCATCTCTAGTGCACTACCTAAAAGAATTCTTTAAAGTGTTTTAACTAGTTAGCTAAGAAAAACTCAAAAAATGATCTTTAGTGCACAAAAATTGAGATCTATCAAACAAGATCCATATTGAATATAAAAAACTTAATAAATTAAAAGTTATAGACAATTTTCTTTGAGACGAGCAAAAAAGGAAAGAGTCTCAACAATATGGGACGGAGGGAGTAAGTTCTTATAGCACACAAAATAGGATCTTACGTGTGCTTAAGTGTACACTTTAGCAAATATTTTTTAGGTAGTATTCTTAGATGCCGAGGACAAAAGAAAGAAAAAGCGAAGCATCTACTTTTTAAAAAGAAAAGGGAAAGACAAAAATTATTATCCACGTTTTAGTGCAGGGGCATGTCTTTCGGGAAATGCTAACTAGAGCCCTAAGGGCTCAAGTTAAGGGGACCCACTTACAATTTAAAAATTAAAATTACTCCCCTTCCCTCTCTCTCTTTCCGTGTCCCCTCTCTCTCTCTCCTTCCGTACCAACCTCCCTCTCTCTCTCACTTTTCTCTCTCCTCTACCCACTCCCCTAATATTTATAACTTTTATTTTTATTATCCAATATTGAAAAAATATATATATTTAAAATCTACTTGACGATATCTATCAAACAAGATCAATATTGAATATGCAATTATGTATTTCGAAAATGTTTTTTTTGGGGGGTATAGGCTTTTATTTTTTTGTTGCTAAGTGTCTATATTATTTGGATCATTGGACGTAGGCTTAACATTTTTGTTCCCTTAATCAAGTTTTTTTTTTTTGTTTTTAACATAATCAAGGAAGTTCATACCAGTTTTCTGGCTGTCCAAGAACTTGCCTTGTCAAACAAGGGGTGCAAGTGCAGGTAAGGTTATGTTTGGATCTCGCAATTGTGGAATTTGTAATCAAAAATAGAAAGTTAGGAAATACGACTCCAGGATTCAAAAAATAAAAGCCTATACCCAAAAAAAAAACATTTTTAATATACATAATTGCATATTCAATATTGATCTTGTTTGATAGATATCGTCGAGTAGATTTTAAATATATATATTTTTTCAATATTGGATAATAAAAATAAAAGTTATAAATATTTGAATTTATAAAAATTTAAAAATTGAGAGAAAAGCAGGGAAGTGGGTAGAGGAGAGAGAAAAGTGAGAGAGAGAGAGAGGGAGGTGGGTACGGAAGGAGAGAGAGAGGGGACACGGAAAGAGAGAGAGGAAAGGGGAGTAATTTTAGTTTTTAAATTGCAAGTGGGTCCCCATAACTTGAGCGCTCTAGTTAGCATTTCCGATGTCTTTTTGGCAAAATTTTCAAAGTAGGTAGGGCCAATGTAATTGTTTTTTTCGTTTTGCACAAAGGCAATAATGGGTCCAAGTCAAAATTGGAGGCACAATGTACGGAGGATAGAGTATTAAAAACAAAGTCTGCTGTTGGGTCTAGAGAGAAGGAAAAAAGCATTGCAGTCTCTCATGCATTTCGAATTATTATTGGTTCTGTTCGGATTTTGATACAACTTTTAAATTGTTTACATCTTTTAATTTATAAAGTATATTTTATATCTATTATGGATCTTATTTGATAAATTTTAATTAGTTCTATTGTACGAAATTTTTTAAATCTCTAAAAATATTATACACTGAAAGATACGAAGAGTTAAAAATTACAGTACATTGAAAGATACGAAGAGTTAAAAATTACGTTGAAATCCGAACAGACAAACAATTTGGGACGGAGGGACTATCATCTTTATGTCATGAGTGCGAAGGTGGGACCCCATGAGGAAAAACATGAGCATAATAAACATAGAGAAAATGTTATGAATCGTATTTTTTAAAAGTTGCAAATTTTACATATAAAAGTTACGTAACACTAGAAAATGTTATGATTGTCATTAGATGACACAATAGGTACATATAATACACATCTTTAAAATATGTGTATTATTGCCATTGCTGTAAGTTTTTGTAGGCGTACTCCGATTCGTAATTGTTGAAGGCAGCTAATGTGATGGGACAATGGGGACACTTAACCACACCAATAATTTCTTCTTTTGTTGGATTCGTGACAACATTTCTTCGATGTCTATTCACTATTTCACTCACTGGGGCTTTGTTGGCCTCAGCTTTTCCAATTGGTTGTTACCACGCCTGGAGCTTTCATAATAAATCTGTTATCGTCAAAACTATGCCCAGTTGGATTATTCCAAAATTTCAATTGGGCATGCAAGTTCAATTAAACATATTCATATGGTCTACTTACGAGTTAGGTATCAGTCACTCCATACATGATTTTGACAAACATTTATGACATCACGTGACGTGACTCCATACATCAGTCCCTTCAGTTATCGAGATTTCATTCTTCAACGTTTTAGAGTATTTTGTGAAAACAATATTACTCATTGGAGTTCTCCCGGTTCCATACTCAAGGAGTGTGAAATCCTAAGTTCTTAGGATTATAGGACCTGATTTTCTTTTTCTACAGTTGTCTTTAAATATATGTGAATAAAACTTTTTTCCGACGACAAACAACTAAAATTTGGTCATTGCCAATATTTTAGTGCCATCTATTGGAGGCCTTACGATTTTGAGAAGCATCTAGTACAAAACTATACTTTTGTTTTCATTTTTATCCCCTTTTTCCCCCAAAAAATTAAAGGTGATCCATTTTGGCTTATTGGACTTCACAGTTAGATATGAAAGTTAAGTACAAGTTACAGTGCGCGGGGGTGCCTCACATGTACGTTGTGCTTGTGTAAATGTGCATAGTTGTAGAAAACTTGCAAAAACAGTGATATTATTCGTAAACGAGTTGGTCTTCGGAACTAAGTGAATTGTGTTGAAAAAATTCTTTACAATCTTCCTTTTTTACTCTTTACAAAAATTTTGTTACTCTTTACAAAAATAGTTTCTATCCATTTGTCAATATGCAAATCTAGAAACTATATAAGGCCTCAAATAATATAAATGAAAAATGAAGGACAAAGTCAATAGTATGCAAAATTTTAAGGGACGAGATTGCTGTTTAAGTATAGCAGCCAGAAGACTTTCCTTCGTCACCTCTTGGGTGAGGTCATCCCCACCTCATTTCCATGGCATCACTCGTGTAATGTCATCACCTTCATGGCTTCAATGCCATGGGAACCAGCTGGAACAACTTCTTTTGTCTGTTTTTTCTAACCACATACATTTCCTTCTGAAAAGGTACGTATTGCTATGCAAAGCTGCAGCAAACCCTTGCCCTTCCGATCCTATTTTAGACGGTCTAGATCTACTTTAATTTTTTATCAGTAAAAGTAAATGAAGATTAAATTAAAATTTTCGAATGCATCCGGGTCATCCAAAACACGGTTGGATGGCCGAGGGTCACACCACACGGTGCACAGCACCCTCCGGGTCCAAACATCAGTATTGTACTATTAGATCAATAACAGCACCACTACATATCCAGAAAATACATCAAGAATTTAAAAACCAATGGCGCAGTAAATTATGGGTGTCTTTTCTGGGCACTTAGACTTTCTGAAGCAATAAACTGGCCACCTTTGGCAAAAAAGCAATAAATTGGTTTTTTTTTATTTATTTGTTTTGTCTTTATTTAAAAAAATTATATTTGTTAGTTTTGCGTCAAGTTTTCGTGATTTATTGATTCGGCTCTGAAAATTCCTATATCGCCTAGGTTCAATAATTTGCTATGTATGAACCATCAATTGAAAAATTCACCATTTAATAATCAATCAATATATAAACCAAGCGCATAAATAAAAAGCAATAAAACGAAGAATGCGCGATATACGTAGAAAATCCCTTAGTATGGTAAAAACCACGGGAAAGAATCCAACACTATAAAACATTGTGGCGTTACAAGTAATCTTATCCTACGATTCTAAATCCTCACAAATTGTCCTAAGAATTACTTGCCGAATTCACGTTCACCACACTTAGTGTTTGACTGCCACTACATTGAATCCACAAGCCTTCCACTAACCTTCATATATCCTCTGAAGGCCAACTCAAATTGCTTAATAAAAGTTATAAGGGCCTTGTTCGGATTACGTTTACAAAACTTTTCAAAAATAATCCCTTCAAACAATTTTTAAAAATTGACTTTTCCAAGTCTGGCAGTGGGCCAGTGCAAAACCCACGCAGCTCTGTCTGTGGAAAAATGGGCAGTGGGCCCCCCCAATGCAAAACCAATTATGATGCTGCTGCTGCTCTCTCTCTCTGTGTGCAAAATTCAGCCAAAATGGGACTTGTATTGTAACACCCCGGATTATTTCAAAAATATTTGATACACATTTTGGAGTACTTATGAGAATATTATTGGATAAACCGAGACCGCGGTTAGTCTCAAGATAATTTATTGGAGTCATGGTAAAATTTTTAGAATTTTCTGAGGTAGTATCTGGACTGCACGGGCGGAACGGGGCTTGTTTCCGCGGTCGCGGGAGTTCCAGCCGCCTGCTGGAAGTGGAAACTTTCTTAATATGGGAGTGGGTCCCACCCCACCCCCATAATTCGTCCCCTCTCTTTCTCTTTTCTTCTTTCCTTTGTTTTTTCTTCTTTTCCTTTTCTTTTGTGCTGGGCACAATCAGAGAAGAGAGAGAGGGAGAGAAAGAGGAGGAAAGTAGAAGAAGAAGAAGGAAGAAGGAAGAAGGAAGAAGAGGAAGGAGAGACCGAAAAATTGGGGAAAACCCAAATTGAGGTACGAATTGGAAATTAATTTCCGAAAATATTGAGTTATGTTGTTGTTTTACAAGTTAATCAAGTGTGTTGCATCTCATAAGAGTGAATTGGGGTTTATTTTTATGAAAATTCGTGGAAGAAACGTAAGGGTGTTCACTGACAGTTTTATGAAATACAATCCGCCATGGTTTTTGGCGAATTTTAAGACATGGTTCCCGAATTCAGAATTTTCTAGGAATTTAACTGGAGGTACCCATATGCGTTATAGACCTTGTGTTAAATTTTTGTGATTTTATGAGAAGTACAGAAAATATGAAAATTCGTGAATCAATCTGTGGTCAGGTGCGTGTTTGGGCAGACGGCATTGACATGTCCTGGGAAAACGGTTATAACTTTTAGCTCGGGTATCCGATTGGTACACTGTCTTTTGATTATGAAACTAGACTCGTATACCTTCGAAACGATGTATGATTTGTGCCTCAATTCTTTCTAGAGAATAGCAGTTTTTAGTTTGAAGTTGGAGAAAAATCTGTTTAGTAGAATTTTCAGCAAGTTCTGGGTTAGTTTGACGGTTGATTAAAAATAGTTACAGGGCTCAGAAAATTTTGAATTTTTGATATGATGATTAAGTATGAGTTTGGAGGTTGTGGTAAAAATTTCGTGGGAAATGGATTAGTAGATTAATTCTGAAAATTCGCAGAGTGCAGCACTGTTGGGTCGTAGTATGCATTTTCATGCATTTAACTTGCATTTGGGCATGAATTTTTGGTAGGGAGCTTATGGGTGATATATAATTGTTATTATAGGTGATGTTATTATAAGGATGGTTGTGGTTACGCCTTCGGTGCACAGAGGTTGAGTGTTTGGCAGAGTTGGTCCTGTTGTGACAGGTGAGGATGTACAGCTTCTATAATAAATAAGAAATGTTTTGTTTTTCAAATTTGTCGTGTGATTATTACTGTTCCTGAAAGCTCCTTTGATGATTATTTTTGAGTATATGATGGCAACGTTTTTGGTTGGATGGATCAAATGATTTTTGGTGAGTGGAAAGAAAATGTTTTATGCCTTTTGTGCCAATGTTTAGTTTGCAAGGTTGGCATCTTGCATTCGTGGGCTGTGCCATCTGGCTGTGTGCAGCATTTTAGCCAAAAAGTTGCAAGGTTGGCATCTTGTAGCGTGGGCTGTGCCAATATCTTAGTTTGCAAGGTTGGCAACTTGCATTCGTGGGCTGTGCCAAATGTGAGCAGTGCAAGCTTAGTTCTTGTTTACTGTGTGGATTGCACCTACCATTGGTGATAAAGAATGGCCCTCGTCACCGCCACTATATGTGAGCCTGTGAGCAAGGTAACGGTACCGTCATAACTCCCGGTCGTGAGGTTGGCGACTCGTTGGCACATTTGGTAAAATTAGTTGTTATTACTTATTGCTGTGAGAGAGAATGTTGCTAATTTTGAAATCCTTTAAAAATGTGTTTGAGATGGGCCGATGGGCCGTATTTTGAGATGGGCCGGTGGGCCATGTTTTAAGTTGGGTCGGAGGGCCGTGTTTTTCTGGATAAGCCGGTGGGCTATATTTTCGAAATAAATGTGATGGCTGTGTTTTGAGATAAATTGTGCAGGCTGAGAAAGTTTGTTGAGAATTTTGAGAAAAACTCCTATTGTTGGAGATTTATTGTTCTTATAAAAAAAAGGTGTTGGTGTGATATTTAAATTTTGATTCATTCAAGGTGCTTGGACATTTCTTTTTATTATGTTGCTAACGTACATTCTCCTGTAACCTTTTTGGTTGCAGATTCTCAGTTGAGCTAGACGTCGGTCCACTACAGTGCCAGGGTGCCAGTCAGGTGTTCATAGAGGTTGAGTTTTATAATTCTGTCAGTTAGAGGGTGTTGTAGAATGACTATATAATGTGAGGTTGGTGTGGTTTAGTACAAGTCTAATATGGTTGACTGTACAATTGATGTGGAGGTGTGAACACCTGTTTATTTTTATTGGTTCTGCTGCGAGCTGTAGTCTAATTTTGAGTTTTATTTTTGTGAGAAGCCGGAAAGGCGTACAGGTGGTGACAGGTGTCCTGTCACTTTGTGCAAGTTTTATTTTGCCAGAGTGGGGTGTGACAGTTTTGGTATCAGAGCTTAGTTATAGGTTCTGTAGACTTTTTGAGAGTGTGGCACTTGTGGTGGACCATAGGCGATGTTATCTTGAGTTGTTGAGTCTAGGTAAAACCTAAAATGTCGAGATGAGTTTCACGGAGGTAAGAGTAGTGGGTGCATGCGTACATGTAGGATTCATGCATATATCTATGTTTGTTTTTGCTGCAGCTTGAAAAAAAAAAGTATTGAGACAGAGGTGTCATATGTTTTTGTGTTAGTTGGTGTGGAGGGACAAGCGATGCAACATGAGTGAGTAAATTAGTTTGACCCCAATGCTAGAATATTAGAGGTTATGATGGGATTGGCGGAGAAAATGCTCAGCGTGGTGGTTAAGAATGACATGGTGGATTGATTTGAAGAGTGACTGGCCAGCACACTTCAAAACAAACCTCTGACCTACATACTACTTTTTGAGTCCAAAACCAATCACAAAGGTTCTTTTTGAGAACAAAAAATTAATCTTGAGTTTAGATCCGAACAAAGCCAAGAACGTTTTGGAGTTATGCTTGTTGCTCAATGATCCATCGACATTCTTTTTAATACAAGATTCTAGCCAAAAATCCCCTTCAATATTTTTTGAGATTAAGAGGAGTTCTGAAGCAGCTCTATCATAAGTGGTCATTTGTAAATATTAACAGTCCTCTTATTTATAAGCTGTTGAAAAACATACAAGTTGCTCGAACAAACTTCCGTAGCCTATCAAGCATTTTCCTAAATTAACGTTGACACATATCGAAATCTTGATTACCTAAATTAACATTGCCATATTCGCAACTCCCTAATTTCCTTGATCTTCTCCTTTATTCAAGTTGCTAAATAATGAAACATTTGATTGCCTTGATCTCCCTTGATTTTCTTCCACCTAAAAACTCAATCTTGCAGTTACATAATATTGATTTCCTTCCACTTCCTAAACAGATACTCTAGAAATAAAAATAAATAAAATAGAACTCGATAAATGAGGATACAAACAAATTTGTGTTTTATAGTGAAATTTGCCAACATAGACAGACCGTGGTCTATGGTCCTAACAGGCTCGACTAGACAAATTCAAAAAGTGTAAAATTATGGTCAAAATTATTTTTTTTAGTACAGCTGAAAATAAACTAATTTATTCGATAAATTTTGGCTTCATTCAAAAAAAAAAAAAAAAAGTTTCCATGATAATTTTATACCTTTTAGATTTGTCTTGTCAAGACAAATCAATAAAGCACGAAAACTTGACGCAAAACTAACAAATGTAAAAAAATTTGAATAAAGGCAAAACGAGTAAACCAAAAAAACGGTTTAAACTTTTTTACCAATAAACTAATTTATTCGATAAATTTTGGCTTCATTCAAAAAAAAAAAAAAAAGTTTCCACGATAATTTTATACCTTTAAGATTTGTCTCGTCAAGACAAATCAATAAAGCACGAAAACTTGACGCAAAACTAACAAATGTAAAAAAATTTGAATAAAGGCAAAACGAGTAAACCAAAAAAACGGTTTAAACTTTTTTGCCAAAGGTGACCGAAAGTTCTTCAAGTGGTGCTTTCCTTAAACCTAGCGAGTTTCAGAAAATGCACTGAAAGAAATTTTTTTTTTTTTTACGCATAAAGGGAAATTTCTTTACTATTGTCAACACATATTAATAAGCGGGGGTAAAACAAATGAAACTCAAGTTAAATTTAGACAACTTAACAATATAGCCCAACAAAACAATATAAGTCCAACCCAATAAATTTTAAGAGTCTAAAATTATTAATTAAATAAATAAAAGGAACCCTTCTTTCTCTTATCTCTCTCGCTCTCACTTTGTTGGGTAAGCCAAAGCGCAATAAAGATTCGGATGAAACGTTGAGTGCTCCATAACATGTGAACATGACATGTTACCAAGCCAGTTATTTGATCAACAATTTATTAATGCTCAAAACAAGGTATGCAATTGATTTTAATTCCGCGTCTTCATTATATTTAATTCATCCATAGATTTCTTGAGATGAATATGTTTAGTGATGTTGATAATGAATCGAAATTCGACGCTTTCATAATATAAAGGCTCGTCGTGGGACTAAGACACCAAGGATTGAAATAGAGTAGCTTTTTGTGTAACAATGAAATCTATAAATGTATATATTTTCTCTTTTGCATATAATGTATCTCATCAAGTTAGCTCTTATTTTTTGCACAGAGCTTTTTGTAGTAATACTATAAATTTTTGTCATTGCTCAATGAAAATCTTGAGCCACTCCTCCTGCCCGAAGCAAAATTCCTTTGTTGTCACCTTTGTTAATCAGTCAACCATATTTTATGCACCAAATTATAATCTACTCGAGCTACTACAAATACGTATTTCCATCTTCAACTGAGATTTTTTTGATTAAACCAAGTTTCCGGATGTCCTTTCTCATGTCTCAGATTTCGACTTCGATACAACTCCAATTTGTTGGTGGCCATGGTGCATGATAATGGTAATTAGGAAATGAAGGTTGTAAATATATTTATTCTAGCGTTTTATCATTGACAATTGCCATTATTATGCACCATCATACACCAAAAATCGATAATGGTTTTTCAACGTCTATTCACTCATTGGAGGAGTGATCGGCGAAGCAACAATTCAACTTTGGAGTGCTGTCCGTAAGAAGTGAAAAGAAAGTTTACGGGCGTAATTCATTTCATTAAATATATATTTTTAAGTGGAACTCGGTTGTGCTGCTCGTCCTCCGGAGAGTTGTTTTGTACGATTGTATAGGTCGAATATAGTCCAAATTTGTTTCTCTCAATTCGGAGAGAAAATTTTGGGTGCAAATAGGATATGGGTGACGTGGTGTCCGTTCGACGCGTGGTACACTTTTTCTTTTCTTTTTTATTTTTTTTTTAAATCTAGATGACACTTTCAATCCGGACCGTTAGTTGCATTATTGAACTGCCCGGACGTGCCGAGAAGGTACCACGTGGTACCCTGGCCTCCCCATACCCAAAATTTTCTCCTCAATTCGTGTTAGTGTGTATGCTTGGTTTGATTCCATGGGGTGCACACGACAGCTAACGCCAGAATCCCTGGAGCTTTAAGAGGTCACATATTAAGAAATGGGTACAAAACAAAAGAACTAGGGGAGTGATTACCATACCCTTCAAAAGTGTTATCCACACCCCATTTTTTGTCGTCTTGTGAAATTTTCATCTATAAAAATAAATTGCAAGGCAAATAAAGGGGTGTGGGTATCAATTTGGGGGTGTGAATATTAATTACCAAAAAACTAAACTCAGAGACTGTGTGTAATATTAATTGTAACGTCCCGCATTTTCGAAACGGTTATTTATTTTCAAATTATGTTTTTTGTAATTATTATGAGGCCAGGAAAATATTATTTACTGTTTTGGATTGATATATCTAGATAGGAGTATTAAACTGGGGTGTTGGTGTTAATTTTTGGGCAGATGAGTTGTTGGGGAAATTTAATATGAGTAGGAGTAAATTCGGGTACGGCTGGTGGGCAGATTAGAAAAGGGGTGGTTGCATGACATTAACTTAGTAGTTGGCTTTTATGGAGGTTGTCTCTTGATTCGTGGGTTATATATATATATATATATATATATATATATATATTTGTAATTAAGGCAGAGAAATGAGGGAATATTACACTCAATATTGTTCTGATTTGTATTAGCTAGAGAAAGAAAACTCGTTGCATATATGATCAGTGGCTATTTTCAGAGATTTCCACTCTCCGTCCCTTTTTAAGTGTCAACATTTTCATTTTGGGCTGTTCCTTAATAAGTTCGTGTTTTGAAAAGTTAATAGATAAAAGTTTTTACAATTATCATTTTGTCCTTCTGAAAAGTTAGTGGGCAAAGAGTTAATGGGTAAAAGTAGTGGATAATTTTAGAAAGTTGATGTAAAAGTTGATATGAAAAGTGTAAAGTAAAGTAAAAATTGATGTGAAAGGTATAACGATGATGTTTATTTAATAAATTGGATTTACGAAGCAACACACTTAAAAATGGACAGTGGGGATGTTGTATATTGAGAAGGTTGAATTAGAAAATCACCAAGGAAATGTGGTCCAGGGAGTATACGATGTGCTTCCCATTTCTGGAATCCTTTCTCCACTTTTGTTTTGTACTCCTTTTGAATATTTCGATTATATGAAATTTTGCTATAAGTGAAATATTTGTATGAAAAAATGATATTTTTGGCTAAAGTACTATGTAACTGTTTCATACGATGATCGAGTGACTTTGCCAATATCTTGGGCTAGGTCATGAAGGGGAGTCACTGATTATGTACTGAGGAGGACCGGGTATAAGGTCCATTGTGATTGATAAATCGGCTTCATAATTGTTGTTTATTGATTCCACTTAAGTGCAAACATTGTTATTCTGTTGTATCGTATACTTCCCGGATATTTTTATCTTTCAGGTATGGAGCCGGGTTAGTGAGGCTGATTTAGAGGATTTGATGATTCTTTATTTGGTCGAGAGAATTTTTAGAGGAGTATTTATTCAGAGACTTTTGTATTATGTAGGTGATGCAAATTTTGTATTGAAGAAAATAGGGCTTAGAAGTGTATAAAAATACAATGTATTCATGCCTATGGAGCTTTTATTGAAAAATCTGGGTCGTTGCATTAATACTATTTATTACTCCCTCTACCCATGTTTGTTGGTCTATAAGCATACTTTTTTTTGTCCCATAATGTTTGTCCATGTTTAAAAGACAACTAGTAAATTGTGTCAATTTTACGCTTTTAACGATGTCTCTAAATATTTAATTAACAAAGAAAAATCCTGATTAAAGGGTAAAATTAGAAAGACAATAATTGCAGAAAGCCAAGATGTTCCCCAAAAAAGTTGAAAACTTTAACATGGACAAACAAATACAAAGAGAGTGTATTCAGAGACAAATCCTGGAATCTATCCTAGAAGAGGCACCTTATTAATCATTATCGTGGAATTTCTTTTCCTAGTCACCGATCTTGCTAAAGTAAGATGCTTGACCGACCAGGTGACTAAAAATTAAGACTAATAACGACGCGTCCCAAGCGTAGGACTCTTGACCAGTGTAGCACAATAATTCCGGAAGTACCGGAGTCGAACCACAAAGACGACTGGAGTGTTTGACTCAAAAGTGTAAAAGTGCAGTTTGAACTGGCTCTTAGGTAGCCACCCTTTGATTTTATGAGATTTATTAACTAAATTGGCTAGTTTAATGATCAAATGCAAATTAATAAAAAGAGAGCACAGCTGCGAGAATCCGGCATCCACGCTTATCCTAACCAATATTTACTTGGGCCACAAGTAATCCTTTCACTGATTTTAGAAAACGCGAAAGGCTCCCTAACAAATGCGCACCACCTGTCACCAGATTCCATGCGCATTCGAATTCCGGTAATGCCTGGGTTTGTTAGAAAAGTTTCTAGTTTCTAAAATTGCTCGAAAATTGAATTAATTAGTTCGGCCCCGAGGTGAAATATCGATTAGAATAAACGCGGGCGCCTTAACCCCGCAGCCGCACTCAAGGCGACTACTCACTCATGCTTATATTGATTGCAGAAAACAAATTAAACCTAGATCTACGCATGCTTGGAGAATAAAATATGAAAACAATAAAAATAACAATACCGTAATTGCAAAAGAAAATCTGAACTTGTTTATGAACTCGCAACACCAAACTGGAAGATGAAATTCTGAAAATCCGGAACAATGAAGAACAAAAAAAACTGCAGCCGAAAAACTTCAAAGCATATATTCTAGGTAAAATTCGTGGAACCCTAATCCAGATAAAAACAAAGGTATATATACTAATCTAAGTAATCCTCATGAAAATCTAACGAAATTCGGAAATTATTCCTCGCGGACGACCGAAACGATAGCGTTTGATAAACCATGTAACCACCTCGGTAGCGCTACAGGTATTCCTGGGTAGCGCTACCGCTTAGCTAGCGTGCGACGTTGACCGGTTGACCTCTCTTTGACCGATGACCCCCAGAATCTAACGCACCGGTAGCGCTACATATCTTTAGGTGTAGCGCTCAAGAATCCTCTGTTCATTTTTGGGACCTTTTTGTGCCCACTTTGAGCGCTCCAACAAATTGGGGTAGCGCTCCCGACGGTTTTCGACCACTTTCATGCAAAATCCGTCCGCTTCCAACTCTGATCGACGTGCATGCTCTTCCAATATCACAAAAATTGCACTCAAATCCCTGATTCTCTTGCAAAATACACTTAACACCCACAAATCGCCTCGTGCACATATTAAATGGAAAATAAAGCTTAAAACACACGTCCAACGTGCTCAATCACCCTACTTAGGCGCCTGATAAGTAAGCTTACCACGCGCCTATCATAAGACTTTCATTAATTATTGACTATAAAATTGATAAAGCATTCTTTTTATAAAAAAAGATGAAAAAATGAGCACACAATCATAAACAAAACTTTTAAAGTATGATTTATATTGACATTGACAAGTCTATAGAATGGTCGAGATGGTTTTATTTGATGACTTTTTAAAAATATTTCTTCACAATACTTAAAAATAAATAAAAAATCAAAATTATAAATCTTCAAATAAACAAAGAGTTTATAAATACTGATTTATAAACGAACCAATCAATGAAAATTGAAGCACAAAATTAATTTTATATTTTTTTTTATTGCCAAAGGTTTATTAACCAAAACTTGACAAGGTTATATCAATTTGGGGGCCGGTGAGGGGAGGGGACTCCAGTCCAAGTTGGAGTAATTAAAAACACCTATTGGGTTAAAGGCCAAAAAACACCTATTGGGTTAAAGCCCAAAAAACATTCGTTGGGCCAAGCCCAAAAAACATAAAAGCCTAGGCCCAAAAAGAACGTACCAAGTATAACAATGAAGCCCAGACCATACATGCCCAATGGGCCAAGCCTAAACACATAAAAAAAAAAAACCCTGAAACCTAAAGAGCCACAAATAAGAAGCAGCCAATGCATCACTAACCTATAGCACCACCACGCAAAAGACACAATACACTACCGCCAGAAAACTCCACCTCCCAATCACCAAGAAGAGATCACCTGCACAACCTAAGCTGTAATAGGAAACCCATAAGAGTAACAGATATTTATCAGCATTCTACAACTCAACAGAGAGAGGGAGAGGAATCCAGAAGAACCGAGCGTACCCACCGCAAACGTCCACCATGAGCAACCAGCCACCTCTTTGCCGTTATGCCCCAACTTCGGTATCACCCAATACTACAAGAAAATGCAGATTCGGCGACACAACGAAATACATCGGCAAAAGTACATTTGCGTCGACAAAGGATTTTGCCGATAAATGGTAGTGCGTCGGTAAATGGGGTTTTAAAATCCAAAAGTGTTACACCTTTGCCAATGAGATTTTTGAGTCAGCAAAAATCAATTTAGACAATTTACAAAATTTGCAAGCGTTTAACTTTCGCATGCCCCATGTTTCGAACCCGAGACCACAAGTATTCGACTCTACATTATCATGTGACTACCAACTGCACCAACTTGCACCAACTTACTCTTCGTTGATATTACTCCAATATCTAATATATAACACATGTACAACGTACATATATCACTGATACAACGTACATATATCTAGTGTATATGCGTACTTATATTATGTATCTATATGAATTGTATCATATCCACACTCTCTTTTTTTTTTATATCCACACTCTTTTTTTTTTAATATATCTTTTAGCAAAAAAATACACACACTTTCAACACTAAAAAACAAAAAGTAGAGTGTGGACATCAAAAAGGGAAAGGCAATTACATATACTATATAGTATACACATTCATAAAAAATTGCTCGGATCAAGCCTTTCCCGGTCATTTTTTTGCCGATTCCTTGTAGGTACCCTTAAAAATTATTTTAAGCACATTGAACGGTTCGGATCACCAAAATATGACCGAGAACTATGAGGTTCGTATTATAACAAAATCGGGGATCCCTGAGTGGATCCTTACTATGTATATTTATTATATGTAGATAAAAATAACACATATATCATACATATATTTAAATTTTTAAAGTTTTTTTTTTTTGACAAAAACCATTTTTTTTAAAGTTCTGTATATTGTATGGTACTATATATATATATATATATATATTATATAGGAATCATTGTCGACAGTACAAAGATGTCATCGGCGGAAGTTTAACTTTTGCCTATACATATTCTGCCGCCAAAAGTTCCCTTTCAGAACTATCACCGACATAAAAATGTCGTCGACAAAATATTCAACTTTTGCCGATATATACGTATTTCATTGCAGAAAAAACTTTGGTCGGCAAATATAATTCCCAGGAAAATATTTCCCGCCAACCTTGCTTTTGCGGACTACATTGTTGACACATTTATTTTTCCTTCGCCAAAACGTCTATATTTATCGACACGAACTACTTTTTCATTGGCAAAAGCATTCTTTTGCAGACAAAAAATACATTGCATTGGCAATCTAGTCGCCATTGCAGCATTTTGTTGTAGCAATCATGAAAACCGGATGGTGAAGGACGCCGCTTACATAGAAAGGAAAGCGAGAAGACGACGAGGTGATGAGGGAAACCACTGCAGCCGTGACAACACCACCCACTACCGGAGAAGAGGGAGAGAGCAACCATCATCCAACTGACGTGAATCTCACGCACAGTCGAACCCCAAGAATGACCGCTAAGATTTGCCAAAACAGACTCCATAGACAGCCAGGAGAAACAAACCACCAAGATCCCGTCCGCCGCCTCCCACAACGGGGCATTCCTAGTCGATTTGTGTTTGTTTTTCAGAGAGAGAGGGAGTGTTTTTTTTTTTTTGGTAAAAATATAACCTTATTATTAGTATTATTTTTGTATGTGAAAAATGAAATGAACAATGCCGTGGATACACCACTTGTACACCCCCAAATGCGCACCACTCTAATGTATGTGGCAAATAAGGAGAAGTCTAATGTGGGGCTCACCCCAAAAGTGGGTTTTTCCTTATTTGTCACATCAGGGTGGTGTGCATTTGGGGTGCATAAATGGTATACGCATATCATTTTCCAAATGAAATTACTAGGAAGTTAGTTCAAACAAATTGTACATGCCTTAAAGATGGTTAGGCCAGCTAGCATATCAACCAGTCAACATGGTTTGATTTTTTTTTCTTTCTAATCTTCCGTTAGCACCGAGGATGGAGCCAGGGGGTGGCTAGTAGGGGCAGTCGTTCCCCCTACAATTTTAAAAAGTCCTGCTATTACATTAGCAAAAAATATATATATCATTAAACTATATTGTCCCGTCCCCCCTCCATTTTTTCGTTTAAAAAAAACTAATAGTAACAACTTTAATATTTTCAGAGCTATGATACAACTTTGTACTAAAATTAGTTTTAATGAGGTTTGATTACAATCCTTTTAAAGAAAATAATGCCCATAATTAATAACCCAACTCACTTGGCATAGTTTTCCAAAGGATTTTAACTCAGTTGCCAAAATCACCATGATTTTAGCAAATGAGTACAACATGTGCTAAACTCATGGTTTTGAAATAAAAAAATGAAGTGCTTCCGTGTATCATTTTTCGATTTTTTTCACACCAAATTAAAGTACTCCTCGTGTACTTTAATTCGGTGTGAAAAACTTAGAAAATAATACATGGAAACACTTAATTTTTGTATTTGAAATATCATGATTTTAGCACCTGCTGAACTCATTTGCTAAAATCATGGTGATTTTAGCAACTGAGTTGCTAAAATCTTTTGGAAAATTATGCCTACCCGTTCACTTTAAAAACTAAGGCCGATTGAAGTTTTGGAAGCCCCAAAACTCTTTATTGATTTGAGTAGAAAGATAAACGTTAACACTTATGCAATCTAAGTTGATATAAGAAACATATTTAGTTTCCATATGTATTGGTGTTATTTTGTATTTTTTTCAGTTAGTAGAACTTCACATCATTGTCTCTCTTTATTATAATTTTTTTGATTACATATATTCGTTTCCCTAGGTAAAAATCCTGACTTCGTCCCTGGTTAGCACTGATGGCGACATATAAGTGGACATCTGCCGCAATATTTTTTTGATGGGCAACAAAAAGATACTCCCCCGTCCATTTTTAAATGTGTTGCTTCGTAAATTTAACTTATTAAATACATATTATAATTTCACCTTTCACATCAACTGTTACCTCCACTTTACATGTTTCAAATTAAATTATCCTCTATTTTTACTTATTAATTCTTTACCAACTAACTTTTTAAAAGGACAAATAATTTAATACTTGTACAAAAATTTACTCATTAACTTTTCAAAACACACATATTAAGAAACAGTCCAAAATATAAAAGTCAATGATAAAAAAAAATATGTATATATTGAAAACTCGATAAAGGTACATCGGAAGAAAAAAAAAAAAACTTCAACATGATAGACACATGAAGCAAAGTGTTGGACCCAAAAACAAAAACCTCACCCAGCAAAAAGTTGGATGAAGAGGTAAAAATATCCTTTAATAATTTGACACTACCATGCAGACAAAGTACTTTTGTTATGATTTGACCGATCCTTCCTGCAACCACGCATTGATGTGCCTTAAAAGTGGTGCAGGATATTAACATGCTTTTTAGGGTGACTTGACTATAATATTTTGTGTGTTTTCGCGAATTAGAATATGAATAACAGAATACTGAAAATATAAAAAATACTAGAACTATACTATTAGTGGAAACTCAACTTTAATCATATGTACTAAAATTCAATGTATTCGAAATTAATAATAAACTATTACACTAAAAGTATACATGTTATGCAATACGTAAATGCACTCATCCGCTAAATTATGTCACATGTACAACACACATTAGTGTCTTTTGACTTTTCCGTTAATTAGAAGCCTTGTTTCCAGAAGGTGTATGGTTAGGAGATTATGCGAGATTCTTTCACTTCACCTCACGCCCAAATAGATAAAGAAGATAAATTAGCAAATTTACGAAATCAGTAACAATTAATAATTTGAGAATAACCAAATGTAAAAAAGTTACAATAAAATAATTGTGCGGCTTTATAATGTTACGTTTTTCGAGAGACAACACATGTCCCACCCATTCTGAATAAACGAAAGAAGCAATTAACCCTTAATTTTTTTGATATCATCGATAAAATCATGAAAAGATTGGTGAAATTGAAGCCCAATTACTATTACTATCATAACAATTAGATGTGTCCGCGAAATCATCCATCGAGGATGAATCAATTATTAGTTTATTTATCACTACTTTTTCTTTTTTTATTGGCATAAAGAAATCTTTTACTCCCTCCGTTCCTAAATATGATCCCCACTTTCTCTCTCTTACTATTTTTCAAATAAAAAAATGAAGTACTTTTAGGTATCATTTTTCAAAATTTTCCGCACCAAATTAAAGTACTTGACGAGTACTTTAATTCAGTATGAAAAAATTCAAAAAATGATGCGCGGAAGTACTTCATCTTTTGATTTGAAGAATGACGCGACTTTTCGTAGTGGACTCTTATTTTGGAACGGGGGTAGTATTAATTTTTTGAAAGAACCTAAGAAGATGCCATCATAATGGAAATACGAAATCTTAACTAGATTGTCAAATCCACAAACCGACAATTATATGTCACATAGGACCCAAAAGAGAGAAGGTAACAAAATAGCAAAAGGATTGGCAAGGTACCAATCCAAACGGAAAGCATAAATGATAGGAGTATACAAAAATCTCCCAAAACATAAACAAAACAAAAGAAGAGATCCTCAGAGATTCACCAATCAGCTTCAATCATTCCTAAACTGTACCAAACAAAACAAAAATCTCCAGCTTCAGGTATGCATCCAATTATTCATGGAATCTCTGGCCCATTACTTTGAAACACGACAACCTCCTTCCAATTTGGCCTAGCTTCATCAGATCTCAAAATTTTCAAAAAGTACAGTTCCTAAAATAGCGAAAACGTCCAATTAAAGGCCTAAACAAATGAATTAGGCCGAAATCCGCCATTAGTCATGACTCTAGGGTGGTGAGTCGTGATTTCTGTAATTCGAGGTAATAAAACTGTAAGTCATCCGCTCCATCATAAAAAGCTTTCGAAAGAGCTTTCCAATATCTTTGCGTGGAGGGTAAGCGAATGTATCACTTCATAATTTCTGGGGCATAGACACCAACAACAATCTTTTGACCTTTTGATTGTCCGCGTATCACTTCTAATACCATTCATCCTTTTCAGCAGGTGGCTGTGATTTGCCACAAATAAAGGAGAGTTTCTCATTCTCAACAATATGCATCTCCAGAATTTGAGACCACAAATCATAGTCGGTCTCATTGAATACAATCCCTGCATTGAATGATGAACCTTCGGATTGAATAACGGCAAAAAGAAATTTGTGCCAGACGTTTCAGAATTTGACTTGCTGATGGGTCAAGGGTTCAATGAAAAGACGATGAAGATGGTTTTTTGGGTTTCGTGGCTCTGATACTAACTTGAAAATCAGAGAAGAATATTTTCTTTCATCATAACTCTATAATCTTGTACATGTACATATTTATAGGGATGGATCACCGGTAGAGATCCTCCAATCAAGCTATTCCTATAATTAAGTTATTTCCCTAACAGAATAATATCTCTATACTAAAGAAAAGATTAACACAATATTGCAACAAATTTTGGATACGGAGCGCGCATCACGGCCATCCAAAAGTGTTTTGGACGGCCTAGATTTCTCCAACCCTTCACCTCTCTCTCCCTAGCTCCTAATTCTCTCCTCTCTTTAAAATCTGGGTTGTCCAAAACGCTTTTGGATGGTCAAGAGGCGCGCTCAGCACCACGTCACCTATACCTACCCGGCATTCAAATTCGTCTCTTAATACCCGATGAAAATGGATGAGCCCCCTATATAAAGACAATGCCAGCAGGGTTCTTTGCATGCTCTATCTCATCTCACACCTGAAAAAACACTACCCAAAACAAGTCAATTGCTTTCTCGATTTCACTCATCAAAAACAATATTTCCATTTAACTAACATGAGTCGAGATTTTCTTTGCGATGACATCGATAACATCATAGAAGCTGCCTCAAAAACCCATAAATTGTTCGCTTCTGCTCGCATATACAAGGTGCCTGAAGATCTTCGTAAGGTGAACGAAATTGCCTACACCCCTCGCCTCATGGCTATTGGCCCTCTTCTCCGGGGCAAATGATGGTGGTCGATGGTTGTTTCGTCCTTGAACTTCTCTATGCTTCATACCTTGTTAAAAAATCTAAAGAAGCAGAACAAAAGGCTACAAATGGAGGCAACTCAAAGGTGAGAAATTAAGGAAAAGTCGGCTGGGACCAATGTCTGCCATGAGGTCAAGCGGGGCTGAAGCCCCTAAAGACTGATAAAGTTTTTGGAACCCTTTTATTTTGGTATTTTAGACAAATTAAAATATATATAGATAAGGACCCAAAGAAAAATATATATATGCAAGTGATACTTTTAAAATCTCATATGTTCGGTTCTATTTTTTTTTTTTTTTGAAGTTCAACAATATTTACCTATTGCTTTGAAGTTTTTTCTTGTTGATTAATTAGAATATTTACTTTTTGTCCACAAAATTTCGTGAAGGTTTATTCATATTTTTTGCTTTAGATCTCCAAAAAATCAATCTATAGGTCTGTTAAGGCCGGTCCTAGCTAGAGACCCCCTGTCCAATACTAATGTTTCTATATGCATTCTTTTGTGTAAAACCCTCAAAGGTTTTTTTTTTTTTTTTTTATTATTTTTATTATTTTTATTTATTGGTAAAAAAAATTATTAAAACTCGACAAAGATTACACCGAAGTTAAAATATGTGTTACATTGAGGTTAAGGCAGAGTCAATCATTTGTTTAAATATGTGCCCATAGGTGTGTTACATGCATATGAATAAACCCGCATGCAGATAGTCAACATAAGATTGGATAAAGTGTAAAGTTCTATGTTCTGCTCGGTTGAAACATGCAAAACAAATTTCATTATTTGGATACCTCATACGTAATGTTGTCTACCAAGAAAAATCGAAATAGAGTATTTATGTTTTTCTCCTTTAGAAAAATAAGAAAATTCTATTATCATAACGATAAAAAGTGAAATTAGTACAGTAGGAAAAGAAAAACATAGAGAGTTTCAAAAAGTACACAAGACTCTTATATCGTTGCTACTTGCAAAGTCTCAACCTTCCCCTTAGTGTCTAATTCAATATACAATATAAATATATCATGTTAGACTTATCCCACGTCGCTTATCTTAGTCACCCAAGCTTGGTTAATATTTCTTCGTCCCTTTCTAATAATTAAGTATTCCATTTCGGACTGTCCCTTAATAAATATGTGTTTTAAAAAGTTGATAGATAAAAACTTCAAGAATTATTGTTTTGCTTTTTTGAAAAGTTAATGGGTAAAAAGTTAATGAGTAAAGGTGTAGGATAATTTCGAGAAATAGAGGTAAAAACTAATGTGAAAGGTATGAAGTGGATTTACTGATAAGTGCCGAAATGTATACATTTAGGCCGCCTAACATACATTTGTTATGTCCTTTATTATTATTATTATATAATGTCTTTTGTTGTATTTTTGTAATTTTAGGTGCCGAGGACAGGATACCACATTTGGCCTTAAAACGAGCGAATCACGTGTCACGTGTGAGCGCAACACTGGATCATTTTCCCAGCCTACCTTCCGAATTACCACAGCTCGACCGAACTCTGCCAATTTGGATGTGGGTGGACAACCCATTGATTTATTTTTTCAATGTCAGTGGAGTTATGTACATGTCAGTGGAGGAAAAACAAAGAAATCATGGCCACGCCTGGGAATTGGAAAATGGGAATATATCTTGCAGGTCCGGATGATATTTTGTTTCGCCCCACGAAACACGTGTCAAGCACATAAATTACAAGAGTCATACCGTTTTATTCCCCATATTAAAATAAGAAGTTTGACTGTTCCTGAACCCCGATCGGACTCCGTTTCGAAAATTAGTCGAGGTGATCGCAGAACCGGTGGAGCTGATTATTCAAATTTTAGTGGAGCTCTGTGATTGATTTTCGGCAAAGGGACTCACAATGGCCACCAATTGATTATTAAAATCAATCCCATGGACATATTCAATTGGAGCATATCTGGAGGAAATCCAATCGCCTGACACATCAAACCTTTAGATTTGATATTCAATTGCATGGTAATTTCCCACTCCGGCCGTTGTCTACTTTGACTCTCTCTTCATTTGCCTATAAAAGACATCATTTGGTTTAGAAAGAGGAGGAGGGAGAGGAGAAAAGAAAAAGGAAAGAAACCAGAAAGAGAGACGACAGAGAATTAAAATAGAAACCAGAAACTCCTCTGCCATTTTTCATGGCCCTGATCAGTAGCTCCATGGCTGGCTAAATCCTTTCTTAGGGTGTCGGTAAGCCCTAGCTTTGTAACTATGGTTTATTTTCTTTTGTAATTTTATTTTGTGACTAGACCAATGAAATGTGGTGATTGTATAATCCAGACTTTGTTTCAAATAAACTTCATTGTAAAATTCAGTGTATGTTGTATTTATTTTCTGTGATTATAAATACAACGGTTATGCAATTGTTTTCAAGCTACCAAATATTAAGTGAGTTAAAATTATGCCTTGCTTGAGATGAGACGGGTTGTGCCTATGATCTTAGTTTAGCGTAGACAGGCCGTGCCCATCTAAGATGGTGTATTTTTAGTTCACTTATATTTGAATTTCTGGACGATAGTACTTCGGCTTGTAGCCAGGAGTACATCACTACCACATTAATTGGTGTAGTCACGAGATTGTTACAAAGTTTGTAGACCATTGAATGCAAAGTTAGTGGTGAAACCGGTACCCTAAGCTTCCTCTTATTCACTAAAAAAAAGCAGAAAATCTAAATTCTCTTTTAATTTAATTAGCTCTAAATTGAAGTCACAAAATCCTCACCTTAAAGTTACTTTGAAAATTGGTTTTAAAATTGAAAGTAACACTTAGTCCCTGTGGTTCGACACCCGTACTCCCACTTTTCTACTAAATCCATTTTACGCATTTTACGAGTTATGCTTGACACCTAGCTTTGTGTTAGCTAGCGTCGCCCCAAGCGTAGGGCTAGGTCGGTCGAAGCATAATAACTCGGAAGTCCGAGGTCGAATCCACAGGGAGGGGTCGGAGCTAGTGACAGAATTGCTTTACGATAGGGGGTTTCGGCGTTAGGACGGCCAACCTTTTCGTTTGGTTTGTTTGTGGGATTCTCTCTACCTCTAATGCGATTGAAAATGAAATTTTAAACTATAAATTAAAGGCGGCAAGGTCTAGAGGATCATACCACCCATGACTAGGATATTCAATGGCTCTCGACTATAACTCAAGTGAGAGACAAAGTCACTTGCTCTCACTCGGAAGATTTGACAATGAAAATCATTTTGACTCTAGAAAATTGGTTTAACAATGGGATAAGTTCTTTGAGGCATTTTTACAAACACTTGGAGTGACATAGCTCTAAGCATCATGTGTGGCAAGTAGTCAAGCCCTTGCCTACACAAGATCAAAAAGGTTAACAACTCCTAGTTTTGGTACATAAAATTGAACTCACCCAATGAAAACCAATCTTTACCACAAGAATGAGGTTTGTAAATGGAAAGAACTCTCTTAGACATTTTGTCGAACACCTAAAGTGACATAGCTCAAAGCATTGTGTGTGCCAAGTGATTTGTCTACACCCAATCAAGGAGGTTAACAACTCTATGTTTAGACCGAAAATAGAGTGATTAATCCATTCACAAACCCACAATAAGCATAAAAACGTGAGAAGCCATTGAAACACCGAAGTCATGGGGTGATATTCACCCCATAACCAAGCCTAAACACTACTCAAACATGGTTAAGGTACACACAAAGGAGAAAAATGTGGCTAAAGAAAACATGACGAATATGAAAATAAACACAAGATTTAGATAGGTAATGAGTAGCACAACAACATTAATGAAAGCAAAATACCTTGAATCTAAGTAGAAAACCTTGAATCTTAGAGAGAAGTTGGAGCTAAAATGATGAGGAACCCAAATGGAGGTAGAGAGAGAAGGTCCCCAAGTGGGAATGACCTAAAAATGCTGCAAAATGAGTATAAATAGGTCCCCCAAAAAGTTACACAAGTGCCCTAAAAAGGCTCTCAGATTCTGCCCGAAGCAGGCTGGTATTGATACCCCTGCGATCTGGTATCAATACCAGCGGGTTCTGTTTTTTCCTTGTTCAACTGGTATCAATACCCCTGCGATCTCGTATCGATACCAGCGGGTTCTGTCCAGGCAGATTTTTTACCCGACTTCGCGAGCACGCCCCGGCTTCGTCCGAACTCGGAATGAGGCGATTCTTGAACCGTTGGAAAGCTCTATGAGTCTACTTTCTAACCCACTTGACCTCATCTTCATGGCCTTTATATAATGAGAGAAATGAGCCTTTTTCTATCGGTTGGTCAGATTTTCTCGAGGCTCATAACTCCAAATGTCTTGTTCTTTTGTTCCGGGCCTTCCTTGAACCTTCCAAAGCTTCATGAATCGACTTCTAAGCTTCGGCGATTGTCCTCCACGGCATTGTGGGACCTTGGGTACTTCCGGATACAACCGGGGATTATTTGGAGCTTTGGACACACCTTTTAGCTCCGATTTTCTGAAACTCATCAAAAACACAACTCGCGCAAAATCAATCATATAAAGGCACAAAATGCACGTGTGTGTGATCACAACGAGCGAGATAAGCCCCGTTATTTACATTTTCGGGGGCTTATCAGGTTATAATAATTTTGATTTTGACACAATCAAATTTTTGGCGCCGTTGCCGGGGACTGTGATAGTTACTTTGAATTTCAAAATTGATTTGTTTTCTTCTCAAAAATAAAAAAATAAATAAAGAAAAACCAAAATATAATTGTAAAACAAATCAATCAGTAGATTTTTCCCATCCCAGCCGTGTAACATAATTTTGTAGAGGACTTTTGGACTGAGAACTTTGGACTTTGGACAATTGGACTACTAACTTTCTGACTATAGGGGTCGGTTTTACCGCCTCTCTTTTTTATTTTATTTACTAACTGCTAATTTCTAACTCTGGAGGTTAACTCCTCCTTACTAATCTAACTCCTGACTTTGGAGGTTAATCCCTCCTTTTACTTACTGTCAATACTTATATTGTATATATTTTTCTTTTGTGTGGAGATTAATCTCTCTCACCTTTTTATTTTTATAGAGGTCGGTACTTCAAATACCCCTCTTATTTCTTTTACGGCAGGTTCAACCGCCTATAATCTGTTTGTTTTCTAACGTTTGCTATTGCAGCGCTCACAGGTGCTTAAAAAAAAAGCTCTAAAAAGAGGCTCGGGATTTCATCACCCGTTCCTTCGCAAAAAAAAAAATTAGGATAGTCTTTAGAGTTTGTGTGTGTTTTATGTTTTATGCACGGGCGTCGGTCTGTTACTCCTAAGTTAGTTCCCATTGACTCTGAGTTAGAGAGAACTGCTAGGAAGATTCGAGCTAAAAATCGCATTAGGGATCTCATAGAACCACCTGAACCAATGGCCCTAGAAGATGCTAATGACCCACCACTCACCAGACAATTGAGGGAGTACTTTATTCCCTCAGTTTACACATCACCGTCTTGCATCCGTTTGCCCGATGTTGAGGCAACTCAGTATGAAATTAAGTCCAGCATTATTCAGATGCTTCCATCATTCTATGGACTTAATAACGAGGACCCATACAAGCACTTGGATGAATTCCTAGAAATCTGCTCCACATTCAAAATTCCAAACTTCACTGATGATGCTCTTAGGCTGAGGCTTTTTCCGTTTTCACTTAAGGACAAAGCCAAACACTGGTTCAATTCCTTGGAAGCAGGCACTATCTCTACATGGGCACAAATGCAACAAGAGTTTCTTAAAAAGTACTTTCCCATAGGCAAAACAAATAAAATCAGGAGAGATATCACTACTTTCTCTCAACAGGATACTGAACAATTCCATGAAACTTGGGAAAGGTTTCGAGACATCATTCGCTGGTGCCCCCATCATGCAGTGCCAAAGTGGCAACTTGTCCAATGTTTTTATGATGGCTTAAGTGAACGTAACCGTCAGATGGTTGACGCCTCTTGTAGTGGCACATTCATGCTGAAAAATGAAAATGAAGCATGGGAATTGTTTGACAACCTTAGTGAAAATTCCCAACACCATGCTTCTACTTCTAGGACTGAGAGACCCTCATCCAATTCACAAAGGGGAGTCTATGAGATTAAACATTCCAATGATCTTTCTGATCAAGTGGCCGTCTTGACTCGAAAACTTGACCAGCTACTCTCAGTTGGTCAAGTCCCTTTTTTTTCTTCTCAGCCTAATGCTTTCCAAGAGGCATGTGCTTTATGCTCCAGTCCAAGTCACTCAGTGAGTGATTGTCCCATTGCTTCCCAGTATCCAGAATATGTCCAAGAGCAAGTCAATTCGGCTCAAGGATTCCCTAGACCGGGAAATGATC
>CM037158.1:44979661-45083874 GCA_020921065.1 Vaccinium darrowii | reverse complement strand
TTCATGTATAATGTTATAAGAAGAATTGTCTTTGGATCTGTGATTGCCACTATATTTTCTCCAACCCTAAAAGCCTCCAGTCATTTTCATTGAAAAGTCGTGCGGCATATTTTTTTACAGGAAAGAAGGTGAAAAGGCCCTAAACCAAATGGAAGACAAAAGGGTTTCTAACGGCAGAAAGGTTTTCTAACGGAAAAATGTTTCTAAAGGGCTTTGCTGTTAAAAAAAAAGAAGCGGGTTTTTAGTGTTGTCACATGGCAACAATAGGGGTAGGACACCAAAGGGCCAGGGACAGAGGATCCAGAGTGCAAATTAAAATTACATAGGTAGTTTATTATATATACTTCAAGTAAGCATGCATGTGCAACTACAGCTCTGGTTTTCATTAATAGAAACATAATTTAAAAATTAGATATAGACTTTGCTTCTGCTGCGTATGCCGAAAGTACCCAAAATAACGCAAACCCTCTCGTTCAACCAGGTTCTGATTCCCGGGGAAAAAAAAAAAACCAGGTTCTGATTCCAACTTTGTCACAACTCAACCCCAAGGGTTAGAAATTATGACCGCCAGTGATTTAGAATCACCTAGGCCTTTCTAAAAATCACATTGTACAACTTTTCTAAATTATTGAATTAAATAAATTGAAAAGGGAATCATTAAATTTGACAAAATACATTCAGAGCTGACCTACCATGCAACAAGAATACATATTAATCAATCGGCATCACTCCCTCCGTCCCATGTAGCTTGCCCCTTTTGGGGAAGCGTGCATTTTGCACGCAAAAAATGATGTTTGCATGAGAATTATTATTTTTTTTTAAATTACACAAATTTTTCTACTCAATAAGATCTTTAAATTTACACCAACCAAAATATCAAATCACGCATTTCATATAAAAACTAAAAATAAGACAATATTTTTAACCAAAGTATATACGTAAATAACTCACCTTTTATAGCGTGAACTGAGCGTAACTATGCGTACAAAATTACTAGCCAGCATTCAAACCGGGGTGGAGAGACAAGGCTGTCGCGTTTCAGAAAAAGTTTCGCATTGGGTAGAGACTAATATGAGAATGTGATGTCTGTGTTTTTTTCCTCAACTGTATAAGAGATAGTACAAGGAATTTTCGGTGGAAATAAAGAGTCTTGCTGTGCGGAAAAGATAGGCCAGAGGAGATGTTCAAAAGGAACGTGAGAGACCAAGATCCAACGTCCGGGCCAATTACGGATGATTCACATCCCAACTGTCTACTAGAGCAAATAATTCAACGAATATACTCCATTAAAAAGGGGGGAGGTTGCTAGTGGAGTTATCAGCTGAGAGAAAGTATCTCACCGACAGTCCGCACCGGTTGCACTGTCCAGGCTTTGTCCTCAGAAAAATCTCAAAAAATTTACCGCTAGCTATAAAAATTATTTTAAGATCAACTACGGAGACAGAATTTTGATAAACAAAATTAAATATTGACACACGAATTTTATTTATGAAAAATTGAATTATCACAAAAAGTTAATGTGAAAGGTGATGATGATATTCCTTTAATAAGTTTGATTTATGAAAAAACACACCCAAGATGGAATGGAGGGAGTATAATCATCTGAAAAATGGAACAAACTATAAAAATAGACTAACAAATCCGGTCGGTGGTGATACAGCGAAGCGTATGATTAAGAACGACGTGAAACCAGGACAATCACAAACAACGATTGAGTCGGAGATACTTTCTCCTTGAACAACCAATTTTGAGTATAAACTCGTTTTCTTTAATTTATAAACAGCCAAATTGCCCAAAGGCTTACAACTCAATTTATAATAGAAGAAATCCTACATATTAGGAAATAAAGAAAAAGGAAACAATAAACTTAGAAAACTAAATTTCTTCTTGACCAAGCAAGAATTAAACGGAAGCTAAATAAGCTAAACTAGGAAACAAAATACTCTAGAACACTTATTTCTAAAATTACAAGACTCCCTAACAAAATTAATAAAATCAAAAAAAGGAAACTTAAAACACTATTTGTAAGTAATATTAAATTGGGCCAGTTAGTGAGAGGTCCGCTATAGATAGTTCCTAAGACCGGAGGTCCACTGTATAATTTGAAAGACTTCCAGTCCACTCCGCTCAAAAAACACTTTGAACTTCCAAAAGTAACCCCACTCCTTACTACAGTATATCATAACCGGCCATCACTTATAGGCTATAGCGACCGGCGCCACCGACCTCTGGAGACTGACACTAGTCCACTGTATAATTTTGAAAGACTTCCAGTCCACTCCGCTCAAAAAACACTTTGAACTTCCAAAAGTAACCCCACTCCTTACTACAGTATATCATAACCGGCCATCACTTATAGGCTATAGCGACCGGCGCCACCGACCTCTGGAGACTGACACTAGTGTTTTTCGAGCGCCCTATTTGGAGACTTCCTTCGGCGATCAATATCGCGATCTTCCATCGCCATATCTGACTACTGCCTCCAACGATCGCCGGCGATTTACCGGCGCCACCTACATGCTTGAGAAGGAGACGGGACAGAACTTGCCGAAAAAAATGGTGATCGGCGGTGGTGGCTCTCGGTGAGAGAGCTGAGCTCTTTTGCGGACACTCTTTCTATCTCTCTCTATCTCTCTGTCTCTCTGTGATCAGTTCAAAAAAAATTCCTCCGGCATTTTTAAGCTCTGTTTTTTGTTCTTGCAAAGAGAGAGGATTTTGAAGGCATATATATGGATGTTCTATATAGCCGTCAGATCGACGCGATTCGAACCTGCCAGCCGTTGGAGTTGATTGGGTTTTGTAGCCATCGAAGCTGATTGGGTTTTGTGAGGTGACGTTACTTTTTTTTTATTTCAGTTTTTGTTTAGTTTTTGATTTACCTTTGTTTCACCCGATAAACCAACTGGTCATTAATTTTGGATTTGGAGGGGCGTGGGACTGTATCTTCTAACCATTGTCCAAATCCAAATCCTAATGTGTTTTCACCTGATAAACCAACAGGTCAAAAAATTAATGAAATGCCACTAATTTTTAAAATTTCTAACTTCGTACAGGAAATTAAAAAAAAAACTCCTACCTCCGACTGACTAGTACCCCACCCCACCTTCACTACCACTCCACCTCCACACCACGACAGACCACTTTCGGCAACCCAAAAAGTTAGTGACATTTCATTAATTTTTAAAAGTTCTAATTTTGTATAGAAACTTGAAAAAAATCACCAATTAGTCAACTCTTAAAAAATGACAGCTCACCAAACTTCATAAAAGCTAAAGAAACCAACCAATAAAAGCTATTTTGAATCTAGTGACAAGTCACTAAACTTCATGCCTAGTTTAAAACACCTAATCTCGTACATAAAATTTCAAAAAAGATCAACACAATCTCCGGCAAACCACCACCCCACCTCTGCACCACCTCAAACTACTTTTGGCGACCCAAAAAGTTAGTGACATTTCACTAATTTTTAAAAATTCTAATTTTCTACAGAAACTTGAAAAAGTCATCAACTGGTCAACTTCTGAAACTAGTGACAACTCACTAAACTTCATAAAAGCTAAAGAAATCAACGAACAGAGCTTTATCGAATCTATTGACAAGTCACTAAACTTCATGCTTGGTTTAAAATACCTAATTTCGTACATAAAATTAAAAAAAAATCCGCACGACCACCTATATTTGAAAATTACAGCTATCAAAGCAAAGTCGGATGACCAGAAGCCTCCATTGGTCAGTAACGCCCATAGATTTGGCGAGTAGATGTAAGGAATTTACATGTGTATACAGACATTGACAACTAGTGAAATGGCATTAATCATCATAGATCATAATCATTCTGCATTCGAAAATTGTCAAACTATGCTCGATCATCCAGCACGTAAATACAAGTGAAACATAGTAAAGCCTAATTAACATTTCATAAACTTCAGAAAGCAATTTGTACTATAAATCTGATAGCGTTGATTATAATTCTAAGACTACGAAGTGATTTTCCATTTAGCCTATCAAAAGCATCACCTTCCAAGACAGAGAAGGCCCTATAGAATTGAGCTGGACCACCAGACATGGGACATACGTATCGTCGGAGAAAGGAGAGATGCCATGTTTGAGACCAAAACAATGAGTACGGCAGCTTCACTGATGCCTTGCAATTCGAGACCAAAAACAAGTGTACCCCAGGTTAAAGATGACAAGGTGCTTATTATGGCTTTCACTTTTGAGACTTACTTCAGCCAAAAGTATACAAATCGGTGCAGGAAGAAAGAGGAAATCTTACTTTTACACTAAATGGACTAAAAATTGGCAGTTGCTCCTAATTTGGGATAAGGGAAAAAAACAAAAAGGCTAATCAATAACTTTTAGTTGCCAACCACAGGACAATAATCAAAAAAATAAAGGAATTGATCAATTGAAATCAAAGAAACTTCACAATATACTCAGGCTACGTGTGCGTGTAAGTCATTTTGTCGAACATGTGGAATACATACTTTTTTCACCAAAACAAATTCCTTTTTCAAGACTAAAACTGGGTTTGGAACGCCAGACCTTTGGAAGTTGTAATGGGACTGAAGAAAGGTACCTGTACGTATAGGGTACTTATGCCTTCAATTTTCCACACCAAAGATTGCGAGATTTTGTGTGGAGGTTTTGATTGTTGCATCATGTGTGAGAGAGAGAGAGAGAGCAATGTGTCCAGAGGTCGTAGGAGTTGAGAGAGTCTCTTTTAGGGAGTGAGGGTGTTTGTGACCAAAATAAAGGGAGAGTGGGAGTGTTTTATCCTTTTATCAAATCATAAATAGACAAAATAATGTGTATTTATGACTAATTATTTCTTTTTTTTGAAAAAAATCTTTTCAATCTATACTACTACTTTTAAATGTACGAAGATGTTTTCTACTTTTTGTTTTCTTTATATGCCCCCAACCCAACAATTCATATGAATCCCAACCCTATCTCACGCCCATTATCTCCCATTATCTCCCGCTTCATTACTTAGTCACCCATTCATATGAAATTCTTTAAAACATCAAGGGGTATCAAAAGACGGAGACCACTTCCATGCGAAAAATTACTGGCTTCACAAAGACGCTTCATCATTTCATTCTCCACCTACGCGCTAATCTAGTAGCCCACTAGAAATGGTGAAAATAAGATCCCATTCACCAATTACGCTAGTAACAAAATAAATGTCAAGTTTTTAAATAAGAAATTAGAAACGGGAGGAGAAGTACTTCTCAGGTCCAATATGAGATGTATAAAATACTACCCAGGTCCAATGCGAGAAGTATGTTTTTAGTTAGTAAACCAGAAATAAAAAGACCTTTCAGGTCCAAATTGAGATGTTTAATGACTTCTCATTTCCAAATGAGAAGTATGTATGGACACGCTGGTCAAATATACACGTTGGACGGTGATACGTCAGGATGAAATTTCAAGAAACTTCTTAGGTTAAGAATGAGAAGTAAATAAAGATCTCAGGTTGAAAATGAGAAGTACAAACAACAGTAGTTTTATAAATGGTTTGAAAACAACGATAGATTGCTGAATGTTTCAAAAAGAACGATATTTTGATTAAAAAAACTCAATCATCGGTTGCACCACAGAGAGAGAGAGAGAGAGAGAGAGAGAGTTAGTTGTGAGAACGGTAGATCGCTGAATTGTTTCAAAATGAACAATATTTTGATAATAAAAAAACTCGACCAGAATTTTTTTATTTAAAGTACCGTTGTTTTGAAAACTATTCATGGAGTTACCGTCCTTTTGAAACTATTTGTAAAAATACCGTTGTTTCTTACTTCTCATTCTCAACCTGAGAACATTATTTATTTCTCATTTTCAAGCTGAGAAGTCTCTCGCACCAAACTTCTCATATTCAACCTAAGAAGACTCTACAACCATCCACAATAAAATAAACCCTAAACCCTAAAATAAATTACGATAGATTAACCGATTTACGTTTTTTTTTAAACTTTATTAATTAAAATGCGTGTTTTTGAACTTATTCCCAAAGTACTTGAAAAACGCTTTCATTGTTGGTTAATCTTAATCCGACTTGAAAGCGTGTTTTACCAATCACGCTTTTCGAAGACGTGGCTTTTAAAACACGCTTTTTATGATATAGTTGACTGGAAAAAACAAAATACTAAATGCCTATTTACAAAACACGCCTTCTAAAAGTATTGTTACCAAACACGCATTAGAAGTCTTGTTTTGTAAACACGGCTTTACCTATTTTGCCAAGGTTATTCCTGAATTGATTACTTTGAATTTGCAGGAGGGTAGGGAGCCTCTGGTCCTGGTAGTAGTAAAGATGACTTTACCATTCAATGATTTCAATGCATGGTCAATTAGCCTATTTTATTACGGTGATAACAAAGGAGTTGGATCCTCTACTGTCCATTGCCAACTACTTATAACGAGGTCTTTTTAAGTTGTTTTTTAATTCACTTCGATAACCAAAATTATTGACATTTTACAGTCCGTCAAGAGCATTAGACAAGTTGCAAGTGGTGGCTAGCTCATGCGGTAGAGCTCTTGGATGCCACAACACTGTATTTTGGATCGAGTCTCATTCCCCCCTCTCCCATGTAATAGATTAAGAATAATGAATGACAAAAAAAAAAAAAAAAGGAGCATTAGACAAGTTAAAAAGTATGTTCTTCAAATAACGTTTCAAATTTATGGAATGTGTTAAAAGAAACTACAATTCTCGATCAAAATTCTTTTACTAACCCTAATTTCAGCATGATTATTGTTCTCGACAAAATTTAAAAATTGAATCGTTAAAATTATATCGAAAAGGCTCGTTTTCAATTGTCAGAAGCATATTATAAAAAATGACGATCATAAAAGACCTTAAAAATCAAGGACTATAGGAAAAATGGAAACATGTCGAAACATGGAACATTTTTGTAAGGGCAAAAATGGAGATAAGCCAAGAGCTAAAGATAAAATCTAGTGAAAGGCCCCTTTAATGGCTTGTGGTCGCGATTGGAGTTCACAATGCTGAACCCCTTGAGGATTCGTGGGTAAAAAATTGTTCCCTGAGCAAACATATATATTCTCTCTACTCGTGTATGTTGATCCATTTGGAAAATTTTAACTATATATTTATGAGGAAAACATGATTTGGGATTTCAAATTTTTGAAAATGGGTTAAAATACTTTTAAAAAATAATTAAAATACTCTAATCTTTGGACTTTTTGAGTCAAACAATTTTATGCAACATGAAAAAATATGTTTGTGGACTAAAAAGGGGTCCTAAAGACTGGAAGAAATGGGCCACAAAGCCATTCTTCGTATACCTAGGCTCCGAATGATGCTGACCAAACTTTTTCTTAATTAAACGGAAGACCCGAATTATGTTAATCAAACTTACTCAGAAAGAATCAAGAAAAATGAAGCTAACTACCTGACCAAAAGGGGTTGTTCCAATAAAGTAGTTTTTTTTGAATAAATTGACTTTTCATAATTTTTTATATGATATATCGTAAGAGAATGACCTAACTCGGTTATGAAAAAAAAAAATTTGGTGGAAAATTATACGGACAGCACAGTGGGCGGAGAATAGTGGTCTTCACGCGCGCAAATTAAAGTATGGCAACGAGAATCTCAAGAATCATGTCACATTGTGCCTCAGGCATATGAGCTGTAAAATGGAATGACAAAATTGACCCTATTGACTTTTCCAAGCACCAATTTTTTTTACGACCCCCTCAATTTTGAAACAATTCACCACGTGTCAAAACGCCAACGACAAATAGGATAAGGGGTGTTTCACTTCCAACGGGGAACATGATATGGTACACCATATGTGCACCCAAAATGCACACCACCCCGAGGTGGCAAACAAGAAGAAGCTCAATGTGGGGCTCATCCAAAAAATGGGTCTTTTCATTTGTCACCTCAGGGCCCAATTGGCTGTGGGTTTAGATGGGGGTATAAGTTTATACCCCCTCCCCTTATCCCTGTCCCACACATTAGTGAAGGGTTTGGCAATTTTTTTGGGGAGGGGTATAAGTTATACCCCTCCAGATTAATACCCCTCAATACCCCCTGGAGAGGTACTAATTAATAACAAGGGGGAGGGGTGTTATTGTTTAGTACCCCCCCCCCCCCCCCCCCCCCCCCCCCAACAAATACCCCGAGTAAAATTACTCCACTACCCTCCCTTATCCCTCTTGGCTTACCCTAAAATTTGTTCACTGTTTAAAATGAAAAACGAAACCCATTTTGAATGTTTACGAGACCTTGCAATTTTCTTTTGATTAAAAAATGAAGTACTTTTGCGGTTATTTTTTTTTAATTTTTTTAGACAAAATTAAACTACTAATCGAAATCTTTAATTTGATATAAAAAAGTTTGAAAAATTTTATACTTTAAGAATTTGACATTGTTGACTTGCATTGCAATATCCTTCGGGTCAAAAATAAAGTACTTTCACATTAAATTTTTTTTTTTTTTGGGCACCAAATTGAACTACTAATTGAGATCTTTAATTTGATACAAAAAATTTAAATTTTTTTATACTTTAGAATTTGACATTGTTGGGGAATAACATAAAAAATTACTAATTAGTTATTATAAGTAAAAAAAAACGCATAGTTAGAAGAAAAAACAAGCAAAAAAATTAGGTGGTACGCAACATTATTAAAATGAATAATTAAATATCTTAATTTTAGATATAATTAATAAAGTAATTATTATATCATATTTATTGAAAAGTATAATTAATTTAATTAGTTTGTATTTATGTGTTTATTTTATCGTAATATTTAATATTACCCATGCACAAGGGCAAATAAGTCATTTGCCCGCTTTTTACATCATCCACCAAACTTTATCCCCCTTTATCACAAATTCATCCAAACCACATACTATTTAATCCCCCCTCCATAAACATCACATCAATGTGGGTCCACCCTTACTAACTAATACCCCTTAGGCCCCGATTGGATGGTGCTAAAATTCCAGGGGGATAAGTTATAGAGGGGGGATAAGATAAGAGGGGATATTATTTTTAGAGGGTTGGCCCACATTGATGTGATGTTTATGGAGGGGGATAAAAAAATAGATAGTTTGGATGAGGGATAAAACAGAGGGATAACTTTAAACTTGGTTTGGATGTTTTATAAATAAGAGGGGGTAAATGATAGAAAAAGCTGTCAAATGACTCTTTTGCCCTTGTGGTGTACCAAACTTGATAATGCATTAAATTAATTATATAATTACAAAACTTAATCTATTTAATAAATTTTGGACAATTTGAAACTATATTAATTTATTTCATTGAAAATTTAGTTGTTTTATTATTTAATATATGTCTGAAATGCTAACAAAAAAATACAAGCCGGCAACGAATAAAACTTTCCCGAGCATAATTCTCCAGTTCGTGACTTGATTTCTCAAAACAAAAAAATAATAATAATACGGAGTAATAAAATTGTGTTGTTGGGCCACCGTACTCATAAATTGTTTAAAGGAATCTTTTACTCCTTCATTTACTCTTCTTCTCTCCCTCTCTCTCTCACTCTCTCTCTCTCTCTGCTTCTGTGAAATTAGGGTCTGCCGACCCAAATCTAACATCCATCCCCTCTCTCTCTCTCTCTCTCTCTCTCTCTCTCTCTCTCTCTCTCCCTCTCTCTCTCTAGTTGAACCCATCAGATCAAACCCACCCTGCGATTTCCGCCCAACTGAAACCCCACGTTCCGGCCTCACCCGATCTCTGCGTCATCACTTGCGTCTCCGACGAGTTTCAGGACTGCCGATCATTGCTTCGAAGTCAGCGACCGGTAATCGGTATGATGCAAAGTACGATCTAGTTTGGTTCTTTTTTGCAATTTACTCTTGATTTCTAGGAATGTCAAAAAAATACAAATTTTAGGGGTTTTTTTTTTTTCCTTGTGAATCTGAAACCAAATTAATCTGTGATTTTTATTATTTGGTTGTGTTGGCTAATGGAGGAGAGGGATAAGGAGGGGTTTAATGGTCAAAAAACACACCCCTCTCCTCCCGGATAATTTTTGGGCAGGCCATGGGATGCCCAAAAATTATCAGGGAGAAAGCTCCTGATCAGTGAAAGCTAAGCGGGGGTAAAGGATTATCCGAGGAGGTTTTCTGGTTGCCAAACCAAGGCATACAGTGGGACCTACCCCTTATCAGGGGTGATAATTTTTGGAGGGGAGCTTTAGCTCCATCCAAGCAGGCCCTTACTATCTTATCTCCCTTATTATTTAATCCCACCAAAACTTATCCCGCATCCAATCGGGGCCTGTGGGTATTATGCATTTGAGGTGCACATACGGTGTACCCATAGCATTGTTGCATCCATCGTATTCCTCACTCTAATAAATTCCCTATTTTCTCACTTTTCTGTTTCCCATTAGTCGTTTGAAATAAATTAGCCCTATTCTACCAGACTTTATTTTTTTTAATTTATTTAGTTGATGTTTGTGATAGATTTTTTTTATTATAACCAAATGAATGAGTCTACTTGCATGTACCTCAACTAATTCCGGAACTCCTAAGGTAACGATTGTGCATGGCCCCAACACACTTTTTGAAAAAATGATTTTTTTTTTTTGGGACGCCTGATATCATTTCACCATCTCTTTGGGTCCTTGTCCCCGTGCTGGCCCCCTTATTCCTAGCAAAACAATTCTAATTTTGGTTAGAAAAACCCTTGATTTTTGTGGAATGCAAGGATATAGTTTTTTTTTTTTTATGGGCCTCGCTAAAGCATGCAATTAATGTTGCATCCATTAAGGGCACAAAAAAATACACTTTAGCTAAAGTACAAATGAGACCCACAATTGTATTTTTTTTGTGCCCTTAACAGGTGCAACATTGCACCCGTTAGCATTTCCCCTTTTTTTTTTTCCCTTATTTGTTAAGTACGAAATAGAAAGATATTTGATGTTGATTTTTTTTTACTGGCTCCAAAATGTTACTATACAAAATTTGGCCCCAAAAAGTTGCCATACAAAATTTACTTGCTCGAAGTGCTCGTGTGAGATATGAAGTGGACCCCACATCGGTACCAGTAGGAAAAGCAGTATTTTAAGTAGTATTTTAGGTATCGCAGCCTTCTGATAGACTTTCACCGTCTCAATTGGTTTGTCTCTTTTCACAATTTACAACCTCTCAAAAAAATTACTCTATTATTTTTAATTTATAATATTTCTAATAGAAAATATGACAAATTGATTATATCAAAAAATTTCTCAGGAATCTAAAACTATGTGACTTTTCTTTCTTGTTATACATACGGTAGAAAACAGAAGTTGGTGCAAATATATATATAATAGAAAATTGGCCAAAAGGCCAAGTTTGGGGTTTTAAAGGGTGTTTAGTCCAACTTAATTTATTTTAATGCTTCTAATACATTAATGTGAAAATTTTGAGGGTGCAAGGACAACATTAAACAAAAATACCCTTAATGATAAAAAACAATTACAAATAAAACGTCGGTCCAGCCAGTAACTTTTCCATTTGCTTTGCAATAATGTTAGATACACACAAAAAGTTACACACAAATTACCAAAAAGTTACACACAGTGTGCGTGTTTTGGTAATTTGTGTGTAACTTTTTGTGTGTATATAGTGTTGTTGTTTGCGTTAATAACCCTTTGAAGTCAGGTCATGCCGTCACTTTTTCCACACAGAGAGCTGTAGCAAATACCCTTAAAGGGAATTTGCTTTGCGCCCCGCCTTGGGCCCCACCCCCTTGACACGGTAAAATTACCATTTTACCCCTCCTTCCCTCCTGTAATTACCCTATAATATGTTATTTATATTATTTATATTAATTCATTTATATTACTTAATTTACTTTATTTCTATTACTTTATTTCCTTTAATTACTTAATTTACTTTATTTATATTACTTTATTTCCTTTAATTACTTAATTTACTTTATTTATATTACTTTATTTCCTGTATTTACTTTATTTCTATTATTTATATTAATTCAATTATTTATATTTATTTAATTATTTAATTATTTATTTAATTCAGTTCTTTAATTAATTCATCTTTTATTTATTTATTTATCTCTTTTATTAATATCTTTTTTTCTCTTTTATCTTTTTAATATGCTCTAATATCTTGTTTCTCTTTTTTAATTATTTAATATCTTGTTTCTCTAATATCTTTTAATTCTCGTTCTTTATATATATTTTAAAATTCATTTATTTAATTATTTATTTATCTTTTTTATTTTTCTCTTTTATTTATTTAATATTGTTTATTTACCCCTTTTTCTTAACTATTTAATCTTATTTATTTAATTCATATATTCAGATTATTTCTTATCTTCTTATCTTCAATTACAACCACTCATTCAGATTTTCTTTTTATCTTCTTATCTTCATTTACAACCACTCATTCAGATTTTTTTTTTTTTTATTTTCTTATCTTCTTTTATTCATTCACAATCACTCATTCAGATTGTTTTTTCTTACCTTCTTATCTATTTATACTTCTTCATTTTTCTACTACTTCACACTTTCTTTTCCTAATTCTCCCACTATTTTTCTTTCTTTTTTTGTAATTCATCGAAGAACATTATGGATGGCTACTGCTATCCAGATGGTTGGTCATTTGAGAATGATGCTCCCAGTGAGGAGAGCATCTCCTACAGCAGTCGCGATTATACACCCGAATTTAGCACTGATCAGGTTAGTTATTTCAGTTGTTCTTTTGCATATTCGTCATTTATTTTGAACGTAGATAAAATATGGTAAGTCTGGATAATATTTTACTTATACATATTCGTTATTATTTTTTTTATTATAGATTTTTGAAAGTAGAGAAGATATGTTAGCTTGGGCGAAGAGAAATGGTCTCGAAAATGGTATTGTGGTAGTTATTAATAAATCTACTAATTTAAAAGGCGGCAAGCTGCCGAGGTGCATTCTTGGTTGTGGGAGAGGACGAAAGTGCAGACCGCACCGTGAGGTTGAAGGGAAAATCTTGCATAGGAATACTGGGACTAAAAAATGTGATTGTCCATTTGAGTTGCGAGGTATACCAATACCTCTAGACGATGCCAAGTGGGGTTTAAGGGTTTTTTGTGGTCTTCATAACCATGAACCAGCAGAAAATATTGAGGGTCACGAGTACCCATCAAGGCTAAAACCAATGGAGAAACAATTTGTGGTCGAGATGGCCAACAACACCGCACCTCATGAAATTCTTAGTATTTTGAAAAAAAGACCCGTCAAACACTACGGGATTTAAAAGCATTTACAACGCTATTTTCATAAACAAGGAAGCCAAACAGGGCGGTCTAACTGAACTCAGTATATCTTAGACCAACTAATTGAGAAAAGATACCTCCATGACTTTAGCACAAATCAAGAGACCAACGAAATCACAAATATTGTTTGGGTTCATCTTACAAGTTTAGAGCTATCTATCAACTTTTCATCCGTGTTGGTAATTGATGTCACGTACAAAACGAATGAGTATCGGAAACCACTATTGGAGGTTGTGGGTATCACATTCACAAATCTAACTTAGTCGCTTATGTTCGCATATCTTAATAATGAGAGGGAAGATACATGTACCTGTGTCTTGAATACCTTAAAGAAGTGGATGGTTGGAAAGGGGGCATCGTTGCCATTGGGGTTTGTATAGATCGGGAATTGGCACTTATTAACGCAATTGAAGCATGTTTCCCTATGGCACGTCACATCTTTTGCATTTGGCACATAAATCGGTGCGTAATGAAGAACTGCAGCGCTGTGCTTGGTCTAAAGTATCAAGACTTTTACCTTTCATGGCAGTCCCTTATTCATTCATCGAGCACTTCGTCTTACCAACAAAAGTGGGTTGCTATGTGCGAGGAGTATAGCCAATATCTGCGTGTCATACATTATCTTGCGGATACATGGTTAAGGCCGTACAAAGAGCGATTTATTATAGCATGGACAGATACATGTATGCACCTCGGAAGCAATTCAAGTCAAAGGTATAATGACTCTATAACTTTACGAGTTAAAAATTCTGCATTATATTGTACTTCACTATTTATGCTTTCCTATTTTAAACAAAGTGCATTATTCTATTACAGGGTCGAGTCTACACATGCGAGGCTAAAGAAGTATTTGGGGGGTACCACCATGTCATCGCTCCAAACATCTTTTGAGGGCATAGAGAATATGTTGGTAAATCAGTTTGGGAAAATTAAGAAGTCGTTCGAGAAATCTCTCAGTATTCCACGCCACATACACTTACGTGACACCATTTTTGATGAAATAAGGTGTCGCGTTTCATTGTATGCAATGGAGTTGATCGATTTTCAGCTACAATCCGCCGCAGACGCCTACCCCCCTCCCAGGTGGCAGTTGCGGTTGTTCGATAAAAACATCACACGTATTGTCATGCATGCACGATCTGAGGTATTACCGTACCATGCGCATTCCAATTCCGCTATCCAGTACCCACTTTCATTGGAGTAGGCTCTCTATGCATGCGGACGGGTTTAATGACGAGGGAGAACAACCCGACAAGACATCTCATGTGGTTGACATATTACAGGGGATGGATCCATGTATGTGAAAGCATATGATAGGCAAGTTTGTTGATATGGCAAATCCATCTAACAGTAGTGTTCGAGGGCCATTGTACAATACAGAACATAAAGGTCGACCTGTGGGAAAAGCTGAGCAGAGTGGACGACGCATACCTTCTTGTACAGAAAAATCTACTCCATCATCTAGGGTTGCATCTACATTGAGAGGGAAATGGAAAGGGATAAATGCAAGAAGGGAGAGGGCAAAGAGGGAGAGGGATGAGGATCACTACTGTCACGACCCAACCTAATAACACATGGGTCACGACCCAACCCAATAACACATGGGTTGTGACCGGCCAATGAGATTAACTCACTAAGGCCTAAAAGCAAACTAGTTTAGGGATTTTCTAATTATAAATTATCCGGCTAAATTTCTCGAAAATAATAAGAATTGCGGAAGCATAATAAAATAACCAGAGCTGAGGTGCAAGATAAGTTAAAGTTATTACAATAATCCCGAATAAAAGTTAAGTACAAACTACGGTTCTGGCCATAAGCTTGGCACAACCGTCAACAAAATAACACAAGTCTAAGTTTCAAAGTAGCACAAGTTCTACTACATGATATTAAACAACAAAATGCACCAAGGCTCCACTGGCTTTCAAATATCCTTCACATAATCATGTTCACCTGCAACATTACGTACAACGACGTCTTAAGCACTAGGCTAGTGTGAATCGAGATATGCCAAACTTACAAGTTTCCATGAAGTAACCAATTTATAAAAAAAATCATGCTTTCCATGCCACAACAATGCTATCCAACATTTTAGGCTTATGTTGCAACCATTCAAAAATCAATATTGGCTCATTAAGCCCCCTTTTAGGTGTAAAGGCATCGATCCATATAGTTAAATAAATAACCACGTTTAATCGTTCAACGGTCACCAGTAATTAGGGAGCGACCCTAAATATAAACATTCGGCATGACGTCACCCGTGATCATCTGGCTATGATCCCTACCTTATTCCTCCAATCTCGCTATTCCCATTCCCCTAGCGGCCGGGGCACCGTTCGAACCACGTGTCATCGATAAATTAATACCCTTTTGAAAAGTAGAACTTTGCAAGTTAGATTCATGGTCCGCAAATAAAGGCATGCATCTTTTCTAATGGTATATTAACAAGCTCTTTCACAAGTAGCAACTCAAACGCATCAATAATTATAAAAATAACTCATGCATGCTTTCCAATTTAAGATACGAGTAAGTAAGGCATAGCAAGACTCACCGAAAAGCGCGTCGCAAAACTCGTCAAGCGTTGAGCTACGGCTCCGTAATATTTGGACCTAGACACATGAAATCAATCCTATCAAGGTTTATGATATGCTACCACACCGGTACATTGAGCACAACAAGGTTTCTTCCAAATCGCTCCAAAATCGGGTTACTTAATTTCTAAGACGGACAGTCCCGGGAGATCAACAAAATAGTATGTCAGTCTAACTCAAAAACTCACCAAACTTTACAGAAAGATAGCCAAAGATGTGATGAAAATAGTTCGTGAATAGCTCGAGGCTAAAAAGGCTCCGCAACAGCGTCGAAACGCAGAGCACCGAAACTGGTGCGAGTCTGGACCAGATTACGAAATTGGTGATTTCGAGGTGTAAGTTCTCAGTATGAATTTCTGATCATATTTTTCCCAAATAGTAGACTCAAAGACGAAACTTTTGGCGCAAGAACCAACTGAAACGGAGTTTTGTAGAGTTCTAGGGAATTTTCAGAAGGTGGCTGATCAAAAACGCAGAAAGCAGAATTTGGGACTGGTTAAGCTCAACTTCGAACTGCCATAGATTGGTCGATTCTTAACCTTTTTGGGTGGTTCCAAAGCCCAAATGATTGCCAAAGAGTGAAGTTTAGAACTTTGTGAAGAATTGAAACCCAATTTGTGCTTTAAACATCTGAAAGGTACAAAACGAAGCCTCTATGCGGCTGTCTCAAACAGGCTTACAAGTGGTGACATGGTGGCCGTTTGGCCGCTGTTTTGGTCGATTTTCGACCTTGATTGATCACAAATATTGATCCGAAATTAGGAATGCAAGATGAGGAGAGTCGAATACGAGTTTAACGGTTTCAAAATCGTGCTTGAAAGCATGGGGTTTGCAATATAAGAGATACCAAAGAACAAAATGGGAGTACACTACCTGAAAGTGTGAATGGGGGTTGAGGATCAGATTCTCTTCTTCTTTCCCTTCTTCTCCTCTTCTCTTCTTCTTTCTGATCCGAACTACCTCTCTCTCTCTCTCTCTCTCTTCAAACGTACTATTGTACTACACAAATGTACTACATAATTCATATAATACTATTATATTTAGATATTTAGGTACAAGATAGGGTGTAAGCGTGGGGAGCAAGAGTTGGGTGCAGCTCCAGGCGCGACGTGGTATAATGCAGTATAGTTTACTTCAAGCGGTGTCTGAATCGAACCGTACTTGGACACGCACTGTACCATCTGTGTTAAAATTATTCAAAGACTTGGACGATTATTATTATTATTATTATTATTATTATTATTATTATAACTGCTTATTAGCAAACAATTAGTATTTAGACGGGGTCGGGGTCTCACAACTACATTCAGCATTTACCTTGGCAATTTCAGCAGTATATGTTTCACACCAAAGACGTCAAAGCTGATGGTCATTGTGGATTCAAGACAATAGCCACGCAAATCTATGGCACTAAGGAGGGCTGGGCTCAAGTGCGACATGATTTTCATTTTAAGAAATATGGTAGATGAGGTACTACAGTCACTGAGCTGTTGGATGCCTACGGCTCAACATACAAATTGGATGGACTGTATGAGTTTGGGGGTAGTCATCGCATCACGGTACAACATTGTACTACACACATTTGAAGAGAATGCTATAGGTTGTTTTACTCATTTGCCCTTGAGATCCCCTCCAGTTCCAATCCGACAATGCCAAGAAATAGCTGTTGCCCGTATTAACAATCACTTTGTGCAACTTTTTTTGTGCTCCCACCACCCTGTACCACCCATCCCAATGTGGTGGTAGCAGAATGTGTTGGATGAAGCTAAGGAATGGGCTTTTACTTATAATGTACGTGCTCAATTGTGGTTCAACATACTGGACGTCGTGTCGGAACCACAATTTGAAGGCAATATTGATTAGGGCTGAACATTGTCAACGTGATTGTAATATTTATTCACTTTAAAATGTGATTGTAATATTTATTTACTTTTAAGTGTGATTGCAATATTATTCACTTTTAGAAGTTTTTTTTAAAAATTATTCATTGTTAAGACAAATTAATTAACTAAATAAAATAATATAAAGTTTCTATATATAAAGTCAAATTTAAATGTAAATTTTTAAAATAATTTACTTGCAAATGTAATTTGAATAAAGCAAATTAAATGAGTAATTAAATAAATAAAGTTAATAGTAAATGAAATTAATAAAATTGGAAAGAAAAAAAAGGGAATTTGGGCCCTGCTCGGGGGGCAATTGGGGGAGAGAGGGCGGTGGGGCCCGGGGTGGGAGTGTGTTAGTGCCTGTGCAAAGTGCCTCTCCCTTAAAATCTAGTGACAGGTCATTCCATCACTTTCTCACCCATCACACCCTCTCTCTCTTTCCCCCTCTCTCAAGGCTTGTTCTCCTATAGATTTTAGGTGCATTTTATGAAAATCTCATAAAATAAAAATTTTATGGAGGGGTGATAAAATGGAGTTGTTTTCCCAAATGATAAAATATAGTGGTTTTCCTATAGATTTTAGGAGGATTTTATAAAAATCTCATAAAATCACTTTTACATTTTATGTGTTGAGATTGGAGTGTGACAAAATGTGAGATTTTATTGGAAAAAATTTGTAGGAGAACAAACCTTGGGATGCACTTTAATTAATTTTTTGTCTCTTTAATTTTGGAGTTGGGTTCAATTTTAAGAGGGTTAGGCTCTTTCGGTAGGTTATAGTGGGTTTAAACATTTCGGGTTTAGACACTTAGAGTGCACTTTCCAATTATATGATTTTAGTTGTTTAGGCACTTTCATAAGAGTACCCTAATGTTTTAGGCACTTTTATATAGTAACATAGGGTTTAGGTTTAGGGTGCACTTTCCAATTATAGGGTTTTAGTAATTTAAGCATTTTCACAGGGTACCATAATGTTTAGGTTTAGGCATTTTCATTAGGTTTGGGGTTTAGACACTTTCATAGGGTTTGGGGGTTTAGGCACTTTCATGGGCTAACGAGGGCATTTTTGAAATGTGTAGGTGATTTGTCCTCTTGGCATTATAAAAGTAATTTGTGTTCTATTTTTCATTATTAACTCATATATCATATCCTTGTCGAAGAAAAATTTATATATAAGGCCCCGATTGGATGAGGTATTATTTTCAGGGGGATAAGTTTTAGAGGGGGGATAAGATAAGATGTGGTATTATTTTTTGGAGGGTTGGCCCACATTGATGTGATGTTTATGGAAGGGGGATAATAAAGCAGATGGTCTGGATGAGGGATTAAACAGGGGGATAACTTTTGACTTGGTTTGGATGTTTTATAAATAAGAGGGGGTGGATGAGGTAAAAACTGTCAAACTACTCTTCTACACTTTTCTTTTTTTCTTAAAAAAATTGATTTTTTTTTACAATTAAGTACAATAAATAGGTTAATTGGTGGAAGAATTGGTAAATAGTTGGAGGGGTCTAATGCAATTTCCACATATATGTTTCTTTTTCCAGAGATTCAGAGAACACAATAATATTGTTTTCTTTTCCTTTTTTGATCGATTGTTTCTCTCTCTCTCTCTCCCTCTCTCTCTTTCTCTTTCCCAATCCAAACCCAATCTCATACTTCAAACCCAAAATCGAAGGCAATAACCTCGGATTCGATCCAAGAGCCAGGAGAGAAGATTGTTCTACTCTGCGAGAGCTTCAAATCCATCCAAAAAAACCACCATCGGAGCATCTTGGATTTTCATCCTTCCATGAAAGTGGTCCGTAATTTTTGTCCTCCAACAAAACCACCATGGGAGCTTCAATGAAGATGATCACGAAGACACACTGACCAAGATCTGCGGTCTGTAATTTTTTTTTTTTTTTTGTTTTGACAGTTGTTGAAAATTTTCTTTTGTTTTTAGAAATTGTAGTAGCAAGAAAATTTTGTGTGTGGTGGTTGGGGGAGGGGATAAGGAGGGGGTGAAATGGACAAAATCCTTCCCCTTTACAGCATGCTTGGATGAGGGATATCTTCCCCTGATAATTTTTCACCCCCTCTTAAGAGGAGGACCCCACCCATACCCCTTGTTGGCAACTCCAATTTCTTTCCCTAATATCTTTCACCCCCTCTACACATTCCCCTCCGGAGGTGCTTCTCCCAGATAAGTTTTGGGCTCCCCTCACCCTCCCCAAAAGTTATCCGGGTGTAGAGGGGAGGGTTTTTTACATTCTCACCCCTCCTTATCCCCTCTCTGTCCGTCTTCTCTCTCACCTTCGAAACCGCTGCTTGCCTTTATTTCTAGTGGAAACCCAGTAGCTAAAGAGGGGAAAAAAATACCCGTAACAATACAGAGCAAAAATTCCCTCAAAATATTGATTTAAACTCTAAAAATACCGACCTCGTGATTGATGGTCTTCGGCCGGATTGAACCTCGTTGAAGTTGTTGTTATCAGAGAGAGAGAGAGAGAGAGAGAAAGTATTTGCGTAGTCGATCGGAGTGATTTAGTGGTAGAAGGTCGGTGAAAATGGGTTTAACCAGCAGAGACAGGAGAGAGAGGGGGGTCAATTTTTCCAAAGTAGGCAAAAGAGTTGGTGGGTTTAACCAAGGCAGAGACGAGAGAGGGGTTGATATTTCCAAAGTAGGCAAAAGAGTTGGGTGGAAATAATCTACTGCATTCTTTTAAAAGAATGCCCATACCCAATGGAGCAATCCAAAGGTCACAAAAAAAAATTACTAGTAATTACTAAAACTTAAAGAATTAAATTTGAATCTATATTATTATTTAAATTTAAAATATTTTATCACCCAAATTATGATGATTATTATTATTATTATTTATTGTAATTATAATAGAATTAATTTAAGTTGTCTATTAAGAAATGTTAATTTATTAAACATTTTATAAGGGAATTAATTTATTATTATAGCTTAAAATTGCCCAAAATTAATTAAATATATTGGTATTTTTATTTATATAATTAATTTAATGCATAATGGAGTTTTAGACAGCACAAGGGCAAAAGAGTCATTTAACAGCTTTTTCAATTATCCACCTCCTCTTATTTATAAAACATCCAAACCAAGTAAAAAGTTATCCCCCTATTTAATCTTTCATCCAAACTATCTATTTTTTTATCCCCCTTCCATAAATTATCACATCAATGTGGGCCAACCCTCCAAAAATAATACCCCCTCTTATCTTATCTTCCCTCCATAACTTATCCCTCTGAAAATAATCCTCCATCCAATCGGGGCCTTAGAGTTGGATAATTTTTGGGGAGGTCCAGGGATGCCCAAAAATTATTCGGGAGAAGACCCTTGTAGGGGTATAACGGAAGAAAGGGTGAAATTTTATCCGGCTGTTTTGTGGAGTTGCCAAACGGTGGCTTAGGGGGTGTTCCACTAACTAGTTTTTTCCAAAAACTAGTTTTTCTCAAAAACCAAGACAAGTCATCCTCTCACAATACATCACATAACACAAAAACCAAAGCAGTTTTAAAACAAAACTACCTTAGTGGAACACCCCCTTAGCTGTGGAACCCATGGTTTTGAGGGGGTGAAAAATTATCCAGCGGTCATATCTCCATCCAAGCGAGGCCTAAAAGTGCACTTCAAAAAGTAAAATTAAACATATAAAAGGTCGAGGTTATGGTCGTCACTTTCGAAAGAAGAGGCATGAAGTACAGAGAGGACTGGCATCCGACTGACATCAGTATGCATCGGTAGGGGAGAAGATTTAATTCTTAGGCTACGGGCGCTACGCCCAATGGGCGGATTCCAGAAGAACGCTTTTTTGACAGTGGAGCACCCTGAACCAAAAAAAAATTACTAGGGGATGGGAGAGCCGTCCGGTGGTGTGAATACCAGTTCGGTAGCTGTCCGAGAGAGTATCCCTAGCGAAGATCGTTCACCGTCGACCATGTCTTTGGAAGTTTCAAGGAGCCCGATTCGAAGGAAAATGAGGACAACGGCAAGGCGGTGAAGTACTGTACTGGGATGCCTCTCGATCTCCACATGCCTCCAGTCGAAATCTTTTCCACCACAAATCTTGAATTGGAAACACTTTCGCATCAGATTTTCGACGACTTCATGGCCATCTTTTAAGTGTGGAGAAGAAAAAGAAGAAGAAGATGTTGTTGGGCAAAAGACCCCGTCCCGAGTTTACCTTGGATCTAAATATCGGAGAGGGCAAACAGCCATCCGATCCTTTCAATGGCGGCGCCGGCGTTGGGGGCCGCGCTGCCTCCGCAGACTCGGCTGATTTAAGTAATGCCGCTCTCTTTCTAAAGTATTGCTCCCTCTGCAAGCGCCGTTTGTTTCCTGGCCGTGACATTTACATGTACAGGTCTCTCTCTCTCTCTCTCTGTGTGATAAAAAAAATAAAAAATAAAAAATCTTTGTTATAATTTTTACTAGTATTTCATTTTCAGATTTACAAAATCCTGTTTTTTCCCCCAAAAAAGAGAAGGCTAAAGAAATCGATGTGGGTTCTTCAACTTCTTTAAAACGTTTGTGAATAAAACACGAAAATCAGAAAAGGACAAGGAAAATGAAGGAATCAAAAGAGCAAACGGAGACCTTTCTTATAATTTTTAAGGTTGAATTTTTTTTTGGTCAGAACTAAAGAAAAGTTCAAAGAGTCGTTCTTCTTGTGGCTAGAATTAGACCAGCTTTAAATTTCTACTACTATATCTGAGGCATTTTTCCCCCAAGCGTAGCATTTAATGATAAAAATACAAATCTAACCATTAACACTACAACTGAGTAATATACTAATATATCTAGTTCATGTAGCACTAATTTTGCTTGTTTTTAATTTTTTGCAGAGGTGATATGGCCTTTTGCAGTGAAGAGTGTAGAGAAGAGAAGATCATCCAAGACGAGAGGCAAGACAATTGCTCCTTCGCAGGAAGGGGATGTCGACTGGAAGCAGCAGCGAGTTCCTGTAAATGGCCATTTCGATGGGAAGGTCTAACGACGCAGTCCACTGCCTATCCAAATCCCAATATTCCCGTCTCCCCGCAGAAAGTATCAACAGAAGTGTTAAGTGAGAATATGGGGTGTTCAAAAGATGGGAGAAATTTGTCAGCTTCACGGCAAGGGTTTTTTATGGAGGGACATGTCTCTGAATCTAGTAATTTGACATTTCCTACATGTTCTGATGCAGCAGCTCCTAGCCAACCCATAGCTACTATTATCCACACGTCGCCTGCCATTCCCCACGTGATACCTAACCTCACTGGGGGTTCCTCTGAAACATTTAAACTGGGAGGTCAATCAACACAGTCCACTGCTTATCCAAATCACAATTCTCTTGTGTTACCACAGCCTCAGATAGCATTAACAAAAATACGAAGTGAGAACATGGGGAGTTCAGAAGATTGTAGAGCTTCACAACAAGAGCCTTTAGAGGGACATGTCTATGTATCTATTAGCTCAAAAGTGCCTACATGTTCGGGTCCATCTCCGAGCCAGCAACCCATGCCTACTACACCTTACACAATGCATAGGATTCCCCACGTGATGCCTCCTCTCACATCGAGCCAAGATGTTAGTTCCGTGAAGCTGAAGGCAACATATAGGGATACCATAATAGAATTTCAACTTCCTCTCACATTTGGAATTATTGAATTGAAGGAAGAAGTGGCATTGATTTTGAAGTTAGAGCATGATAGTTTCAACGTGAAGTATAAGGATAAGGAAGGGGACTGGAGTCTAGTACCATGCGACAAGGACTTAAGGAACTATTTGCAACTTTTCAGCTCATCGGTCAATCCAGTTATTAGACTATTGGTTGTTGATAAGGATGCCAATCTAACAAACTTTGATCCGATGGCACTCAAACAGCCGGCGACGTTCGTGGAGTCGGGAATTGACCCAGACAATTACGGCATAATTTCTCACTTGTTGAGATTTGCGAGTAAGAAGGAGATTTACAAGAAGGCAGGGAAGGCTTGGACGAGGTCGTACTTGTTGTACAAGCCTCCGGGTGCTGATAGATCAAGCTTAATCGCAGCTATTGCGAACTATCTTGAATTTGACATCTGTGATTTGGATCTTAGGAGTATCTCCTCCATCCCGGAGCTGAAAAATATCTTGTTATCCACCCCAAATCGCTCCTTGATTGCTATTCAAGATATTGATCACTGTGCTGGAATGCTTCCCAATCTTAAGAATGAGGTTAGCTATTTGTTTTTCTCGACTATTGTTCTTTTTTTTTTTAACTGCAAATCGTCCATTGGTTAATCGGTAAATTTCATAATAATGGATTATGTATTTCGATAATTGATTTAGTTGGGCGGTCTTGACTTGAAGTCACCCTTAAATTGATGACTCATCAATGCTATATTTCTCTTTTTTTCTTCCTTTAATTCACAGCTGAAGTTGGTTCACTAAGGGAAAGTTCTTATTGTCAGTGCTAATCGTAGTTATTTGTTTGTTGGCATGGGCTAAAGAGTGTAGGTTTTGAAATATGTGAAAATCTGTAAGTGGTTGAGCAGCTTGAGCATTTTTGGTGAAGTTCCTTCACCTATGGAACAATATTACTAAGAAAAGCAAAAGTCAAAAAAATCTTATCTATGGAGGTAATCGACTGACGATGTTATTTTTGCCTTATCTAATCCCATTGCTTTTGTGTTTTTTCTTTTGCTGCAGTTGACGGTCTCATGCTTGTTGAAGTTCATTGATGGCCTATTTTTGAGATGTGGTGGTGAGCGGATCATCATATTTACCACCAACCACAGAGAGCGACATGATGCTGCTCTACTGTCCCTTGGAGACATGGATATTTACATTCCCGCGTCTTCAACTCAGCCTATAGCCTTACCAGCTGGTGGAGACATTACGCAGCTTGAGTCATCAGAACAAAAATCTTTGGTGGATTTTGATGCTACAAACAACAGGGAATATCATAGCGTCGTTCTTGTGTCTAGTTCAAAGTACAATAATATGAGAGAGGCATCAAAGAGACAGTGCATCACGAAGATTGTGCTTAGTTTAGTCGATCCAATGATAGGAATATCATCGACGGATTTTGATGCTCCAAAAAACGGAGCACATCTTGCGAGGGCATGTCAGAGTGGCCCTATTATGTCTAATTCAGAGAAGAAAAATACCGGAGAGGGATTGAACAGAGATTTCTTAACTAAAAGTGTACTAAGTTTAGATGATTCAACAAAGCGCAACTCATTGCCGGATTTTGATGCCACAGGAAACAAAGCACATCTTCTCATAGCATATCAGAGTGGCCCTGTTGTGTCTCGTTTAGAGAATAAAAATTGCGGAGAGGCATTAAAAGGAGCATGCATTACTAAGAGTATAATTGGTTTAGAGGATCTTCAACATCATTCTGTTGGTAGACGTGACGACGCTGTGAAGAGCTTTTCCAGTAAGCTTCTACTGCTAAATTGAATATAAATTATTGCTTGCAATCTTTATCTTCCTCTCAATTTTCAACGCTATTTCATCTGTGAAAAGAAGCTTAGTTATTTTTGTATGTAAACCAAAAAAAAAAAAAAAAACTGACGAGAAATATGAACTGAAATTGTTCATTTGTTTTTTTATATTTTCTAGTTATGGCGAGTTGGAAATGCAGGTTTATGATTTTCTCTTCAACAGAAGAAAGATGATGTGCTAAGTAGTAGTCCATCCTGATTTATTGTGATGTTTCTAGGTCTCCTATGCTTTTTCTACGAAGTCTCTGGTTCGCTATTGAAGTTTTGTTTGTATTAGTTACACCCCTGGTGGTTTATTTAGTTCTAATGGCCTCAAAATTTAATCCGTTGCAGCTATTTATGATCCCGGAATTCATACGACAGATTCCCTTGCACAGAAGTCATTTGAGGTACTAGAAACTCTTAGGCCCTGGGAACAGCCGAGGAATGCTATAAGCACAAACCGAGAGAGAGAGATTTGGACACAAATGTGTCTTGGACAGTCCGATGCACGGGGGGCCCGCTCAATACACGTGAACACATACGCACATCTATTTCCAAGTTGGTGTCATTCCGTTTGTATCCATTGCATTTTTGGGGAACCGCCTGATGACTTTGTACCCTTATTGTCACTGAGACGACTAACGCTCAAGTGTTGTGTACGAAAAGAGAAATCACCATATTTGCCACAACTTGTGCAAATCAACGCAGTTGAACCAAGACTGACAAAATTGCCCAGATACTCAGGAGGATCGTTTGCTAAGGTTGGTCCTTTACCTGATACTCTTACATATGTACTTATACACATGAAGCGTATCTTTTCATATATTTATTCCAGCTCGGTCTTCAAAAAAGGCTAATATGAATAATGGCTTGAACTACCCAAAACTGCAGTCTGCTAGCTCTTCACTTTGGCCGATCGGCTTACCAGATGGAAGACACATTGTGGTGCTTGATCCATTAGAGCAATCTACAAAAAATGTAGCGCATGCAGCTAGGGTAGATCAATGCTCTCCTACTGTGTCTCTTCTAGAGAAGAAAATGCTGAGAAAGACATTGAAGAGAAAGTGCAGACCTATGAGTGTAATATTTGAGATTCACCAACAACATTTTGACAGAAAATGTGAAGGCTCTGCGAAGAGCTTTCATGGTAAGAGTCTACAATTGATAAAATTTTGATTTCAGTCTTGCGCGTTTATGGACCATCTAATGTATATATTGATGCTAATGCAGCGACATGCATCAGTAAGAAGCATGGGACCAATCAGGTATCAACATTGAAGCGCATCCATAAGCAACACATGATCCATCAGTGGCCATTTCGTCATGTAACTTTTATTTTCATTTCCGTCAGTCAATTAGTTTTAAAAGTATTAGTCATTTTGACATATTTTTTTGAATAGTCGGAGAAGACGTTCCATAAAAGTCCAAATTTACTGATTACCTTTATTGGACTCAGAAATGGGCAACCAGGAAGCGGTATTCTGCGGGACACAAAAGATCATTTCAAGTTAGAGGTGTATCTATGAATGAGAAACTTGATTCAAGGCTTCAGTTTATCCATATGTCCCAGTGTGCCAAGGCAGATGAGAGTGGCCCCACTGTGTCTAATTCAGAGAAAGGAAGTTTGAGAGAGGCATTGAAGTGTGATTCCTTAACTAATACACGTAGTTTAAATGATCTACGAGAACGCTTCGGTGCTAGACGTAAAGATGCAGCGAAGGGTCTTTGTGGTAAGTTCTTATTGTTGAAATAATGTATTGCTTGCCAGTTGCAATCTTGATCTCTTTTCAATTTTCAACCATAACTGTTTTTCTGCAAAGTAGAAGCTTCGTTATTCATGTATTTGGCTTCGTGTTCAAACGGTAAAAGGTGAATGAAAATATTTCATCTGTGTGGCATATTATCCCCTTATGTTTAGTTCGAGCTGTACATTTACCTTTTTTTCAAACCAAAAAATTGGGTATAGTCCATCTCAATTGGTAACGATGGTTCTAAGCCTGCTATGCTTCTCTGCTAACTTTTTGCTTGCTCTACTAAATTATGGTTTGTATCATTTACACCCATGGTGGTTTACTTTCTGTATAAGTTCCTGCAAATTTAATGAGTTACGGTTTTGCATGCCAGATTCTCTTGCATTGAAATCATTCGAAGTACTAGACAATCTTCCTCTCGGGGAACAGTCTAACTGTATTAGAAACTTAGCCCGGCGGAGAACACTAACACATAAGCATTGTGTACGACTAAAGAAATCACAGGATCTTCAGCAAAGTCTGCTAAGTGACTGCTCAGGAGAATTGGCTGCTCAGGTTAGTCCTCGCCCTGATCTACATGTATATGTAGATAAAAATATATATAAATCCCAGCTAGGTGATAAACAATGATATGATCCATATTGGTGTATTTCCCTTGGTTCAAGTACAGTGTTCGACCCAGATTCCAATTCGTTTGTATTGAATATTGTCTTGAAGGGTATGATAAAATGAGTTCAACCTATAAATCCAAGTTTGTGTCATAGGCAAGGTCAACAGTGATTATTTTTGTTGTTTACACAAGTTTTAAAGAATATATAACCATCTGTTGGATAAAACACTAGACACAGTTTGAAATGTTGATTAGTTTTATTTATCATTTAGGAGAGAAAAGATTAGTTAGTTCTCATTCTGTGTATGGATGAATACATTGAGTATTTACGGATGAGGATATTGATCAATGGCTTCGACTATCCAAATGCTGCAGGCTGCTCTCGGCTTATCAGATGGAGGACATATCCCATCTCGTCCAGAGAAGAAAATTATGAGAAAGACATTAAAGAGAAAGTCCAGAACTATGAGTGTACTTAGTTTAGAGGATCACCAGCAGCATGTTGGCAGGAGATGGGAAGACGTTGCAAAGTTCCTTGGTGGTGAGCTTCTACACTTAACTAAGTCTTGCTCTTGTTTATGAACCATCTAATACGTCTTGTGAAGGACAAACTGGATTCTTCTGTTTATGGAAGCAAAACAAAATTGTAGTTTCTTATGTCTTGGTGGTGCTCATGCAGCAAAGAGGATCTGTAGGCAGCTTGCAATCGATCATAAACCCACAGAAAAGCGCATCCTTAGGCAACATGGGACCCGTCGGTGCCAATTTAAAAAAGTAACTCACTTGTATTTTCATTTCTATCAAGTCAATTTGTTTTGTAATCATTAAGTTTTCTTTTGGAGAGGAAAGATAAGTTGAGGTTGTCATTCTATATAAAGATGAGTACATTAATTATATGCGGATGAATATATTTATCAATGGCTTCAACTATCAAAATACTGCAGTCTGCTATCGACTTACCAGATCGAGGACACATCCTGTCTCTGTCAAAGAAGAAAATTGTGAGGAAGACATTAAAGAGGAAGTGCAGAAATATGAGTGTACTTAGATCAGAGTATCACCAGCATGTTGACAGTAAATGGGATGATGCTGTGAAGAGCCTCAGAGGTAAGGTTCTACAATTAGCCAAGTCTTGCTCTTGTTTTTGAACCATCTAATGCATCTTGCGAAGGACATACTGCATTGTTCTCTTTATGGAAGGCGCAGCGGGAAAAAAATGTAGTTTCTTATACCTTATGTGTGGGTGCTCATGCAGCGAAGCACATCTATAGGCAGCTTGTGATCCATCGTGTATCTATAGCGAAGCGCATCCGTAGGCAACATGGGTTCCATCGGTGGCCATTTCAACAAGTAACTCACTTGCATTTTCATCTCTATCAAGTCAAATTGTTTTATAGGTCATAATAATTATGAAATGAGTTGGTAATTTTCTCCCTACATTTTTCGTGAAATTACCGGGCATAGAGAGTCCATGCATCTCTCATATTTTCAATTCCAGTTGTCACTTCAGGTTATTAAACAGCGAAATTATATCATCATCTAGATTTTAAAATACTCTACTGAAGTGAATTCAAAACCTGGACAAAATTCCTTTTTGCGTAATTGCTGCTCTCTAATGGGCATATTATGAATGATAGCTAGCTTGCACATTTGCCCAGCTTTCCCTCAAAGTGGATGTGGAAGCATCTGCATCTGAAATCTTCAATGTGCAAGGGACCATCTACTTAGCTTGTCTATTTTTCTGAACTTTTTAACGTATATTTTGTTTAGCTCGGTCTTCAAACAATGTGACGTCATCCATATTCATGAAATTTTTACCAACTTTTCCCACATTATTCTTACTTGACTGAAGCTATGGGATGTTATATATTCATAAATATGGGTTTATCATTAGAAAAAGCCCAACTTTACTAGTTATCTTCACTTGACTCAGAACTGGGCAACATTGAAGGGATATTTTTTAGGAGGCGAAAGACCAGTTGATGTTATCAGTCTATCCATGGATGGGAAACTTGTTTCAAGGGTTCAACTTATCCATATATCCTGGCTTGGTAGATTTTCACCTTGGCCTCCAGCCTTATCAACAGGAGAGATTGTGGGGCCACCACTAGCCTTATCATCGAGTCAATTACCTTCTACAAGCAACAGAGCACATCTTGGAGGACAAGATCGAAGTGGCTCTACTACATCTCATTCTCAGAACGAAAGAACAAGAGATCAACCCGAAAGCCGCAAACGGAAGATTAAGAATTTAACTATAGAGGATCTTCGACCATATGTTGGCCTTACACGTGCTGACGCTGCGAGGAAATTTCAAAGTAAATTATTTCATGCTACCTTTCATTTGTATTCAACCATAATAACTATGCAAGAGCTCTTACTCTCTTGTTGAAGCCATACACCAACTTGAATTTCTCATGTTGTCTTGCTCATGCAGTGAGCGAAACAACGTTTAAACGCCAGTGTAGGAGGCTCAAAATTGAGCAATGGCCAAAATTACCACCTGGAGAAGGTAATTATTCCTCCCTCACTTCCTAGTCACCTGTTTGGATAGTTAAAAAGCGAGAAGAATTGAACCAGATAACCATGAACCCTCAATAATCCAATTTTTGTATCTTTCCCTGAGTTGAGGGAAAAGAGGCATGAGTGGTGGTTAATTTGGTCCCTGATCACCCTGACTTAAATGTTTCTGTACTTATGATTCCCACAATAGGACCTACTTTCTTTTTCTTTCTTTCTATCATCTATCTTTCCCCAGTAAGGAGTGAGAGTAATTTAATTTTTCACTTCTCTTCTCTCCAAGATTAATGATCGGAAGAAGAGATATACAAATATGCATTTCTTTTCTTGTCTTTTATTCTTGTTCCTGTCTAACTGTATCTTTTCTTTTCTCAAAGAAATCTTGAAACCACCTGATCCACCTGGAAGGAATGCAGGACAGATTGGGATGGTGAATGAATTCGGTCACCTTCCCGAACCAATTGAGGGTAATTCAATTCTTTCACTTCTCTTCTCTCCAAGATTAATGAAATCGAAAGAAGTGATGTACAGCTATCCATTTCTTTTCTCTTCTTGTTCCTATCTAACTGTGTTTTCTTTTTTTCCTCCAAAAAAGTCTCAAGACCACCTGATTCACGTGAAAGAAATACAGGGCAGACTGAGGGGGAGAATGATGTGGTTGTTCACGTTCATGTGCAAAATCATCTACAAGATTATTTTGATAGCCCAATTGGCTGGTTTGAGGATGATTCTACGGATTTACAAAATGTTATGCAAGGAATTGAAGTAGACCAAGTGATAGATGAACCACTATTGTCCAGTGCTTATCCAAATCCAAATCCTGATGTGTTTTTGCAGCCTCAAGTAGCATTAACACAGATGGTAAGTGGGCACATGGGGATTCCCAACAATCGGAGGAATTCGTTAGCTTCACCAGCGGAGACTCATTTTGAGGGGCATGGTGCTGTATCTTCTAACCATTGTTCGAACCCAAATCCTGATGTGTTTCTTCAGCCTCAAGTAGCATTAACACAGATGGTAAGTGGGAACATGGGGATTCCCAACAATCAGAGGAATTCGTTAGCTTCACCAGCGGAGACTCGTTTGGTGGGGCATGGTGCTGTATTTTCTAACCATTGTTTGAACCCAAATCCTGATGTGTTTCTTCAGCCTCAAGTAGCATTAACACATATGGTAAGTGGGAACATGGGAATTCCCAACAATCTGAGGAATTCGTTAGCTTCACCACCGGAGACTCGTTTGGAGGGGCATGGCAGTGTATCTTCTAACCATTGTCCAAATCCAAATCCTATTGTGTTTCTGCAGCCTCAAGTAGCATTAACACATATGGCAAGTGGGCACATGGGCATTCCCAACAATCAGAGGAATTCGTTATCTTCACCAGCGGAGACTCGTTTGGAGGGGCATGGTACTGTATCTTCTAACCAAGCTATGATCCAACCCATGTCTACTCTTCCCCAAATGACACCTCCTTCCACTTCAAGCGAAGATACGAGCTCTGTGATGCTGAAAGTTTATGGGTTACGAAAAATAATAATATTTCCGTTCCCTCTCGCATCTGGAATAAATGAATTGAAGGGAGAAGTGGCAATGAGATTGGATTTACAGAAGGATAGTTTCGACATGAATTATAAGGATGATGAAGGAGAAAATATTTTCATACCACTAGACAAGGACTTGAGGTACTATCTCACGAAACGCACCTCATCGGTCAATTCGGTGATCAAACTATGGGTTGTTAATAACGATGCCAATCCCACGAACTTGTGTGGAAGTTGTGGAGGATCATTGATGCGGTGAAGACCATAGGTAGGGTTAATTTAAGAAGTAACAATTATATGCATGGTTTTCAGAGTTCCAGCTTCACAAAAAATTTCTTTGGCAGATTTTCCTTCTAAACCAGCTAAATCCGAACAATTCCAGTTCATTTGTCATTTCCAATTCAGTTGTGATATGTGTTGGAAATTCGGTTTAACTGTGGGTTTTTTTTTTTTCCCTTGAAAGTTTTGTTTGGTCCTGACGGTTATCTTTGTTTGTTGCTTGTTTGTTTATTTTTTGTTTGTACCTGAGTTGATTGCTCGAATATGTGGATTCGTCTCCTTTCACTCTTTGCCTGTCATTTTATGATAATGTGTGCGCTGGTGTTTACACCATATTTATCGCCTATCGATATCGATTAAAAGGTGGCAATGATTATGTTCCCATAATTATGTGTCGATAAGGAAAATTATGTTTTCTTATTGATTTTATTATTTTAGTACTTTTATTATAGTATTTTGTATTTTTATTACATGTGCAGGACACTTGGCACGCTCTTACGCATTTGGAAGTTAAAGAGGAGTTATTTGGACAAGTAGAAGCATGGTGAAAGAGTGCAAGAGAAGATAGGAATAGAAAGAGTGCAAGAGAAGATAGGAAGTTATTTCCTACACATTTTGGTTTCCTATAAATAGGCTATTTAGCCTTCATTGTAAACTCTCTCCAACAAACCAAAGTCTATCTTTAATTGTCTTTAATTTTTGTCTTACTTTAATTTTGTCTTACTAACCCAATTTTGGGTTATAATTAGGAGTACGAATAGACGTAATTTAGATTCTACTATCGATTCATTTTTGAAGATTGGTATGCTTTGCATCAACGATTTTCTTTTATGTGTCGATATTCCATCCGAAGATTAATGGAAGTCTCTTTCGTTTGTCTTCAATTATTTCCACCCATTTCGCATTTGATTCGTTGCCATTTTACATTTGGTGAAGTCCTGAAATACGGTGAGGAACCACAGTCATACAAAACCACGATCATGTGCACCGAATATGGGACTTTTAGTTTTTTTAATGAGGAATCTATATGAGATTTTTTAATTTTAACAGGAGGAATCTGCATGTATACATGTTCAAGGAATTTCTTGTGCATTCCTCTAAGAAGTACGAACATAGAAACGGGATATCGACATGCGAACATGCATCCACAATGTATTTGTATAAGATATATGTAGAAGAATGTTGGACATGTATTTAGACAAATTACACATTTTTGGAGAGTGTCTGTGTCGTGTCATGTCCGTGACCAACACGTGTCAAATATGATATGTGTAGGTCGCTATGATGTGCCGGCTTCTTAGATTCTTCATGCTACAATTACTGGAGAAAGAAGCTAAAATTAGCAACGTGATGGTTTGGTGGGATTGCATGTATGACACCATCTTGAACGTTAGAATCATTACCTAGTCCTTAATTAATAATTACTCCTACCTTTTATGAACATGATGTCCTTAAATGCCCGTATTTAGACCAGCTTAGAGAAGAACACAAAAAAGCACTTTGTCTTAACATGTCAAATTGGCTTAACGCTATGCAAAGACATGCCAACCTCATTTCTGAAAAGACACGAGAATGGCAAGAAGAGACAGCCAAAATCATTGTAAAATGGAAAGAGATAACAATTCTCGCAAGTGTTAAGATGCAGACAACTTTCAGCAATAGTCTTGTCTAGGGGTGTAGGGGGCGGAGACCCCATAGGGACAATGTAAACAGAGGAAGCCTTACATATACTTCCCCTTCTCCCTGTATAAAAAAAAATTAACTTGTTCCACTAACTAGTTTTTTGGCTTTTTGGTTTTTTTTTTTAGGTTAATGGAATTAAGTGATTTTTTTTTTCTTTTTTTGTGGGTTTTTTTTGTTAGTGGAATGGAGTAATTTTTGAGTTAAAACTAAACTGTATTTTTAGCGGAACACCCCCTAAGTAATGTGGGATTCTAGTTCCTGAACATTGAGTTCGAGCTCAGCTCGAGTTCGTTTAAAAACTTAACGAACGAACTTGAACATTCTAAAATTCATTTGATTTGATTCGTTTACTACCCTATTTCGAACTAGTCAAGTTAAAGGACAAAAAGATCTGTTTCAATTTTTTCAGAGAGAGAGATTGCGTCGGACAAATTTTTCCTTTTCCTTTTTATTTTCTATGTCCCATTTACTGTTTGCTATCAAACGTGGAATTTTAATCTGTGAAAATAAACTTGTTCTAGAAATAATTTTTTGATTTTTTTTGCACCGTCTAAAATATATTTGTAGTACTTTAGAATCGTGAAAAAAAGTTCGGAAAATTATTCTCTGAAGCGCCCTATTTTTTAAGGTCAATATGACATGGTTTTATGTAAAGAGCAAACAAAATGGATTAGAGGAAGTATTTCATTTTCATTCCTATATTTTCTATTACTTTACTTTTCTTTTTAACTACCAAATTGCAAAAACACATTGGGGTTTAAAAAGTAAACAAATAGGACTTTGGTTAAATTATTCGTGTCTTTTCTGTCTTTTCTACTTCTAAACTATTAATTTGACGATTTCATCCCCTAATCTGTGCACATATTTTCAACTTCATCCTTAAACTATCAAATTGACAACTAATTGATTTTAACCGATTTTATCCCAAATTGGACTTTGGTTAACAGAGCCATTCAACTTTAGACTGAAAATGTTTCTCTCTCTTTTCTGGCTTTTGTTGTGAGAGAGGAAAACGCGATGAGACAGTAGATTTTAGGGAAAGAAATTACTAGTTAAGGCCTTAAGGGGCTTTCTTTTCTTTCTTCAATCAAGGCTGATCTATCTGGGGTTGCAAATGTCCTCTGCAGCTTGGTATTTTTCTTTTGGTGAGAAGTTGGGTGAAGACTGAAGAGTCTCTTTGAGGTAATCCTTCCTCCATTCAAGTTGTATAAGAATCTCAAGGGAGTAATCCTTGATACAAATATACCACCCGTAATTTGTTGTTACAATTGATGGTTTGAGCTCACCCGTGGATGTAGACTTAGTGCACGTATATTTTAGGAGCATTCTGTTTGCTTTGTAGGTGTACGATGATTTGCCTCTTAGAATACAATACACATACATTTTGCTAGTTTAACATATCGGTATTTGCTGCTATCCTGCATTTTCTGGTACTAAAACAGTTTCACTTTGTTGGAAATCTTCTTGTGATTTTACTCTTAACAGTGAGAGGTAGTTTTGTTTCCCAACATGTATACACTCTTGAGTCATTTAGAATTTTCATTTGATAAAAATTATTTCTTGACAGACGATAATGCCCACATTTGTAGATTAATAAATACTCCTACATGTTTATGATTACCTATATAAGGTATATCGGTAATATCATATGCGGAACCCCTTTATATATATATTCTGACCGATACCTGGAACTCTGAATAGCATCGAATTTGGCAACTAATAGCAAAATTACATATGGAATGAATTAACCAAAACTTCTCCAGTTCAAATACGAAAAATGATTAAATCTGACCCTGGCCTATCAGTACTATGGTTGAGCCAAGGCTATATGAATTTAGGGTAGCTGTTGTGCCCAAGTGTGCTATGACTGAAAATGTCCCCACCCGGGATCCCATAATTTGATCAAGATTGTTCACTTTGTTAGGATCGTCCGTCACAAAATTAGGACAGTGCAGCTACATCATCTGAGAATGTTTGTCTTGAAAGCAAATCGGTGCACATTTGTTTTGAAAATATTGGACGGGTAGTTGGATTTTGTGAATAGGGTGTAAGATAAATGAACACCTAACATATGGTTGCCAATAATTGATCGACCTAATTTTTTTGCATGGGTTACGTACTCGAGGAGGTTAACAGGTTTGGCCCAATTGTTTAGCATCCTATTTTAGTCTATGACTGTAATTTGAAATACAACCTGGGCTTAGCCCAATTGTTTTATCCCTTCGGATTGATGTCACTAATGAGATTATAGGTTTTAAGCTGATGGAGCAGCGTCAACGTTTTGTTAAAATTGAACTTACCATGCAACATTCTAGCGCGTGAAAAAAAAAAAAAAAAAAAACAGCCAGTTCAAACATCAGAGCGATCTTCATGGGCCTTTGCATTTTCTTTGTTTGGGCCAGGCCCACTAATTGGGCCCCGTGTCATTCCCAATGTCATTCATTTCACTCCAAAAAATTCTGAGTTGGCATGTTGATTCCTAGCTAGGAAGAGGAATGGTCCTTGTGGGTCAAAATCTTGTGTAGCCCATATCTATGAGCTGCATCCTTCACGAGAGAGCCTAGAGCAGTCCTGTTTATTTTAGTAGAAATGCTAAAAACAGCCTGTTGGGTGGTGAATTGAGGTTGGAAATTGTGTTGGTTTGCAGGAATTATGTAGAAATATGTGAAAAGTGCATTGGCCTGTTTGAAATGCTCCTTGGAAATTTTGTTGTTTTAGCATTTTGTTTACCTTCAATTCGGCTGTTTTTTGGATAAAACCCTATTTTTAATTTGATTGACTGAGATGCTTTCACTAATTATAGAGGCATTTCCGAAATGACTCATGCTATTTCTTCCTCTTCTTTGCTGGATCTTCTATATATTATCTGAATGTATTGACAAGACAGCTTATTACCTAAACATAGAGAAATCAAATGGGCAAAAGAAAGATGGGGGGTTTGAATCCTCACTTTTGCAGCTAATTGTTACTGTAGATAGCTTCTGTTTGTCACCAAAACAAGTTATAAAAGGGCCGGCCCCAACCTAATGAATTCACAAGCCTCTTGGCTATCAATTCTTTTGATCAGAAACAAAAACAGTACTCTAAATCCCGAGTTTCAATCAACTCAATGGCCCTTGCAAGAATCTTTCTATTCACATTTGTTTTCTTGGTTTTGGCTTTGGCTTTGCTTTCCTCTGCCGCAGAAGGTGCCTCCCGCCGCCCTCCTCGTCATGGCTCTAAACCCCGCCGCCATTCCTTGAAGGCCGAACGCAGCCATTCGAAGAAGGGGCCTCGCCGCCCTACACTGAAAGGGCCTCGCCACAGTGGGGTCAAGTCCCAGCGCTCCCGCCCTGGGTCAAAAACCCCCCTTCCTATCCCTGCCTTCACAAACCCCCTTCCTTTTCCTTCGCCTGTCTTTATAGGATTAGTTGTAGATGCTAGAACATATGGTGCTATTCCTGATGGCCAGAGTAACAGTAAAGCGGTGCGTTTCAACATAAAAAAAACGTTTTTACAGATATTTTTACTGCATGCATGCATGAATAGACATGAATTTATTTATTTTTCCTTATCTAAATTTATCTCATCATACTAACAAATCATAAGCATTCAACCATGTCATGCCATAATATTATTGTGACAAAATAGGGCAAAATATGACATTTTATTGTTTTAATCGTGTCTGTGTGTGTGTGCGTGCGTGCATGCATGCAGGCATTTACCCAGGCATGGAATGCAGCTTGTGCATCAAACGGGCCATCAAAGCTTCTTATTTCCCCAGGGCAATACTTTGCAGGGGAGATCTTTTTCGAAGGGCCATGCAAAAATCCTATGACCGTTGAATTTCAAGGAACTATTTTGGCAGATCCCAGTCCCGATGCGTTCCAAGGGAATGAAGGCATAATGTTCCAAAATATCGAAGGGTTGACCGTTTATGGTGGAGGAACCTATGATGGCCAAGGTGGAGTGCAATCGTGGAAGAATGGACAATCAAGACTTATGCCTATCGTAAGTTCCTACTTCCTAACTTCTAATTGCTGCAGCTTCTGAGAGACAGGTTGTCTCTCAGAAGCTGCAAGGCATTTTGGGTTCTCTTTTACGAATCAATTTTTTTTTTTTTCCTATCCTCACCTGCAAATGGTTATGGATTGTTCATGTGCCATTTGATGCAGTCAATTAAGTTCCAGAAAGTAAGGAATGGGGCGGTAAGGGACATCAATTTGGTGAACAGCAAAGGATTTCAGATGACCATTACAAGCTGCACCAACTTCTTGGCAGAACGCCTCAAGATAACTGCTCCAGCTGATAGCCCAAGGACAGATGGCATCCACCTCAGTCGATCCAATGGGGTCCAGGTGTTAAACTCCTTCATTGGAACCGGTGACGACTGCATTTCAATCAGCGAAGGGTCTACCGACGTGAAAGTGATTGGCATTACTTGTGGTCCAGGACATGGCATCAGGTACAAGCTAGTCTCCTAATAAAAATTATTATTGCAATTGATTTATATTTGCTTTTCCTGTTAATTTTATTTGTTTCTATTTTTTGGCAGCATTGGAAGCCTAGGAAAGGTCCCGCAGGAACAAAGTGTGAAAGGGGTCTATGTAGGCCACTCTACATTGTCAAACACAGACAATAGTTTGAGGATCAAAACTTTCCACGATTCACCTCCTCTCGAAGCTTCCGGTATCACTTTCGAAGATATAACCATGGTAGATGTTAAAAATCCGATCATCATTGATCAGCATTACAAGTCTAACGAGAACCAAGGGGTAATTAATTAGTTTCATTAAAATTTATACCACTTCATATGTTACAATCGTTGTTTTTTTTTTTTTCCCTCTTTCTGTTGCCAATTTTCATTGCATGAATATCACACTTACTTTGGCTATTGATTAAATTTCTGGGCAGGCATCATTTGTGAAGATCAGCGATGTTCATTATAGGAACGTAAGGGGTACCTCGGTTTCCAATGTTGCGGTTAGTCTTCAGTGCAGCAGTGCAATCCCTTGTCAAGGCATTCAGCGGTTAGTCTTCAGTGCAGCCCTCAGTCCCAACGCTCCGAAGAAGTTTCCTCTGTCGGCGACTTGCAGCAATGCTAAAACATTCAGCATGGGAAAGCAAAATCCCCCGGCTTGCCGTTAGATTTTCTCATTCAATGAAACAATGTACGTACTACGTAGTGTTTGTACTGTTTCTTTCGATATAAACCGGAAGAATTTGTGCAATGTTGGGTAGAAATGATGTTGTGGCTTTATTCTATTGTAGGAATGTTGTATTAAGAATTAGGAGAATTTCTAGTCTCGTGAGTATTCGAACGGAAAATATTAAGTTATAGATGGGAATTTTGAGGTAGTATTGCGCCTCATTTACATGCATTTGTCACGTATAATTGTTATCCAACTATAACTTCGCTACGGAATTTGCACACGAAATAATGTCGAGTTGAATGGCACTTTCCTCTTAAAATTAAAACAATACTCCTAGTAAAAATTCCATTACTAATTGCAATGAACAAATTTTCTGCTTATTTTCAAACCTATACTTTCATGCACCGGCAAATGAGATTTTGCAACGAATTTTGGTATCAGTTTTCAATTTGCAAATGTTTCCAACTGATAAAAGTTTAGGGCCATTTTCGCACAACCACAGCTACGAGAAGGCAAACCGATGAAGTTTTTCACAAATTCACACCAATGAAGAGGAATTTCCTTCTCAGACAGGTAGGTTGGTGCTATTCCAAGTTTGCAGGCATACAATTTTACAAAAGGTTCCAATAGAAAATAGTTTAGAGCCATTTTCGGGCAACCGCAGCTACGAGAGCTCAAACCGACTGGTTTCTATACTTTTTTCACAAATTCTCACTTGTAAATAGGAATCGACCGGTTTCTATTCCCACACATAGGTTGATGCTATTCGAAGTTCAAAGGCATAGAATTTTGCAAAAGTTTCGAACTGAAAAAAGTTTAGTGCCATTTTCGCGTAACCACAGTTACGAGAGGGCAAACCGGTCGAAGTGTTTCACAAATTCTAACCAGTGAACTGGAATCAACCGATTCCACCTCAGACCGGTAGGTTGATTCTATTCCAAGTTCGCAGGCATAAAATTTTACAGAAGGTTATAACAGAAAATAGTTTAGAGACATTTTCGCGCAACCGCAGCTGTGAGAGCTCAAATCAATCAAACTTTTTCCACAAATTCTCACCTACAAGAATCAAATGATTCCTGTTCCCACACGTAGGTTGATGTTATTCTAAGTTCGCAGGGGTAGAATTTTATAAAAGGTTCCAACAGAAAAATGTTTGGGGCCATTTTTGCTCAATCACAACTTTAGGAGGGCAAGCCGGTCAAACTATTCCAGAAATTCTCACTTGTGAAATGGAATCGACCGGTTCCTTTTCGCACATGTAGGTTCATGCTATTCCAAGTTCGCAGGCATAGAATTTTTCGAAAGGTTCCAACAGAAAAAGGTTTAGGGTCATTTTCACGCAACCGTAGTTGCGAGAGTGCAAACTGGTCGAACTTTTCCACAAATTCTCACCTGTGAACAGGAATTGACCGGTTCCTGTTCCCACACATAGGCTGATGCTGTTCCAAGTTATTAGGCATAGAATATTGCAAAATTTTCCAACTGAAAAAAATTTAGGGCCATTTTCGCGCAAGCACAGCTACGAGACGGCAAACCGGTCGAAGTTTTTCACAAATTTTCATCAGTTAATATGAATCAACCGATTCTTCCTCACACACGTAAGCTGATGCTATTCCAAGTTCGCAGGCATAGAATTTTACAAAAGGTTCGAACAAAAAATAGTTTAGGGCCATTTTCGCGCAGTCGCAGCTACGAGAGCTTAAACCATTCAAACTTTTTCCACAAATTCTCACCTATGAAAGGGAATCGACTGATTCTTGATCCCACAGGTAGGTTGATGTTATTCTAAGTTCGCAAGTGTAGAATTTTATAAAAGGTTCCAGCAGAAAAAAGTTGAGGGCCATTTCACGCAACCGTAGTTACGAGAGTGCAAACCGGTCGAACTATTCCACAAATTCACACCTGTGAATAGAAATCGACCGAATCCTGTTCCCACACGTAGGTTGATGTTATTCTAAGTTCGATGGAGTAGAATTTTATAAAAGGTTCCAACAGAAAAATGTTTAGGGCCATTTTTGCGCAACCGCAGCTACGGGAGGACAAATCGGTCAAATTATTCCACAACTTCTCACCTGTGAAATCGAATCGACCGGTTCCTATTCTCACACGTAGCTTGATGCTATTCAAAGTTCAGAGGCAAAGAACTTTGCAAAAGTTTCCAACTTAAAAAAGTTTAGGGCCATTTGCACGCAACCACAACTACGAGAGGGCAAACCGGTCGAAGTTTTTCACAAATGATGTTGAATTTCCACATCAGACAGGTAGGTTGACGCTATTCCTAGTTCGCAAGCATACAATTTTACAAAAGGTTCGAACAGAAAATAGTTTAGGGACATTTTCGCGCAACCACAGCTACGAGAGCTCAAACCATTCGAACTTTTTCCACAAATTCTCACATGTGAAAAGGAATCGACCGATTCTTGATCCTACACATAGGTTGATGTTATTCTAAGTTCGCAAGCGTAGAATTTGATAAAAGGTTCTAACAGAAAAAAGTTGAGGGCCATTTTCACGCAACCGTAGTTACAAGAGTGCAAACCGGTCGAACTATTCTACAAATTCTCACATGTGAACAGGAATCGACTGAATCCTATTGCCACACGTTGGTTGATGTAATTCTAAGTTCGACGGAGTAGAATTTTAAAAAAGATTCCAACAGAAAAATGTTTAGGGCCATTTTTGCTCAACCACAGCTACAGGAGGACAAATCGGTCGAATTATTCCACAAATTCTCACCTGTGAAATTGAATCGACCGGTTCCTATTCCCACACGTAGATTTAGGGCCATTTGCGCGCAACCACAGCTACGAGAGGGCAAATCGGTCGAAGTTTTTCACAAATGATGTGGAATTTCCACATTAGACAGGTAGGTTGATGCTATTCCAAGTTCGCAGGCATACAATTTTACAAAGGTTCGAACATAAAATAGCTTAGGGCAATTTTTGTGCAACCGTAGCGACGAGAGCTTAAACCATTTGAAGTTTTTACACAAATTCTCACTTGTGAACAGGAATCGACCGATTCCTGTTCCCACACGTAGGTTGATGTTATTCTAAGTTCGCAAGCGTAGAATTTTATAAAAGGTTCCAACAGAAAAATATTTAGGGCCATTTTTTATCAACTGCAGCTACGAGAGGACAAACCGATCGATCCATTCCACAAATTCTCACCTGTGAACAAGAATCGACCAGTTCCTATTCCCACACATAGGTTGATTCTATTCGAAGTTCGGAGGCATAGAATTTTCCAAAAGTTTCCAACTGAAAAAAGTTTAGGTCCATTTTCGCGCAACCACAGCTACGAGACGGCAAACTAGTCGAAGTTTTTCACAAATTCTCACCAGTGAATAGGAATCAACTGATTCCTCCTCACACACGTAGGCTGATGCAATTCCAAGTTAAGTTTGCAAGCATAGAATTTTACAAAAGGTTCGAACAGAAAATAGTTTAGGGCCATTTTCGCGCAACCACAGCTACGAGAGCTCTAACCTGTCAAACTTTTTCCACAAATTCTCACCTGTGAACAGGAATCGACCGATTCCTATTCCCACATGTAGGTTGATTTTATTCTAAGTTCGCAGGCGTAGAATTTTATAAAAGGTTCCAACAGAAAAAAGCTGAGGGCCATTTTCACGCAACCGTAGTTACAAGAGTGCAAACCGGTCGAACTATTCCACAAATTCTCACATGTGAACAGGAAGTGACTGAATCCTGTTCCCACACGTAGGTTGATGTTATTCTAAGTTCGATGGAGTAGAATTTTATAAAAGGTTCCAACAGAAAAATGTTTAGGGCCATTTTTGCGCAACTGCAGCTACGGGAGGACAAATCGGTCGAATTATTCCACAAATTCTCACCTGTGAAATCGAATCGACCGGTTCCTATTCTCACACGTAGGTTGATGCTATTCAAAGTTCAGAGGCAAAGAACTTTGCAAAAGTTTCCAACTTAAAAAAGTTTAGGGCCATTTGCACGCAACCACAGCTACGAGAGGGCAAACCGGTCGAAGTTTTTCACAAATGATGTGGAATTTCCACATCAGACAGGTAGGTTGATGCTATTCCAAGTTCGCAGGCATACAATTTCACCCCAATACCTCCATGCGTGGTCAATTTTGTTATTGAACAATCCTGCTTCAACTTCACTAATTGGAACTACAATTCTAGCGACCCAATATATTGCATCCATCATCAGCCGGATCATGGAAGATCATACGGGAAGTTCTATTCTTCCTACCAAGTTATTGGTTCATGTGATTTTGATCTTGCGAATTGTCCTCTGTCACGCCCTCGATTTTCAACATAAATAAATGAACATTTTCTTAAGAAGTTTCTAATAAAGAACTCATAGTGTAATGCAAAATCACCTTACAACATTTTCATACATTTTTGTAATAATCTCAATCTCGACACCCAATGCCCCATCGGATTACATTAAAGATTACATTCTTTTACAAGGAAAAAAAAAAAATTTACAATGTTTCAAATGATTCTTCATGCCATGATTTGACTATGTCATGCTCTCCATCTTGCTCTTCAAGCGAAACCTGAAACAGCAAAGGGGTGAGCATACACTTCGCCCAGTAGGTGTCCCCTTTGGGTTTCAGACTCTAAAAAAAATTATATGCATAAATAACATGTACCGAATAAGAGCATCAAGCAAAACTAACATTTACAAGTAGGTTTCTACACTTACCATTTGAAGTAAATATATATATACTTCACATATCACCCGAGGACACTTCCACAATCCAAACTTCAAACAATTAACCAATGGATATCCTTCTCGCCACACAACAAACCATACATACAAGCACTAGTTATAACACACCACCATCGCGTCCCCAAACATTTCACACCTACTTAAATATACATATATACTCACTCGTCATAAGCTAATCTAAATACTTCCGCGAGTCCATGTACCCTGCCTTGCCTACACACTTATCAACATAATCCACAAGCACCAACGTATCTCACTAATACTCACATACATCTCAACGTGTCTCATACGTTCCAAGGCATACTACAAGTTCACATAAGTACCACAATACCACATCGTGTCAGCGGTTTACCCACGTGCCCACTCAACACCTCAATAATCAACCTATCGCAGCTCATTTATATATGTATGCGAGTGTACGTATGCTTGATATACTTGACATCATCCCGATGGTCAATTTCTTCCCACGTGTCACACAACATACAACTAGTGTGTCCTCGTATTCCATAAGTACCCACGTGTCCACTAACTATTTAACAAGTGCCTTATTGGATCCTACAAACACTCTCGTGTCCCACATGTACTCTCCAAGTTTCTCTCACGTATCCCACAATACCCATGAGTACCTCGTGTCTCTCAAATACCCACATGTCTCTCAAACATTCCACCAATGCCCATGTATCTCATAAGTACCCATATTAGTTCACTCATCAAATCCCGATCCGTTTTCTTTAATTTATCATAACTCAAGTCCAAGTTCATTTCACACGTATAAACAACCAAGCGTCCGTATTTAAATTCGTTAACCACCTCCACAAATCTCACTCACAACCTCGCATGACATCGCGAATGATGAAAAGATGTATCGAAGGAAAGAACAAGACGCCCAACGATCATGGGAAGAACGGAGAATACAAATATAAGATTTTAGCACTTCCCAACCAGTTGGAGCTTTTTGCCCAACTGGTTGGACCAAAACAGAAACAAGCATAATTTTTCAGAAAAGCCCAACTGGTTGGTGGTTTTTGCCCAACTGGTTGGGCAGAGGCAGATTCGTGTGAAATTTTCAGAAGCGCCCAACCGGTTGGAGGTTTTTGCCCAACTGGTTGGGGAAAACCAGATTTTCTGCGAATTTTTCTCAAAACATGATACTTCAACCCAAGTGCATATATGATGATTTAGGCCAAAAATTGGAAATGTCAAGCAACTAATGGATATAGAGGGAGGGTAAAATGACCAACAATTGCATCAAACAACAACTCAATCCATAGATCACAAAATCAAATTGAACAAAACCCATTTGGGAGAGAAGACATGGTTTTCATGGAGTTTGAGTCCAAGTATCAATTATGTGCAACAAATCAACTAGAGAGAGTAGAAATTTGTTCCCCTACCTCAAGATTTGAGCTTGAAATCCACAAAACCCGAAACCCTAGCTTCCAAAAACGAGCTCAACCCGAAACCAAGCTTCTAGAGGCGATACAAACACGGTTCAAGCTCCAATACGCGCAATGGAGGTGATTTTATACATGGATCTTGAAGGAGACTTGAAGAAGAGGTGTATTTTGGTGGGTTTTAGCAAGAAAATGGAGAAGGAGAGGAGAGAGAGAGAGAGGGCTGATTTTTGGGAGGAAGAGAGGTGTATATTTTACAAAAAAATAGCCATATATAAGATATATACTCCCCAACTAATTACACTTTCACCCTTAAACTTCCAATGCACTTTAAAGACACCCAAATGCATTCTACCACTATCACATTGACCCATCTTAGTCAAAATTCAATTCCTCACATTTACCCAATATTATTCCAGAAAAATTATGTAAAAATACGGGTCCTTACATCCTCCCTCCCCCTTCGAGCCAGAGGATTTTTTTTGTTCTCCATTGCCAATTGATCCCTCCTTGATTGCTATTCAAGATTCTCATCACTCTGGTATGCTCCCCAATCTCAAGACTAAGGTTAGCTCTTTGTTTTTTTTTGACCATTTTTTTTTTAAGTGTGCGAATCGTCCTGTAGTTAATGAGATGTAGAAAAATTTCGTAATAATGATTATACCATTTTGACCCTTGATTTAGTTGGCTGGTCTCGACTTGAAATAATGCTTTATAAAATTAATGACTCATCAATTGGAGTATATTTTTTCCTTTCCCCCTTTAATATGCAGCTCAAGTTGGTTCAGTAGGATTAATTTCTTATTGTCAGTGTAAGTTGCTAATCATATTTATCAGTTTTGGACGTGACTGTAGCCTTAGGAATAAATCAGGAGTAAAATCTAGAAGCGGTTGAGTAATGCGCTTATGCATATATCAGTGCCGGAAAAGTTGGAAAGGTTCTTTATACCACAAACTTCACAATTTTAATTATGCGAACCATAATTTATCCTCCCTTCGCAATCCACTCAATCCAAAAGATGCGTACATTATCCTCAATGTTAATGCACTCCAATTCCGATACTCGTCGCTAGCAAATTTTGCAAGTTGGTACGTAACTTCTCTAATTTTTACTGCCTTTGCTTAGTCAATGTTTGGGAATTCGTTTTGCACTTCAAAATACAACTTGTGATTTTATAATTGTACTTCTATTCAATAACTACAATTAGAAAGGCAACAACAATATTCATTTGTAAAAATACTCAAATTTTGAGAGAAAGTTGATTTCTAAAGAAGAAATGAATGAATTTTTAAAAGAACGGCGGTACATACACTCCCTTGGAGCCACTCCCAGCCACACCCTCTCTCACATGGGGTGTGATCCCTAGATCTGACCCCACACCTCATGTGATAGAGGGTGTAGCTGGGAGTTGCTCCTAGAGAATGTAGCTATCATTTTTGTTTTTTAAAAAGCAGAGATGGAAACAATGAATGGTAGTAATCATTAGGGTGTGTGAATAGTGTTGTTTTCTATAACTTTTTGAATATGAAATATTATTTTTATTATCTAAAATGAAGAACTTGGTGTGCTCTTAAGAAAACAAAAACAATCTTTTTGTTAAGCTATTTTTTTTCCAGATAATAACATGTTAATATTCGTTAGATCACAACGTTGACTAACTTTATATCCCCGTCCTTCAATAGAGCTACAAAACTATGAGCCAAACCTCAAGGTTATTCTTCGATCTGTTAAGAAGTTGTCCCCCAAACAATGCTAATTTCGCTAACTCGTCCGTTAAGAATTGGCACCGTGGCTTCATGTTAGCCTTACATAATAAAAGGTTCACAAGTTGTGGGAGAGATGATATTGACAGAGGGTCCCGCGACAATCCCTCCAACATTACAAACAAACAACGTAATGAACTTTGACCAATCAGCAAAATTTCCACGGTAGTAATGGCTCTATTGGAGCGGATAAGCTGACCCCCCTTCTAGAAAGGGTTCACGGCTAAATACGTGTTAATTGTCTAACTTAAAATTAAAAACAAATAAAGAAAGGGACCAAAAGGACTCTTCACAAAACAAACAACGAAGACTCTCGACTAGAAAAATAAAAAATAAAAAAATACTCTGTCCTTCCTCTACTAAAAGTAGAGTATTTTATTTTGGACTATTCCCTAATAAAGTACTCCCTCCGTTCCAAATTAATATTCCATTACGAAAATTCGTGTCATACTTCCGTGTATTATTTTTCAAATTTTTTTGTACCAAATTAAAGCACTTGACGAGTACTTTAATTCGGTGTGAAAAAATTTGAAAAATGATGCACGAAAATACTTCATCTTTTAATTTGAAAAATAGCAAGAGAGAGAAATTGGGGCTCTTAATTAGGTACGGAGGTAGTATGTGTTTTGAAAAGTTTATACAATTATTATGTTGCCCTTTTAAAAAGTTAATGAGTAAAAGTTGAGGATATTTTTGGAAATAAGAGGTAAAAGTTGATGCGAGAGGTATAAAGTTGATACGAAAGGTGTAAAGATAATGTTTTCCTAATAAGTTGAATTTATGAAGCAACACCTTTAAAAAAGAGACGGAGGAGATAGAAGATTTTTTGTTCTAATGTATAAACGAATCAAATCCGTATGATGCAAACGAAACCTAAACGAAGAAAGAAATTAGAGCCGATCAAAATTAGCTGGGGACCCATAGAACTCCATGATTCCATCTCCTCTCCGTGATCTTCGTGGTTGGAGTGGATAAGTTGACGCTAAAAGACAAAAAGAAAAAGAAGGCAAGAAAGAAATGTAGAAATGAAGAACCACAGGTTTCTATGAAAGTTTCAATCGATTGGAATGGACAAGGGTAAATTTCACTGGCCTCCCTAAGGTTTCTAACAAATGTAGAAATCGCTCCCGAGATTTCTTATAATTACACTAACCTATCTTATTTTACAAACTATTTCCAAGATTCTCCCATTCTATGGAGTTTACTCCACGATTTTAGTTTAGGCCTTCAAAAGACTGAAATAGCCCTGAATATTTGGGTGGTTTCTTGTTCTTTTTAATTATTATTTTGCAACATTAAAATCCAATAAGACTTTTGGTTATATGTCATTGAATTTGTGTAAGTATTTGTACATTTTATATATTAACTAAATTGTAACTTTTTAAAAAAATATATATTTTTCATTTAATGTATCTCACTCTCTTTTGGTTGCCGAGAAGTATTTTTTTTCAAATGAAATGCATATATAAATTTCCATCTTATAACATCCCTTTCCAAAAAAATAAAAATAAAGAAGAATGAGAAATGATCGTAATAGCTTTTTATAATGACTTAGTTTTACAAACAAAAATAGTGTAATTGACAAGTTTCTTCTACCAAGAATTTTTATTTTTTCATCAGTAGAGTAAATATATAAAATGCACAAATATTTACACAAATTCAATCGCATGTAACAAAAAGTCTAATTTTGATTTTATTCTTTAATCTTCAATTGAAAAAAGAAAAGAAAACAAAGAACAAGACTTAATTTTTTAAATCACACAAATATTTAAGGGTGCTTCAATCATTTGAAGGTCTAAACTAACGCCGTTAAGAGTAAACTTAACGGAATGAGGAAATCTTGATAGTTGTTTGTAAAGCAACGGAGGTCAGTGTATTTATTAGAACCTCAGGTAGGGTCTCTCTAATTGTCATAAATATCAGGGGGGTTCAGTGAGAAAAGCAATGGGACACTTTTCCAATACGCGGTTGACCCCCACGTGGGTTGGGCCTGGTAGGGATGAAGAGAAGATTAGCAGTCTTACTGCACTACCTTCTTTCATAAATCAGAGGCCTCCGAATTCCAATGGAGCGAACCACATCAACGCCCTCCCGGTAACTTTCCGTGAATCAGTCATCTTTTTTCCGTGAAAATTAGCAGCAGGGGTACTGCACAAGTTGGGTTCAGAAACCTCGGAATTCCAATGGAGCGAACCAGATCAACGGCACCCTCGACGACTTTCGCTGAATACACAAGCATTGTGTACGACTAAAGAAATCAAAGTATCTTCCTCGAAGTCTGCAAATGGACTGCTCAGGAGCATTGGCTGCTCAGGTAATCCCACTTCACACTACCTCACAAATTATTTAAGCTTACAATTCAACAATTTTCAGGTAATCGGAACATGATTCAAATCGAAAGGGCTATAAATTTACCATTTGTTAATGGACAAAGCAACACTTCTTTCAGATGAATTTAGTGTCTTAACCATGCATTATTTTGTAGATTATTTTGTGTTTTGTTTTCTGGCATTTATAGATGTATTGTTCCAAATTTCAGAAAACAAATGATTCCTACTAATTCACATCTAATCCACTTTTTAAATGCAGGAAGTAGAAAAATTCTCACCTCCTCAAGAGAAATATCGCGAGAACGACGAGGGCAAAACCCTTCAAGATGTATTGACCGAGGAAGTAGAGAAGTGGATGAAAGACGCCGCAAGTTCGTATTCAATTGTTGCGGCTCTGGTCGCCACATTAACATTTGCGGCCTCTATCACTATGCTGGGCTCGATCTACATCGACAACGGTCTGCCGATCTTCGTGAAAGCCTTTGTCGTTTCTAACATGTTCGCCCTTTCATTCTCTGTCGCTTCCTTGCTGATGTTCTTGTGTATGCTGGGACAGAAAATTTTGTGTCCCTTACTCTGGAAGTTGATGTTTTGTAGGGTGCTGACTCTGTTCACGTCCGCTATGACCATGATACCTGCATTATTAATTGTGTTGGGCCACAAAAAGCCGTGTCTCGTCATTCCTGTGATTGTATTATACTATGTCACCGCCCCCTTTTTTTTTGTGCTGCTGATTTTGTTTATAGTTCGTATGATCAAATCTACTTGCTACCCAGATATATTCAGGAAAAGTAGTACACCTCGACAGTATACTAAGGGCATCAACTCCGAAGCTATCATCCCCAAATACCTCAAATCAGCCCTCCACTACTTGTTCGCACTGGATCTTCAACAAAATTCTGGTGGTAGACGTGATGACGCTGCAAAGAGCTTTGGCAGTAAGCTTTCTACTGCTAAATAGAATATACATTACTGCTTGCAGTCTTTATCGCCTTCTCAATTTTCAACTATCCTAGTTCTTTTGCGAAAGAGAAGCTTAGTTATTTATGTATTTAGAGAAAAATATTCGCAAGAGAAATATGACATAAAATTGTTCATTTGTTTTTGATGTTTTCTGGTTATGACAAGTTGGAAATGCAGGTTTATGATTTTCTCTTCAACAAAAGATTGTGTGCTAAGTAGTAGTCCATCCTGATTTATGGTCTTGTAATGCTTGTTCGCGATTGAAATTTTGTTTGTATTATGTGGGGGGCGCTTCACCGGAATGGCCTCTTTGGTCGTCTGGTACTGTACGTGGGGGGAGTAGTTGGGCTGAACCTCACTGGGGCCCTGGGGATTCGGAGAAGAAGACTAGAGCTCCTGGGGTACGCCGGAGGAGAGCCTGCACAAGGAAGCAACCACGTTAGTGCCTAGCCCGGACGGTGGTGGTCCGGGAAGGCACTCCGATGGTTAAGTCAGTGACGGAGGGAGAAGTTTAGTGGAGAACTCTAGAGAGAGAAAGTGCAGTTGAGAGCTTTTGTAGAGAGAGAGAGATCCAACCCTTAATCAAGATGTTGAGGGCCTTATTTATAGGCGAGGGGGTGCGTGTCCCCCACGCCCTCGGGGGCTCCACGCGTTCCGTCCTTTCGAAGACATTAAATGCATGGATTGACGTATGTCCCTCAAGCGGCGCCTCGGCGGCTGCCTTCCTGGAGTTGTCACCTGTCGCTGTCACTGATATTCCCATCAGTCGAGCCCCCCTGCAGGCGTAGCCTGTGGGGTTGGTGGCTTGCCATCAATGCGATGTGAGCGGGGTGGTTGAGACCATTAATGAGCTATTCAGACTGTTAGGGATGCCTCGATCGAGCCCCTCTGACATCTGTTGCAACCCCCCCCCCCCCCCTCCTGGGACCAAGGTCAATCGACTCGGTCTGGGAAGCGTTCGGGAACAGCACCCCGAGGCCGGCTATGGCACCCGAGTAGTCCCCCGCCGAGGTTTTCAGGGGTGCCCGGACTTGTGAAACTTGTCCTGGAACGCCCTCCCGAGGGGATATCCAGCCAAGGGGAGAGGGTTCGGCCGGGGGGGGGTCGGGCCAAAGTTCCAAGGACCGCGGCCCCTCCTCGCCGGGAACACGCCTTCCGCAGCCGTCGTCCCCCTCGGGAGGCCATCTGGCTAGAACGGTGGGCCTTGGCAGTCTTTAGCCGCTTTGATGAGGGTGGTCCTTCCTGACCCCCGTCCCCTTTGTCTAGGGCACAACCGAGGAAAAATGAGCCAAAGGGTCCCCGGCCGCTACATATAAGTTAGTCCCCTGGTTGTTTATTTAGTTCCTAATGGCCTCCAAATTTAATCCATTGCAGCTATTTATGATCCGGGAATGCACACGACACATTCCCTTGCACAAAATTCATTCGAAGTACTTGAAAATCCACCGACGCTCGAGACGCTAGCGATTTACCCGAAACTTATGGGCAAAATTGCAGACTTATGGAAATTCGAGAGGGGAAAAACATGGAAAAAAAACCATTGGTGGAATTTGATTCTACAAACAACAGCGCACATCAGAGTGGCCTTCTTGTCTCTAATTTAGAGAAGATAAATTCGAGGGAGGAATCAAAGAGACGGTGCATGACGGAGAGAGTACTTGGTTCAGTTGATTCAACAACAAGAATATTGTCCATGGATTTTGATGCTGCAGACAACAGTGCACATCTTGTGAGGCCATATCAGAGTGGCCCTGTTGTGTCTCAGTTAGGGAATGAAAATAGGGGGGAGGCATCAAAGAGAGAATGCATCACTAAGAGAATACTTGGTTTGGAGGATCTTCAACAAAATTCTGGTGGTAGACGTGATAATGCTGCAAAGAGCTTTGTCGGTAAGCTTTGCTGCTACTGTGAAATAGAATATACTCCATTATCGCTGACAATCTTCGTCTTCTTTTCAACCTCATTAGTTCTTCCGCGAAAGAGGGCTCAGTTATTTTTGTATTTAGATTGAAATTTTCAAAAAGAGAAATTTGGGTAGAAATTCTTTATTTGTTTTTTTATTGTCTAGTTATGACCAAGGTTCTAAAACTCGCTGGGCGCTCCCAGGGCGGTCAGGCACCTTCTAGCTTCCAAGGCCGAGTACTCGCGCCTAGTCGGGCAAATAGTCGGGATAGTCGGTCTAGTTGGGTTAGTCGGGCTACTCGGCGAGGAGCCTTCTAGCGCCTAGGCAGCTAGTACTCGGCCTTCCAGACCTTCTTTTAGAACACTGGTTATGACAAGTCGGAAATGCAGGTTTACGATTTTCTCTTCAACAAAAGATTGTGTGCTAATTAGTAGTCCATCCTGATTTATATTGATGTTTCTAAGTCCCCTATGCTTAGTTATTTACGTATTTAGATTAAAAAAAAAAGAGATATATGAATTGAAATTATTCATTTGCTTTTTATATTTTCTGGTTATGACAAGAATTGGGAATGCAGGTTTATGATTTGCTCTGTAACAAAAGATTGTGTGCTAAGTAGTAGTCCATCCTAATTTATGGTCATGTAATGCTTTTCTGCAAAGCTCCAGGTTCCGCGATTGAAATTATGTTTGTATTAGTTAGTCGTCTGGTAGTTTATGTAGTTCCTAATGGCTCCAAATTTAATCCATTGCGGCTATTTATGATCCAGGAATTCACACTACACATTCCCTTGCACAGAATTCATTCGAAGTAGTAGAAGCTCTTCCAACCCGGAAGCAGCCTAATGATTCTGTACCATTATTGTCACTGGGAAGATTAACACTTGAGGGTTGTGTGCAAGAAGAGAAATCACAAGATCTGCCAAGACTTATGCAAATTGACGGAGTTGAACAAAGAGTGACAAAATCACCTAGATACCTAGAAGGATTTACTGCTCAGGTTTGTCCTCTTCCTGATTAGCGTGCACACAGAGCACTTTTGTATACATATTTTCTAGCTAGTTCTTCAAACTATGCCCATCTGATCCATATTTTTTAATTTTACCTTTGTTCAAGTACAGTGTTTGTTCCCCAATTCTGATTCGTTTGTACTAGGTATTGCATTGAAATGGTATGATAAAATAATCGAAACAAGGGATCCAAGTTTTTCGTGTCATTTTGTTTAATTTGGCTGTGGTTAGACCGTCAACATTTTTATTGTCTTAATATCAGTTTGAAAGAAATAGATAAATATCGATTTGATAAAGTTGTAAAGAAGAAAAGAGAAATCTAGATTGGCACGCATAATAAAGGGATGTCCAACTTCCCCTCGGATTGAATGTAGAAGCATCTGTAGTTAGACTCATTGGTTTCAATATACCAGGGACCATCTTTTAAGATCTTAAAGTTTGTCGAGAGTTATGCCCTTTCTAACTTATACTTTGTTGTAGCTTCGTCTATAAATAATACCCATACCATCCATATTGTTGAGTTCTGAGTAACTTTTTGCCCAAAATATTTGCATTTGATAGAAGTCTGAAGTTCGGGGATTCGGTTTTCCTCAGTTTGGGACATTAAGCATCATATTCTAAGGCATTGGGATATAGCTGTCTCTAAATAGCATTGGTTTCAAATTGTAGGACAAAAAATGAATGTGATTCTTGTTACTACGTTTACAGAATCCAGTGTAGTCGTATATCTTTTTTGATAATTGAGTTCATGACATTTATGAGGCTAATAACTTTTTACGATATAGATGTTTCATTGTTTGTCTCTTTTGGAAAAATTAGTGGACTTGTTTTTTAATATTCAGAGAAGAAAGAGTGCCTTCCATAAAAGTCCAAATTTACTGTTTACCTTTACTGTGCAGAAATGGGCAACAAGGAAGGGGCATTCTCTGGGGGAGAAAAGACCATATGAAGTTAGCAGTCTACCTATGGATCTGCCACGAAGTCTAAAATTGGACTGCTCAGGAGGATTGGGTGCTCAGGTTAGTACTCGCCCTGATCTACATGTGTGGGTAGACAAACAAATATTTATTCCAGAATTTACCCTTGGTTCAAGTACAGTGTTCAAACCTAGATTGTTTGTACTAAAGTTTGTCTTTGAAGTTATAATAAATTGAATTCATATTATGGATCCAAGTTTGTGTCATATGCCAAGTCAACAGTCGTCAGACCCTCAACAGTTTCGTTGTTTTGAATAAGTTTGAAAGAATATTTAACCATATGTTGGATAAACCACTCCGGAAATACAGTTTGGAATATATAATCTTTGTGGTCATTCTGTTTATGGATGAGTACATTGAGTATTTATGGATGAGTATGTTGATGAATGGCTTCGACTATCCAAATACTACAGTCTACTGTTGGCTTACCAGATGGAGGATACGTCCTATCTGTTTTGGAGAAGAAAATTGTGGGAAAGACATTAAAGAGAAAGTGCAAAACCGTCAGTCTATTTAGTTTAGAGGATGACCAACAGCATGGTGTCAAGAGATGGGGAGATGCTGCGAAGAGCCTTGGCAGTAAGCTTCTATAATTAACTAAGTCTTGCTATTATTTTTGAACCATTTAATGCGTCTTGCTGTGGACATACTGTATTGTTCTGTTAATGGAATCAGTACAAAATTGTAGTTTCTCACCTTACGTATTGGTGCTCATGCAGGGAAGCGCATTTGTAGGCAGCTTGTTGTCCAACATGTATCTAGAGCGAAGCGCATTCATAGGCAACATGTGTTCCATTGGTGGCTATTTCAACAAGTAACTCACTTGTATTTTCATTTCTATCAAGTAAATTCTTTTATAGGTCGTAATCATTATGAAACGGTAATTTTCTTGCTATATTTTTATGAAATTACCGGGCAATTGTGGTCCATACGCTAGACTGTGGCGGCTCCAGGAATTTTGAACAGGGTGTTCAAAAAATTACCTTAACTCTACTAGTTCTATTAACTAGCCATATATATACAATTTTTTTTTTTTATATTAGTTTGAATGATGAGACCAAATAATACGAAAATACGTAAGATTTATGTCACAATTTCATTTCTCGACGACAATAGGCACATAAATACCTTAGTTGTTATTGTAGATAATTGTCTAGCGAATAGGTTCACACAGATTTTTTTTGATGTATACACTTATTTTTTTTGGAGATATAGAGTTATTGTTGTTCAAATAAAAACCAGAGCACGATATTGATACCTACAGATACTTTTTGCTCTATCTATTTTTAAAATTTTTTCGTTAAGACCACATATATACTTTGTTTGAGCTAAGATATCAATTGTGCATTTCCTGGATGGATGGATATTCACAGTATAGGAATAAGTGTTCAAACAAACTCAAAATAAAGTTATTACATTTAATATAAAATATAAAAGAGCTTAGGTTGTTTAATTGACCATCTAAGGGAAGCTATGGAGCCTCTTATGGCTTTTAATTGGGTTCTTTACATTGAATTGGTTTGTGGGCTGATTTTTGGAGGCTAGTTCAATTTTTTTTGGTTAGGTGTTCAAATATTTATGCGTAGGGTGCTCATATATTTTTAGCTTGGGTGTTCAAAAAGGACAACTTAAATAAACATATGAAAAATTACATGTATTCTAAACAAAAAAAATTTGTTTAGGGTGTTCAATGAACACCCTGAACACAATTTAGAGCCGCCTATTTTGAGTGCCTTTCTTCCTACATTTTGGTGAAACTACAGGGCATATGGGGTCCTTTCATCAATTTAATTTTCGATTCGTTCTGTCACTTTAGGTTATTAAACAACGAGAAAATATCATTCACATCTAGATTTTAAAATACTAGTATAACTTTATGAATTCAAAAACTGGACGAACTTCCTTTCGGCGTAATTGCTACTCTTTGAATGGGCGACTTCCTGTTGGTGGCCATTTAAACAAGTAACTCACTCGTATTTTCATTTCTATCAAGTCAGTTAGTTTTATAGGTGGTATTCATTAAAGTGTTCTTTCGGAGAGGAAAGATAAGTTGAGGTTTGTCATTCTGTATATGGATAATTAATGGATGAGTATATTGATCAATGGCTTCAACTATCAAAATATTGTAGTCTGCTACTGGTTCACCATATGGAGGACACATCCAATCTCTTTTGATGAAGGAAATTGTGAGAGAGACATTAAAGAGGAAGTGCAGAACCAGTAAATGGAAAGATGATGTGAAGAACCTTGGCGGTGAGGTTCTACAATTAGCTATGTCTTGCTCTTGTTTATGAACCATCTAATCAGTCTTACAAAGGACATACTATGCAATATTGTAGTTTCTTACCTTATGTATTGGTGCTCATGCAGCGAAGCGCATCGGTAGGCAGCTTGCGATCCATCGTGTATCCTCACGGAAGCACATCATAAGGCCACTTGCGATCCATCGGTCGCCATTTCAACAAGTAACTCACTTGTACTTTCATTTCTATCAAGTCAAATTGTTTTATAGCTCATAATAATTATGAAATGACTTAGTAATTTTCTCCCTACATTTTTCATGAAATTACCGGGCATAGGGTCCATACATTACTTATATTTTCAATTCAAGTTATCACTTCAGGTTATTCGTGAAGTTTTAACCAGCTTTTATTCGTACTTGATGAAGTTATGGGATGTTATTGATAAATATGGGCTTACCATTTTAACTTTGCGGCAGTTCGGGACTCTTAGCACCACATTCTCAGTCATTGGGATTTGCTTGCCTTTAAATAGTACGGTTTTCCAAATTGTATGACAAACATGGTAATTAAGGTTACTACTATGGCAGTCCTAGGTAGTCATTTGTTTTCTTCGATAAGTGAGTTATGCATTATGAGGCAAGTAATATATTTTGTTGTTTGTGTATTTGGGGAAAAAAGAGTAGACACAAAGGCGACGGCACATTGACAAGTGGGGGGTCAGGTGACCCCATGGTAGAAAAGGAATTTACTATTGCTCTATTGAATTTTTTTTCTAATTAGCAAATGACCTCATAAAATTTAGTGTTGACACCACTTCATTAATTTAATTCCTACCACTGCTCTGACTTGTAAAATTAAGAGGCAGATTAATTAAGAGGAGTTTGAATTGCTCTTCTCTTATCATCGACATATGGTTGGAGTTATTTGTTGAAAATAGGTTATTAAGGACCGATTAGGCTAACTTTTTAGTGTTTTCGCACCCTTCGGTCTTTTTACTGTTTTCTCCTAATTTTTACTAGACTAGGGTCAAAATTTACATCACCCCATTTGACTTGACGAGATGAATCAAAAAATACAAAATTGTTGTCCAAAGTTGAGAGAAGTTCATATAAGACGATACTAATTAAAGTCAATAAGATGGTGCCAAAAAGACGCTTAAAAAATAGTCCAGAGGACTCTAATTGTCATTCGTACTACAAATGTTATTTTCTTAGGTTAAAAAAAAAAATTGATATTTATGTTTAATATTGACCCCATGTTTACAATTTCCTAGAGTCACCACTAAGTAGACATATTTTTTTGTAACTGGGATAAGAAAGGAGTGTAATCCATAAAAGTCCGAATTATTAAAAGAAATGAGATAATGTTTCTTTTGTAAACTAGTGAAAAATAAGTCCTATCCAGAAAAGCCTAAGTTTACTAATTATCTTTACTTGACTCAGAACTGGGCAACATTGAAGGTGCATTGTTTAGGAGACGAAAGACCAGTTGATCATTCTCAGAACGAAAGAAGTAGGGATCAACCAGAAGGCTGCGAAGGGGAAATAAAGAATTCAACTATAGAGGATCTTCGACCACTTCTTGTCTTTAAACGTGATTATGCTGTGAATCAACCAGAAGGCCGCAGAATTTTCTCTATAGATCTAGAGGATCTTCGACAGTTTATTAGCCTTAGAAGTGCTGATGCTGTGAAGGAACTTGAGGGTAATTTATGTCATGTGTCTTTCTCTTGTTTATGAACCATCTAATCAGTCTTGCGAAGGACATACTGCATTGTTGTCTTTCTGTAAGACAAAGAAGCGCAAAATTGTAGTTTCTTACTTACCTAATGTATTGGTGCTCATGCAGCGTTGCGCATGGGTAGGCAGCTTGTGATCCATTGTGTATCCTCACTGAGGCACTTCATAAGAACAAGTAACTCACTTGCTCTTGTTTATGAACTATTTAATCAGTCTTGCGAAGGACATACTGCATTGTTGTCTTTCTGGAGGACAAAGCATTGCAAAATTGTAGTTTCTTACCTTATGTATTGGTGCTCATGCAGCGATGCTCATCTGTAGGCCGCTTGTGATCCATCCTTTATCCTCACTTGAGCTCATCATAAGGCCACATGCGATTCATCGGTTGCCATTTCAACAAGTAACTCGCTTGTACTTTCATTTCTATCAAGTCAAATTGTTTTATAGCTCACATAATAATTATGAAATGAGTTAGTAATTTTCTGCCTATATTTTTCATGAAATTACCGGGCATAGGGATCCATAGACTCCATCCATCACTCATATTTTCAAAGTTGTAGTTTACCATTTGAACTTTGCAGCAGTTCGGGACTTTTAGCACCACATTTTCAGCCATTGGGATTTTCCTGCCTTTAAATAGCACGGTTTTCCAAATTGTGTGATAAACATGGTAATTTTGGTTACTACTATGGAAGTCAGAGGTAGTCTAATGTTCTCTTTGATAAGTGTTTATGCATTATGAGGCAAGTTATATATTTTGTTGTTTGTGTGTATTCGGGGAAAAAGGAGTAGACAGTTTTTCGTAACTGAGATAAGAAAGGAGTGTAATCCATAAAAGTCCGAATTACTAAAAGAAATGAGTTAATGTATCTTTTATAAACTAGTGAAGAAAAAGTGCAATTCAGAAAAGCCCAAGTTCACTAATCGTCTTTACTTGACTCAGGACCCAACATTAATGGAGTGGTATTTTTCTTTTAAAGACGAAAGACATTTTGCTGCTATCTGTCTATCCATGGAAGGGAAACTTGTTTCAAGGCTTCAACTTATCCATATACGGTTTGGTAGATGTTTACCTCGGCCGCCACTTGCCTTATTATCGAGTCAATTACCTTTACAAGCAACATAACACAACTTGGAGGACAAGATCGGAGCGGCTCTACTGCATCTCCTTCTCATAACGAAAGAACAAGAGATAGACCAGAAGGCAGCAAAGGGAAAATTATGAATTTAACTATAGAGAATCTTCGATCACTTGGTCACCTTAAACGTGCTGAGGCTGCGGAAGTACTTGGCGGTAATTTATTTCATGCCCACTTGTTTTCAACCCTAATAACTTTGCAAGGAGAGCTCGATTACTCTCTTGTTGAAGCAATACAATAACTAGAATTTCTCATGCTGATTTTTGCTCGTGCAGTTAGTCCAGCAACGTTTAAACGACATTGTAGGTATCTCGGAATCAAGGAATGGCCAATTTTGCCACCTAAAGAAGGTAATTCCTCCCTCACTTCCTAGTCACCTGTTTAGACAGTTAAAAAGCGAGAAGAATTTAACCAGAGAACCATGAACCCCAAATAATCCAATGTTTGTATCTTTCAATAAATTGAGGGAAAAGAGGCGTGACTGGTGGTTAATTTTGGTCCCTGATCACGCTGACTTAAGTGTTTCCGTTCTTATAATTCCGACAACAGGACCTTCTCTCTTTTTCTTTCTTTCTATCATCTATCTTTCCCTAGTCTTCTCTCCAAGATTATCCAAATTGAAAGAAGAGATATACGTACGGCTGGCTATCATTTGTTTTGTTGTCTTTTATACTTGTTCCTACCTGACAGTAACTTTTCTTTTCCCCAAAAAATTTCTCCCCCTCCTTCCTTGCCTGTTGTTTTGCAAGCCGGAGAGAAACAGAGAGAAAACTTAATCCCCTAATAATCCAATTTTGGATTCTTTCCGAAAGTTGAGGCACTTGCAGAGAAAGGGAACAGGAGTAATGATTATTACTTTCGTACCTAATCTTACTGACAAAGGTTATGTTTCTAGGATTTATATTAGAACCTTCTTTCTTTTTCTATCCATCCATCTATCCTTCCCGAACAAGAAGTGAGGATAAGTTATCTTTTTCCCCATGTTTTCTCTCATAAACTATGCAAGTTAAGAAATGCTACTACTATCCATTTTCTCGTCTGCTCTTTAACTATCATTCCAGCCTAATTTTTACTTTTCTTCTCTTCTCCAAACAGTAATCATACCCCCTGATCAAAATGGAGAAAGGAATCCATCACCCATGTTCATTACACTATCAAATAATGGGCAGATCACGACTGAAAATGAAATGGCTGGTCAAAACTTGGACCAGAATACTATTCATGATTCTCACCGCGGTCATTGTGGTGATGTGGATATTCCTTTTTCAGCTGTGTACAATGAAGCTGAAGTTGCAGCGGGTTCGGGTCATTGTGGCGATGAGCATCTACCAGATTCTTTGGAAGGACCAAACTTTCAGATTATAGGAAATGGTTCAATAGCAGAAGTTGAAAACCAGAATACTATTCATGATTCTCACCACGGTCATTGTGGCGATGCGGATGTTCCTTTTCCAGATGTGTACAATGGAACTGAAGTTGCAGGGGGTTCGGATAACATTTTCGAACAACTCTTTGAATCGTGTAATTTCACGTTTCCTATTCTCCACCCAACGCCTCACCCTCAGATAGCATCAATACAATTCCCAAGGGAGAATATGGGAAGTTTCGAAGATCACAGAAATTTGTTAGCTCCACAGAAAGAGCCTCTTCCTGCAGGGAGTTCGATTTCTGATCTTGCTCTGAGCCAAGCTATGCCTATTACTCCCATCACAACGGAAAGTTCAGAATGTCGGAGAGATACATTAACTTCAGTGGTAGGGCATCTTATCGGGAGCCAATCCGTGCCTACTAATCCCCATATGACGCCTCTTCTCACAGAAAGGCAAGATTCGACTCTCGTGAAGGCAAATGCAACATATGGGAAACACACAATAAAACTTCGCCTCCCTCTCACGTCTGGAATTACGGAACTGAAGCAAGTAGTGTCAAAGCAACTGAAGTTGGGGCTTGATAGTTTCGAAGTCAACTATAAGGATGAGCATGGGGAATGGATATTAATAACCCTTGATGAGGAAGTAAGGGAACATCTGCAACTCACCTTATCGGGAAATCAAGTTAACAAACTATGGGTTGTTAATAAGGTTCCTAATACCACGGATTTTTGTCGTAACTGCGAATGTGATAAATGCAGATCATTTAAGGGGAAAAGACCATAGGTATTTGTAGTTGGAGTATTACATGGTCAACACCAGTTCCATTTTCTTTGTGTAGTGGAACATTTCCTTGCCAATTTTTCCTCTGCTAAACTAGAATATTCTTCGAAATGCTGCATTCAGTAGGTCTCTCTTTATTTTGGCCTATATTTTACCTAAATTTAGCTGGTGATTTTTGTTTGTGTAAGGGAAACTCTACAATGCACACCTCTTAAAGTTATGTAGAATATGCACTTAATGTGTGGTCGAAATTGTGTCACCTCATAAAGATTCATAAACATTTGATGCGTCTTGTAACTTTTATTGTAAAAACTCGTAACATTTTAGGAATATGATTCATAACATTTTCACTAGAAATCATAAAATTGCTTCTCATAACTTTTCAACAATTAAATTTATACCCATTTTTTACTAAATTCATAACATATCGGTGCCTTTCGTACCTTTTATAATAAAAATTCATAACATTTTTTTTTTTTTTGGGAATAGCTTCTTTTATTAAGAATCAACCAAAGAATCAAGGAGATAGCCTTGACAAAACAATAGCACAACCTACCTAACTATACAACACTCCAACTAGACATAACAAGACAACAAGCTAAAAAGTAAGCCTACTAAAACACCCAGTGGGGAATCCCCCAATCCAAGCCTATGATTTTTAGCAGAGCATGGAACCTTTCTCCAATTTCACACACTAGCCTTAACATCCTCCACAATCGTTTGAGTCAGAGCACCTGGCTCGGTAGCACGCCCTTGGAAGATTCTAATATTCCTCTCCCGCCAAATGGAATACACAGAAGCTGCAAGCCCCAATTTGTACAAAGTCTTCCTCATAGAGTCTCCATTGCAGTGAAGCACACCCCATTGGCGTTCAGAAGCCAAGGCATTGGAAGAAGAGGTATAGCCACATTTAGCCTTAAATGCTCTCCACACCCAAAGTGCATATGTACAATTCATAACATTTTGGTGGTGCATAACATAGCTAAATAGGAGTGTGTATTGTATCCTTTCCCTTTGTGTAAATCTTCCTCATTGGGGGTTTCTATTTATCGTCTTGTAATGTGAGGATTAATTATTTGTGTACACCATCATGTGTGTAGATCTGGTTAGGGTTTGTGGGGTGCAGTGATGGAGGAGCTCAGTTCTAAATTGTTCGTTTTGTCATTGTCTATTGCTGATGTTCTTCTATCATCTATAGAATTCATACAATAAAAGAAAACCATATGTCCAAAATTTCTATGGAGGATACCCTACGCAGCAGAAGGGGTTTTTAGTCCAAAATAGGCAAGATGTGCAAACCACATCCTCCCTAATATATAGGTCTTTGAAAAGAAAACCCTTCTTATGTCAAAAAAACGTCCCAGGGTATGTAGTGTACAACCCTGGGTCAATACTGAAGTCATTTTTCATAGATTCAAAGTGACTATATATAACCCTTCCGCTAGCACAAGCAAGGTCTCCAGTACCGTGCAGCAACCTTGCCTTCCTCATCTGTCCAAACAAGAGCAGGCCCTTATCCCCTTCCCCATTATTTGCATACCCATTTATCATGTAATGAGTTATCAAAAAAAGAATTATCATGTAATGACACAAACGAATGTTCCTCGATACTCCCGCATTTTGTCAAACGCTTGCAATCCTCTCTCATACTCCCGCATTTTGTTTTTCCGTAATTCCTTCCGCACCGACCCAAATGCACCGACGGCGATGAAATGGGGTGATTTTGGATCGAGCTCATACAGCCGTCCGATTGCCTCGATTCGTACGTGGGCCCACTCGGAATTCGATTCTGAGAACGATGAACAGCTCGGATCGACCGGTTGGAACCCATAACGCCGTCGGTACGCTGTCGGTGCATTTGGGTCGGTGCAAGTAGAAGGGTTCTTTGTTCTTAAAGTTGATTAGATTTTTTTTGGGTAATAAGTTGATTAGTTCAACGTTCACAACATAAAATTACCAAATCAAGAAGAGCTGATAAACCAGTGCTTTCAAAGTAATTATTAAAGGGAATGGCTACAATATACATCTGTTAAAGGTTTGTACCATACCTGTTAAAGGTTTGTACCATATCCACTTATTGTATGGTCCATATTGTGCCATGACAATCGTAACATTTTTTAGTGTCTCGTAACTTTTTAGCAATATGATTCATAACATTTTCGTATGTCTAGTTACTTTTATACAAAAAAAATTGTTCAGTAATTTTTTTTTCATAAAAGGCATTAAATTCATAGGGGTGTTTATTGTCGCCTTTCCCTTATTAAAGACGATCTCAACAATTTTTTTCACCCTAATTAACGATGACACGTTTAAAAAAAAAAAGCACTAGAGTTTATAGAAAATACAATAATATTTGATAATGCCAGTAACAATTTTCAGGGTGGATTTTTTTCCAAAAGACCCAAATGAGTTTTGCATGCATGGGTTTTTTATATATGCAACCATGCCCATCCATTGAAGTAAAGCATCTATTGTAAATAAGAATACTGTAGGAATTTTATGTCCAACTCAAAACCAATTGACAATGAGTGGAGAGGTCATAACATATATTAAGTGATTACCCATTCCACTCTCAAACAATGAGGGATAATATTTCTTAACATCCCCCTTCACGTGCTGCGGCATTTGAGGTCTGTCACGTGTGGTCTATCATCGTGCAGTGTGCATTGTGATTTTTTTTTTTTTAATGTGGGGTGGAATGGGCCCCGCTCTGATACCATGTGGAACTTTATGTCCAACTCAAAATCAATTGGCAATAAGTGGAGAGGTCCCAACATATATTAAATGAACACCCATTCCACTCTCAAGCAATGTGGGATAATATTTCTTAACAAATATATACATCCCACATTGCTTGTGTATGGAATGCATTGTCTCGTAATATGATGTTGTAACTTCTCCTACCTAATAGCAGAAGCTTTTGGGTTCGATCTAAAGTTTCTACAAGGTATTAGAGTAGGGCCCATTTTATGCTACATTTAAATTTAAAGAAAATTTATAATTCACACCCCCACTAACTCAGAAAAGAGGCTACCTAGAAAAATTTAACACAAACCTTTAAAGATTTCTAGTTCAGAGTATAATTTCGAAAATAAATTCAGTGGCGGGGCATGCAACCACTCTTCCCCCAAAGTTTGTAGCCTACGGGCACATAGATAATGGAATGGTAAGTATGAGTTCAATTACAGTCCGGTATACGTACGGACGTACGCATACACCACATACACGAACAAATCTTAATTGTTCATTCCAACAATTAACGGCCCGGAGTTTAAACACTCTTTTACCGGTAAGAGTTAACTCTTACCGGTAAAAGAGCAAAGGCAAATCCGGCCTGTCTGAAATGCTCTTGAAAGATCAAGATGCACCGTCCGTGCACTATACGTCCACGGACGTGTGTATGCACAGCTTTTTTTGGTTAAATTAGCTCTCATTTGGGCTTGCGGCATGACCTAAGTCACATAACAGGCATGCATCAACGTGAACGAAAATATAAGTGGGAGTCTGAAAAAGTGTTTCAAAGATACAAATATGAATTGAGAGCCAATAACTATTAGGTGCAACCAGATCCAATAAGCATTAGTCTTCAATTAATAAGATTCAGATTTTACGTCACTATATGTTCCTTGTTGCATGTTTAACAGTTTTGCTTGTGTCATTACATGTATACGATGTACTATGATATATCACGAAATCAACTAACAGTGAAGAACAAAACATCACCGGAAAATTTCAAAATGCCACTCAAACTTTGACCTCAATATGTAAGACACTTAAAATTTGTTAAACTTGAATTAAACTCCTAAATCATTGAGCCGTTATTCATTTACCTCCTGCCATCTAAATCTGCCAATTTTTTTCTGGATTTCGCTGAGTTAGGCACATGTGGCCATTATCTGCTAGTAAAGGCAGAGACATGGCTTAAATTGGAAGGAAATGTGGATGAAACATCAAATTTTGGAGGGAAAATTCTCAAACCCAAACTTAGTCCCCTATGCTCTTAAAAAACCAGAGCATCACCACAAGACCAAAATTTTCCTTCATACCTCCATAATGCCATACTTCCGTAACCCGTCCTAACCCACAATGAGTAGTAGCAAATTGACTAAGAAAAGAAAGTGAAGGATGAGGAGGAATTTGAAGAGGGAAGAATTGATGGGTCGTGGTCTTAATTTTTGATGATCCAGGTGAGAATGATTATACGGAGGAGAGAATGGTGGACTGACTCTGAATGCTAATAGTAGTGTTACTTGTGGAGATCAAAAGGGAAAAAGGATAGGGATTGCCGGCAAAGAATTTGATGGCAGAACCAGTGTGCCACAGGCCGAGATGGTGGAGCCAATGAGCATATTGGGTTGAAATTTGGAAGTGTGTCATGGTAGTTTGGGAGTGGGAGAAAGAGGGTTGAGTTGGGTTGGTGGTTGTGGTGGTGGACTTGTGGTGGCGGTTTTGGTGGTGGTTAGGGGTGAAATTAAAACCGGCCAAACCAATAAAACCGGAACGGAAATTGACATTTATAAGGGCATCTCCAACCCATCCTCTATTCCTTCATTTCTTTCTCCATATCTCCATTTTGGAGTAAAAATCAACATCCAGCCCATCCTCCAACAATGGAGGATGCAATTTGATTCTCCAAGTACACTTTTTGCATATTAAATTTGGAGGGAAAAGGAGTAATGATTGGAGGGAAAGTGAGGAAGTATTTAAATGAAGATGACATATTGATATATAAAGATTTGTGATTGGGAGAAAGTATAAATAGTAAAATCCTCTATATTCACTTTTTGCTTATGAAGATGCCATAATGAAACAAAGATCAAATAGAACATGAGGAACTAAACTCTCATTTAGAAGGATAATTAACCACAACATTTTTATGAGCATTTGACTAAGAAAACTTATATACGAAGCCACGGCCTCGGTTGGATACTAAAGCCACCCCATCATCCTCCGTTCCAGTTGTGCCAAGAAAAATTCCCTTTACATGAGCAGAAAAAAAAAATTTAAAAAACCATAGCATTATGGTTGTGAAGATCTCCCGTTATTGTTTGCGCAAAAATAAGGTCCTATTATTGCAACTCCCATGACTGTTGTGGTAATAACAGCTAGGAATTCAGATCATCCTCTAACACAGGGCAATTCGAGACACCAAATTCCCTTTGGTTGTTTAACCTACTATCTTCCTTCTCACCTGACCCCTGCTGACTTTTATCGTATGACCAAAAAAAAAAAAAGTTGTAGTTGTGCCGATAAAAACCATTACGATGAATAGGACAGTATTTCGAGTTTAGTCACTGGTTCAAAATTGACTAAAGAGAGTATGTGCTGAAATTTTGTAAATTTGAGCTTTCTGTGCAAAAAATAGTGCTTTTAATAGGGAAGTACATTGTTGTATATTCATTTCATTTTTTTTTTTTCGATAACCAAGTATCCAGACCAGCTTTCGCGCACCTCGATTAATTTTGGGAGACCAATCCCACTGTCCACTAGCAGGGATATATTCATTTCTTTCCTCTCTAGCTTCCAAGCAAAGCCAAAGCACATTGGCATGAAGCAGTCAAAGTATTGTCTGACTTGTCTTCCTTAATTTTAAGACTAGCTAGTGAGCTCTCCGTATTTTGCCAACAAAATAAACTTGCAAGTAACATGTTCTTTAGTAAAAGGCGAAAGAATAGTTCGCTTTGTGCTCGCCGCGCGGCTGCACGAGGAACATGTTCATTTTGGTTTTTTTTTTTTCAAAAACATTAGCTAGTAATTCTTTGGAGCCAGGGCAAACTAAAAGTACCAAGAAGAACAAAACACAAAGCACTGGCTTCTAACATCTTCACCTTGCACCATCACAGTATCTTTGAAATTTTATCAGCCCCCATGAGGAATGGAATACCTTGAAACAAAAAGCAAAAAGGGTTTCTAGCATCTTGAACTTCAACAATTATTGAATTTTTGACTTTGTTGAAGGCAATCCCATGGTATTTAAAATACTGGTGAAGCCTTGAATGCTTGTCCTCCAAGACAGAGAAAAACTGATGGACTCTAACCAAACAAACAAAAAGCAACAGCAGATGCACATTAGAGAAAGAGCTTTCATTTCCCTTATGTCTCATTGGTTTTTTTTTGGAATCATGTACCCTAACCGAGGAATCAAGCCTCACATATTTCCTCCTCCCTCTCCCCTTTTCTGATGTTTAATGTGCATATGCTTGATATAAAGTCCTAACCTATCAAGTCTCTATGTGCATAGGTATAATTTCTTCAAGAAAAAAACGCAGGTGTTGTGATTCTTGTGAATCATGATGGACCAATAATTAAGTAGAGGATGTCCTGAAATCTGAGTTTTTGGTAATTTCTTTGCTTCTTTGTTTATACCCTCATTCCAAAAAAAAAAATCGTAAAGATTGGCTTATTTTCTGTAAGCCTCTCAGCCACGTCTACTAATAAGTGGCATTTTGTTTATGGAGCATAATTGAAGGTGATCCAAATAAATGGAAAGCACATTTTTGGACTACTTTTGTAGTGTTTCTGGTTTCGGACGAGTACTGAAACAATTGACTTGTTGAGTTTAAGGTTATTTCACTCTTTCAACATTTTTGCTTTTCTCAATCGTTGGGAGTTTGACACAGGCTTCTATGTCTTCCTGTTTTTTGTTTTTTTCGGAGAAGGATTGAAGTGATTGACTTGTTGAGTTTTGATTTCAAGGACCCTCTTGATGCGGAGTTTGAGGTTATTTCACTATCTTGCAAAATTTTTGGTTTTCTCAATCGTTTGGAGTTTGACATAGGCTTCTATGTATTCCTGTTTTTAGATCTTCTAAGGGATAATCTATATAAGCCTCATTATTTGTTCAGTCATGAATCTTGCACATCAGTTGAAAAAGTTTTGTTTGTCTATCACCTAATTTTGGGATATTCATGATACTATTTCTGTTTTTCTTAATTTGTTTTAATTGGAGGGTTGATTCCTTATCATCATCATCATCATCCTTAATCTCTATCTGTTTTCTTGTTTCATAATTCTATTTCTCTCCTATTAATATACTTGTTATTTTTACCGATACAAAAAAAGAAGTGAGGAAATTTTTCGACCCTACAAAAATGATTTCTCTACAAAAGAAACACGCTTTACCACCCATTTGCTCCTAGTTTTAGGTATGTTGAAATTGGTTACTATGTGTTTTGGGTAGAATTTTAGGATTCCCCTTAAATCCCTCAATTTCTTTTCAATATATATACCAACCAAGTTTTTTCTCCAAAACAATGCGCGCTTAGAATCTATAAAAAATGGATATGGAGAAGAACTATGTACGTCACGAGGCCGCCCAAAAAAAAAAAAAAAACAAATGGTAGTTCGAAAAGGGTTTTGTGGGCTTCATTATGATTTTGCTGGATATCAAGCGAGGTCTATGGATACTGCAGGATGAAGAAAAAAATGCCAAAGCCTTCTTTATCAACATTGCGGAAGAATTACTTGATATCGTGATAGACGCTATAATTTTTAAGTCCTACTACGTTAATAACTTGGGGAAAAGGAGATGCTGCTGCTAAGTTGGCAATATCAATGATCCCCTGACCCACGTCAAGAAAGAACACCTCGCCTTTTTCACACCTTCCCTTAGAATATTCAGGAACGTTACACCCAAAATAGTAATGACAAGGCTTACAAAACCTATGTTTAACCACCTTAGTTGGTCACATTCACGGCAAAAGGGGGCTAGGTGTTCTTTCTTCAAGTAGTTGTAAGCCTAGTAATTATCATCCAGGGAATAAGAACATTCGAGACTATTCTAAAGGAAGGTGCAAAAGAGGGGAAGACGTTTCTTGACGCAGGACAGATGACAATTGATGTCACCAACTTAAATCACAGAAGCAGCACCACCTTTTCCCCCAAATTGTTAATGCAGAAGGACTTATCATAGCTACCGTGATAATGATATCCAGCAACACTTTTGGAATGTCGACAAAGAAGGCGTTACCACAAAGGGTCCTCTTAGTATCAGCTCGACGACTTCCCTGGATGGGTACGAAGAGACGCAGTGGACAGAAATCCACATGTTTCCATTAACGATTGTGACATGTGGATTCCGCCAACGCCTCAAAATTGTTGCAGGCCTGTACGCGATTGTGGTTGTGATTGTTGTTGACAAAACCCACATTTCTCTGTCCACTGCATATCTTTGCACCCATCCCGGGTAGTCATTGAGCTAAACTTGCTATAACCCTTTGTTGCCCTCGCAATGAGGGAGAGGAGTTCCACACTGTGTGGTGCAGGGCATCCGGCCATCCATTGCGAAAATGTATAGCTTAGATTTAATCTGAGCCCCAAGCAAATCTGAATCACCCATTACTTGGATTAAATCTGAGCCGCACGTTTTTGCAATGGATAGCCGGATCCCTGCAGCACACGGTGCTGTGCACAACTAGGACCCTTGATCTTGGCAATGGTCCCCTTTGATATCAATTCATAGCGGATGCTTATGTTTGAAATGGAAAAACACCGTCAAGTGAAGATATATGGGGAAGGCCACTGGAATCTAGATAATGGAAGAAAAGAAGCTGGAGGCGCTCTTTTCAAAGCAAGTATTGATGATGGCGAACAATGGAAGGTGTAAGGTTGTGAGTTCAATTCCTATAGAGGATGTTAATACTCATATCAATGTGTTGGATTGGGGTTGAGATAATATAATTTCATCTAAAGTATGATTAAAAAACAATGTGGATTGGTAGGATTACAAAATTACATAAAGGGAAATCCAAGATAGCGGGTGGCAGTGGAAGGGGAAATCACAGAGTGAGAACAACCAAGTTGTTGGAACATGTTTTGAGGGGAGGAATTGGGAAAATGGTTCTTGCATAGACACCCCTATAGTTAAGAGTATAGTATGAGCGTGCACCGACCCATTAGTCTGTCCAGTTCACCGAATTCAACCTGTTTTTTCAAGGGTTTAGAGTAGGATTGTGGCTGCAACGCGCCTAACTCAGCTTGTTTTTTGAAGGGTTTAAGCCATGTATTTAGGGTCACCGGTTGAATTGGGTTTAGTTTTTAAGTTTGTTTGGTTAATAGGTTGGGCTTGGGAAAACGTCTTAAAATCAAGCCTTTCCGGCCTAATATAAAATAATGACAATGATGTACATTCCGTATTTATACTATAAAAAATAATAAAGAAGAAAAAAAGGCACTACCGTAATTATATTTACATTAACTAAATTTTAAAACATATATGTACATATATTTCTTTGTCTCTGTATAACTATAATGATTATGGTTGGAAATTCTAATTTATAATAGCGGGAATAATTAATTGATACTTGGGTACTATACTTTGGAAAAATAAATGGGCTAGTTGGAGGGGTTTAAGAAATGAAACTTTAAAAGGGTCAGGCTTGAGATTTTTAAATGAAGCCCGATTACTAATGGGTCAGGCTAGCCATACACAAGTCTCATTATTATGTAGTATAGAAAAAAGATAAGAGTATATTGGGGTGACAGGCGGAAAGTCCTCTTCCATGCATATTCGGCTGAACAAATTGACTGGCATGGATGCATGCTCTGGGCCACATTTAACTGAAACGGACTCATTCCACCAATATATTGAGGTTGTTGGGTAGAGTTATCCTACATATAAAACATTATTGCATTTGATGTACTTTAATCCTAAAAATAGATATATAATTATCTAACAAAAAAGTCTATATTCTTACATTTCCGTACGGGAAAAGGCTACAATATACACCCCTTATTTGAGTGTGTATGACCCTAAAAAAGTAACGATTTTTTTTAAAAAAGTTACGAGACACACCAAAATGTTAAGAATCATAGAAAATGTTATGAATCATGCATATTGCTGAAAAGTTACGAAAAACTAAAAAATGTCAATGATGTGCCACAATCTAGACCATACAATAGATGCAAATGGTATACACCTTTAATGGGTGTGAATTGTAACCATTTCCGTACGTGTAAAGTATCTCGTGTCCCAAGCCTAACAAATCCAACATTCTCGTTTCCAACATCATTGATATGTAAAATTTAACCCGAAATTATTAAATTTTTTAAATATTGCAATTCAACCAATACCTCTTTATTTTCCTTTGTCTTCACCCTTACTCAGTTCTCGGATGAAAGTTGTACCGACTGTAACGAATGCAATCCCAATGATACAATAAAGGTTTGGTATTTTTGGTATATCAATTGTGGCTTTTTGGTCTTGTGCAACTCGGGTGAATCGGGGCTTGGTATCTTTTTTAAGATTGTTTGGCTCATTCGACAAAACTATGATTTGACATACAAGGGGGCCGAAATACGAACAACGGGATTAATTATTAAGATTAAAAAATCTAAACGTTTAATGTCTAAATAATATCCGAAACAAAACACAATATTTGGGTGCCCTTTCTTTTCTTTTGGGCTGGAAAAAAGAAGAGAAAACATTATTTCCACCGCCGGCGGAAACAAATATTTCCTCCAAATCAATCACAGCGGTCCGTGTGACACAATCACACGGACCGCTGTGATATACATGTTGCGCAAAGAGAAGACGCAAACACAATATCTGGGTGCCTATTCTTTTCTTTTGGGCTGGAAAAAAGAATATACATGATATGTTGTGAAAAGAGAAGGCGCAAGCCTAAACTTTGGAAGCAAACACCAAGACAGCGACAACAGGCACCAGAACAACAAACAACAACATAAACATCACCAAAATCATCACCAAAAAACTAAGAAATATCAATAAAACAGAGGTAAAAATACGAAAACACATAAAGATTATAGGAAATACAAGGATATATTAGTGAGAGGGAGAGTATGTAAACTTTTGATACTTGAAAAAAAAACTAACCTAGATAATTATAGAGATAGCCAAATGAGGGGAGGCCCTGGCCCCCATGAGCCCCTTGCAAGTTCCGTCATTGTCCACGATCTTCTAAAAGCCTATCTCTGATACCATGAAGATCTTCAACTAATGGAAAGGAAAACTTGTCTTATTTCATTCCCTCGCTACGTACATTTATATACATCATGGCTATATGCAGAATAAACTAAATAAGGAAAAGAAGATTACAACAAATCTCTACAAACCTGGAGTGATTGTAGTCTATCCCTGAACAATGGCTTGACCAAATCAATGAGATTTTAGCTTGCGAGAAAAGCGAATTCCTATATTCTTTTCTTATTTTCTAATGAGCAACCAGAAAACAAGGGACAGATAATGCATCCATTGATTTGGTCAACCTTCACAATAGTCACAATTCCCAAAAAAAGTCGACTGGAGATTATGTATGAACCATAGGAAAAAGGAATCATAGAATGAATATTCTCATAAGTCCAGGGGTAATCTCAGATCAATTGAACGGACAAGAAAATAATTGACGTTAACGAAGATTCAAACTTGCAACTTCATAAAATTATAATTACAGAGGCAAACTCTACTACTTTTATTGTTATATATTTAGTTTATCTGATATTAGGCATACTATGTTTTCAAAATTAGAATAGTATCCAAAAATTTTCCGTTACCTAAAACGTAGCCGGCATAGACATTTGACCATAAAAATTCTGTTGGAAAAAGGTAAAACCACTACAACAAAAATGATAAACCGTGACGAAATTCTGGTGACGAAATTAATTTTTGTCTCCTATATGACTATTTTTGTCACTAATATGTTCCCTCTACATCTTTTTGGTGACGAAAATATTTTCGTCACTAATATGCTCCCTCCACATCTTTTTAGTGACGAAAAAAATATTTCGTCACTAATATGCTCCCTCCACATCTTTTTGGTGACGAAAATATTTTTTTCGTCACTAATATGTTCCCTCCACATCTTTTTGGTGACGAAAATATTTTTTTCCTCACTAATATGTTCCCTTCAATGGAATTTTTGGTGACGAAAATATTTTTTTCGTCACTAATATGTTCCCTCCACATCTTTTTGGTGACGAAAATATTTTTTTCGTCACTAATATGTTCCCTCCATTTACTCCACCAAAACTAATTTTCCTTATTTATTTAATCATTTTCTCTTAAAAATTTGCCTCGATCGGGTTTAGAAAGCTTCTTAATTATCAGTACACAATTTCATTAACAAAAAAATTTTTTTTTTTTTGTCTGATCAATTGTGTAGCGATAGCTCCCCAACCGGCCCCACCCCCCATTCCACCAATACCCTTCCCCATTTCGGCTGAACTTTCTTTTTCTTTTTTTTTCTGTTTTTTTTTCTTTTTTCTTTTTCTGTTTTTTCTTTTTTCTTTTTGCTTTTAACTTTATTTATTTACATTTGCAAGTAAACTTTTTTTTTCTTTTCTGTTTTTTCTTTATTTTTTCTTTTAACTTTATTTATTAATTTGTCTTAACAATGAATAATATAAAAGAAAGCTTCTAAAAGTGAATAATATTACAATCATGGTTAAAAGTAAATAAATAAAAAAAGTAATTAAAGGAATTAAAGTAATATAAATAAAGTAAATAAAGGAATTAATATAATTAATATAAATAATATATTAGAGGGTAATTAAAAGAGGGAAGGAAAGGCAATCATATTACAATCACGTTTTAAAGTGTCTAAATATTACAATCACGTTGACAATATTACAATCACAAGTTGCAAGACAAGTTGCAGGATCACAAGTTGCAGGACAAGTTGCAAGATCACAAGTTGCAGGATCACAAGTGCGTGCAAAACATTAAGAAAAAGATTAAATAATTAAGAAAAAGATGTAAATACAAAATATTAAATAAATAAAAAACAAAAAATATAAATAAATAAATAAATTAATTAAAAGATAAAAAAGATATTAATGAAAGAGATAAATAAATAATTAAATAAAAATTGAATTAAATTAAAGAATTGAATTAAATAAATAATTAAATGAATTAAATAATTAATTTAATTTATATAAAGAAATGAAATGATATAAATAAAGTAAATAAGGTAATTAAAGGAAATAAAGTAATATAAATAAAGTAATTATAGAAATTAAAGTAATGTAAATAAATAAATTAAAGTAATTAAAGGAATTAAAGTAATATAAACAAAGTAATATAAATAATAAAGTAATTAAAGTAATATAAATAAAGTAAATAAGGTAATTAAAGGAAATAAAGTAATATAAATAAAGTAATTATAGGAATTAAAGTAATGTAAATAAATAAATTAAAGTAATTAAAGTAATATAAACAAAGTAATATAAATGAATTAATATAAATAATAAAGTAATTAAAGGAATTAAAGTAATATAAATAAAGTAAATAAATGAATTAAAGTAATATAAATGAATTAATCCGGTTTTATAGTATAAATATTAAAAAGGTTCTTCAATGGCACAAGTGCTGGGCTAGCTCAGCTGGTTCGCGCGCGCGCGCGTACACGCGAGGTCGCCGGTTCGATTCCTAGGAGGAGCAAACTTCTCAATTTTCAGCTGCCACGCGGGCGCCACGCCAGCTGCCATCCAGGCGCCACGCCAGCGCCCACGTCAGCACCACGTCAGCGCCAGCCGCCACATCAGCGGCCAGCGGCCATGTCAGCTCAGCCGCCACTTCATCATTTTCTGTCACGGTTAGTGACGAAAAATTTCATCACCCAAATTTAGTATAGGTGACGAAACAATAATTTCGCCACCCAATTTGCCACGGTTAGTGACGAAAAATTTCGTCACCAAAATTTAGTATAGGTGACGAAACAATAATTTCGTCACCAGGTGACTTTCAGAGACAACCTATAGGTGACAAAACTATTTTTCGTCACCAAGACTATCAGAGGCAAAAACCATGCTTTTCGTGACGATTTCATTCGTCTCCAAAGACCAAATTTCTTGTAGTGAACTCTTAGGTTGTGTTTGGTTGGATGGAAGGGAATGCAAATTGGAATGGAATCAGAGGAATTGAGGTTGGAATAATCATTCACATTCCCATGTTTGGTTGTGGCAAGGAATCAATATGAAGAATTCAATTCTTATTCCAACTCCTGCTTTTGATCTGCTAGAATCACATTTCAATGGAATGAAATGTATCCCGCCAATAAAATATCACATAATAAATATACCATGTTCATAATTCAACACCTAGTTTGGCATAGCATCTACAAATACCCCATGAAAGACAAGCTAAACGATCACATTTATAAACACCGAATGACATAACTAAAATATGAGAATTCCCAACACTTCAATTTTGACATCCAAAGTAAATTTCTTCTTAAAAAGAAAAAAAAAAGCAAAGCAAATTAAAATAAATATACTATGTAGTTACTCATTTCATGATCACGAGCTATAGCAAACAAGGCTCTATAGCGTTGAATCATAGATAGACCTGAAAGCTTTCGTAGCTCTTCATTTACTTTGTCCCTCTTCACAGCTTTATCAAGTCAAACATCTGGACTGTGAGAGTATAATTTTTCATTAATATTATGTGTTTGTGCCACAGTCAGGATTTTAATCTAGCAGTGACTATTATGTATGCAACAATAACAATAGAAAGAACAATGTTATCGACTTAAAAAGTTGAAATACGATCTCTTTAATTACTACATACACGAAGTTTATCATATGCACGTAAAAGTACCAACAAGAGGGTAATTATTTATGTAATCTATCGCTTAGTGAAAATATTTTTCGGACTATTTTTTCCACCATATATCTTAGTGGCATTGTGTAACCAAATTCATGGAGGCACTCTGACCCATCCTTGGCTCCATCCTTGTGTTTGTGAGTGAATAGGAAAATAAGAACAATGACGAGGCATCCGTCAAGCTCTACCCATAGTAAAAAAAAAACAAATAGAAAAGGTCTATACCTATAGAGAGAGGTTTGTACTTTGTTGGGATTCCCCGGTGACGTTTGAGAAGTTTGGAAGGGATTGACCAAGTAAACAAGGGCATAAGTTCTGATTTGTCAAGGTTTGAGACGAAGGAGGAGTTTTACAATAAAAAAGGCATGGCTGAGAAGTTAGAGGACTAGGGAAGAGATCCTGGAAATAAGGGTATAATTTATGACTTGGTGAATTTTGAGAGTTATAAAGAGTTTTACAAAGAGGTAGGGAAAGCTTGGACGAGGTTTTACTGGTTGTAAGAGCCTCTTGGTACTGACAGATCGACCAAAGTGAAAAACAGAGCTGTTGAATGACGAAATTGTCCTCGCATGGAGGTATTGGGTTGAAACAAGAGCCTGGGAATTCCGCCGGAATCATTCACATCACTACTCGTCTCATCGCAATTAATCTTCATGCTTCGCCTATTCCTCTTATTTAAAGATATGAAAGATTTCGTCGAAAAAAACGGCCAAGGTTCTCTTTTAACCCCAATACCCCATGACTAGACAATTGCGTCATTCAACAACCATGTTTTGACTTTGGTTGGCGGCAATTCTAGAAGCCCACATGCATCCATTGTCAGCCGGATCATGGACGTGGAATTTTTGTTCTCCATAGAAAATCCCTCCTAGATTGCTATTCAAGATTCTGATCACTGTGGTGGGATATTTCCTAGCCTCAAGACTAAGGTTAGCTATGGTTTTTCCTTGACCACTGATTTTTTAAGTTGAAATCATCCTTTAGATAACTGTGGTGGGATACTTCCCAAAAGCCTGTTTTCATTAGATGGTTGTTTTAATCTAATCCCATTATTGTTTATTTTTTGCTGCAAGCCTGCAGCTGAGGGTATCATTGTATTGAAGTTCGTTGATGGCTTGTTGTTGGGATATGGCGATGGGCGGATCATTGTATTTTACTACCCCACATAGACTGACAACTTGTGTTCTTTATGCAGCATTTGAGGGTCTCATAGTTGTTGAAATTCGTTGATGGCCTGTTGACAAGCTGTGCTGATGAGCGGATCATCGTATTTAATTACTACCAACCACATATACTAACATGTTGTTTTAACATTTTAACAAATTTTTATTTTTTGATTAGAGTTACACATACATCCAAAGAGTAAAAAATAAATTAAAAATTGATTAAAAGTCACTGAAGACAAAAAAACACAGATGACGAAACAGTGAAAACTTTTAGAGATAAATTTTCGAAAATGGGAACCAAACAAAGCCTTAGTAATGTAATTTTTCCAATGATTAAAAAAAAAAAAAAAGCAATTCCAACTTTGATCATGCATGTAATTGGTAATTCGGACTTTCATCCAATTTCTGGTATATTTTGTGGGTCTAATCAAGCAACTTAATTTTTCCGTTTTGGACAAAAATTTTGATTAGCAAAGAAAATTTTCAGTATCAAAGTGATAAAAATATGAAATTCATAAAGTCAAGAGCCTAAACATAGGCTCTTCTACAATTGCTTTTTATGAAAATTTAACTGCATCGCTCAGCCTCTCGTCTTTCTTTTAATTACTTAGAAAAATAGCCAAAACTTACCATTGCCATTGTATAGATTATCTTGTCAAGAAATAAGACGTATAGACCTATGCCTAATTTTATTGGTTAAATAGGTTTGCACTGGGATTGTCTATAAATTGTTTTTATTTGACTTATTATTACTAATCGTGCAATTCTTTTTTATGTACAAATGTTTGCATATAAATAAGTAAAATTAATCGATTGATCGAGCCCGAGTTGCTAAATCATTGACCGGTTGTGCTGTGAGTTGTATCCTACATGTGCAATGTGGTGGTGAAAAGAAAAAATTTGTGTTAGTGGGAGTATTTGTTTTTATAAGTGACAGCTTAGGGTCTTAGAGTGATGTGCTATTACTTGTTGGTAGGTGGAGCACAAACTAGGTTCTTGGAGGGCACAGAGTGTAGTTTATACACTTTTGAGCACATTACATCACTGAACAAAAATGTTCTCCCTCCAGAACTGCTTCTCCCCATTTCCCGTTTCTCTCTCTCAAAACTCTACAAACCCTTGTTCTTCTCCAAAATTGAAGACCAAGACATGAAAATCTTGGAAAAGTGCAAGAAGGAAGATTGATTTACAAGAAGAGGGCTACGTTTCGATCCGAATAAATATTGCTTTTGGACGATTTCAGAATCCCTAGCTATTTGGGGTTTTCTTCTATTGAGGTAGGTTTTTTTTTAGCTAATTTCTCTGAATTGTAAGTTACCATGTATGAAAACTAGTATTGTTAAGTGTTCAAGCACATGATTGTAAAAAAAAAAGCCCTAATTTTGAGTTGCATGCTATAAGTTTGGAAATTGTTAATTTTATGCTATGAGTTGTATGCTAATTTTGAGAAGTTTCACTTGTATGTTTAAAGAAAATTGTTAATTGTTCGTTAATTATATATCGTCTTGTTCATCATGTGTACTAGCTTTCTTGAATGTTCTAATTGGGAATGTTGAAGAATTGGGTTGATAAGGCAAATGAGCCGTCCGTGGTTCTTCGTCGCGCGTTCGATCCACGTTGTCCGATCAACTCCTTTTCGCCGTCTTTGGTTCAACAATACTGAAAATGGTATTGATGTAGATTGTGTTTCTAATTTTGCAGATTTAATATAATTACCATGTTTTATCACATCAAATATTTTTAGATTGCGTTTGCTTCACGTCTGTGTAGTCCGTAAGGTTTAAATTGTTTGCGAATTGCGATCAAGGAAAACTTGTTCTGTTCAATGTTTCAAGCACCGGTGATTACCCATTCGGCTCAGGCGATACCCGAATTTCGTTTGGTCATGGGACAGCTACCTGGTCTCATCCCCCCCGCAATTATTGGGCGGATTCAGCTAGGGTGAAATTTTCGGGTATTGTGTATAGGTGTCTCGGTATCCTTCCCGTTGCGATTCCTATTTTCATGTGGGGACCTAATTTGTCTCAAATGTATAGGTATATGTGAAAATGTAGGTATAGTAAATGTAATGGTTAGGAGAGAAGTGTGGGACCATTACGAATGATGTGAAGGTCATGTTGAGCATTTATTCAGTGCCCTTGATGTTTAATGGTCAAATGACTGACCCATTTTGAACCGTTTTCATAAGCCGAAGTATCACTCATTTATCACCCATAAGACAATATGAGCGTGTTAGAAGTCGGTCGATATGGATGGATTCATGGGCCGGGTTATAAATATCCATCTCCACAAATTTGTTTTTGGCTGTTTTGCGGAATATTAGATGAGCACCAAATTGTTGAGATGGTCAGATTAAGGTTTTCTGTAACTATTTCAGAACACAAATGTGATAGTGAAACAATCTGAGTGTATCATAAATCAATAACATCAAACTGAGTTTTGACCAACGTTTCCCGTGAGTCCGCGACTGCTTTTCTTTTTGGTAAATTAAATTTATTAAAACCAAAAAGGGGAACAACAACACCAGGGCGCACCCGCCGAAACAACCAAACAAATGAAACCATGACGCAAAATGCTTAATACTAGCACAACACAACAAACAAAAGAGATACCAATTAACTAGTGACTGTACAACAAACAACATGCGTATCAACAATTTTTAAGAAAAACATCACAAGGATTTTGCCGGCGACTTGTACTTTTAAACCAAAAACTGTCTCAAGGCTGCACAACAATTGCCATATTAGGCTCTGAGATAGCTTGGTCGAGCAGTATTGGGTTTCCTCCTATGTCGACAGCCACAACTACAACTGGAGGAGGAGGAGTATCAGTTTCTCTTTCATCTTGTTGATGTCTTTGGACGATACAAGTGATAATGAGAACAGGAATCTCACATAAGAGATCCCAAATCCATGTAAGAAATCGCACCAATGATTCGAAAAGAAAACGGTGCCAAGGAAAGAGACAAATGGTGACGATGAAAACAACCCCGAAAAGGGGTTGTGGCAGAAAAAATGACCCCACCAGCAAAATAGCCAAGAGGAAAGAGAAGTCTCTGGGTTGATCTCGGATAGGCTCTGCAGTCACATAAAGAGGAAGCTTGACTGAGATGGTGAGGAAAAGTATTGAAATTACAATGGCAAAGAACGTTGCCCAGTTCATACTCAAATTGAGCACGTAAGGGAGGTGGTGATGGAGAAAGAAGAGGGTGATGTTGATAAGAACCGGGACAACAAATCGGAGGTCTAGGACGACGTACATCCTGACTGAAATACTATGCCAGAACTATGCCTGAATCCAAAAACTAAGCTCAACTTGTATTACAACAGAAGGTATATTGAAATGCTATCTGATCCGTTGCCTATACATATGGAGTTTGTCTATGCATCCCCCCAACAGGCCGTGTGTGTGTATATATACCTTGTCTATGCACCCCCAAAAAGAGCCGTGTTTTACTGTTTCTTTCCATCACCATGGGGTCGTCTGGGTCATTGGGGTCTTTCCAATGATCCCTAACGAGAATGAATAAGCAATGGAGTAATATTTTTCATAACCTGATCAGGTCAAAACATCTATAAAAAATGATGTATTTTTCTTTTTCTTTTCATTAGCGTGGGGGTTGTCCAATGTTCCGTGCAGTGGCGGACGCTGGATTCTTGTTACTAGGGGATCAAATCACATGTATTTATAAATTAATAACAAACTCTCATCCTCAAATATTAATATTAAGTGAACTACCCAACTATGCTTTTTTCTTCTTTTTTGTATTTTAATTGAATGATGAAACATTGAACAAAGATTAGAATAATTTTATATGATAGAATTGGCATAACTATTAGTACAATCATATTCTAAGAAGTATTACTCCCTCTGTTCCTTTTAAAATGTGTAATTTCGTAAATTCAATTTATTAGAAAGACATTATTATTATATTTTTCACATCAAATTTTATGTCCACTTTACATTTTCACATCAGATTTTATCTTCACTTTCTAAAATTGTCATCAATTTTTACCCATTAATTCTTTACCATTTACTTTTTAAAAAGTAAAATAATAATTGCACAATACCCGTTAACTTTTCAAAGTAGACAGTTACACAGTGACAACCCAAAATTAAATACTCAATTATTATTTGCGGACGGAGGGGTTATATATTTGTATGTAAATTAGTCTTATCACTCAGTTTATAGCTTATTAACCTTATCGGTCACCAAAGTATTCACCACGTAACTTTTTTCCTAACCACCGATTTTTTGAAACAAAATTCAACTTGCTTGTGTGCCCATTGATTTGCGATCAATGTGATTTTTTGCATTCTTACTCGTAAGCAAGACCTACAAGATGAATGGACATATTCTTCTGATAAATATCCATCATATACTCAAACAAAAATATCAAATTTATCATAGAAGGGTCTACTAGACGATTAATAGTAGCATAAGCACTAATTAAGGAAATGGGTTATGGTTGGGTTATGCATTAAGTTGGGTTACGAATTACTCCCTCCATTTAAATTGCTTGTCCCTTGGACTCTCGGTATTTTTTTTTCTTCATTTCTCGCGGGAACCCTTAAAAACACATTTTAAACTATTAAACGGTTTAGATCATGAAAATTTAATCGGGATCTATGAGGTGTGGACGAAGTCCGCACTTTAAGGGTGTGGATTGGAAGTTTAGTGTATACATATATGTGTATGGATCTTATTTAATAGATCTCGGTTGGCTCTATTAACGGGAAATGTTACAATACACCCCTTATATGACGTAACAGTTATGCCTCTTAGTGGTTCAAAGTTATGCCATTTAGGGGTTTAGGGTGCATATGGTACACAACCTTTATAGGTCAACGTAGGTCAATGCTTATAGGGGCGTAACTGGTTATGCCCTTTAGTGATTCTAGCGTATCTAGTTATGCCTCTTTTTGTTATCCCAGTGCATACCGTATGCACCCAAAAGGGGGTGTGTACCGTAGCATTCGGGAAATGCTACAATACACATCTGTTATATCACGTAACGGTTTTGCCTCTTAGGTTCAAGGTTATGCCACTTAGTGGTTCGGTTATGCCTCTTAGTGGTTCAAGGTTATGCCATTTAGGGGTTAAGGGAAATGCTACAATACACACCCCTTATACAAAACTTTCAAAATCATGAAAAACATTATCAATAAAAAGATAATACTCCGTAACATTTATTTCGGACTGAGTTCTAGTCCAGTGTCACTACGGTCCAGTCCATCCAGTTTAGTTTTTTTGGTATATTTTTTACCCCAAAAAATAATAACGTTTATTTTATAAAATCTGTGCAAGTGTACATGTATGCTAAATATAGTCGAACATATTGCTATACTATATATATAAGAATATCAATAGAATTTCTTTAGTTTTGAGTGTGGGCATGTTGAATCTTTTCCCTAAAAAAACTAAAGTCAAGACAGTGAAGTTAGTGAGTCCAGCTCCTCTCCAATTATATATAAAAAGATTGGAGGATCCTCCAAGGCCTCAATTCTATTTGTAGAGGTGACACCTAGCTATTTATTAGTTTCAATGGTCAAGATTTGAAGCTTTAAGTGAACTCAGAATTCTAGTTTTAACCTTTAAATTGTTGTCCCTTTTCTCTCTTCTCAAATGATATCTATTTTCTCTAGTGACGTAGAAAACCAAATCCATTACTGTATGAGGAAAAAAAAATAGGCTTCTTGTGCCACTCAATATAAAGTTTGAAAGACAAAAAATTATTTTATAAGGAAATGTGATCTCCAAGATGTTCATAAAAATTCTTTTGGAAAAGGTATAAGGTATAACTCTTAGGTTTATTTGTGGTTGCCAAACGAGAAATTATGTTTACTTATTAGGGTCAAACCTAAGAGCGTTAGTTCGTTCAAATTTTATCATTGGAGTTCACGGTGGCCAATTGTCACACATTTGAATAGGATTGGAAGATCCTCCTATTCTTTAGAGATTAGAGAGGATTCCCAACTCGAGGTTACGCATGCAGCAGAGGGAATGGGTCTCGAACATTCGAACTGTGAGGGTACAATTTATTATTAACCTTATGTGTTTGAGCAGGGACGGTGTTAGAATTTCAATCTAGTACTGACTAATATGTATGCAACAATAACAAGTTCGAAAGATGATCTACACTATGAAAAGTTATCTGACTTAAAAAATTGAAATACGATCTCTATAATACACAAAGTTTATATGCACATAAAGTACCAACAAAAGGGTAATTTTTTTATGTAATCTATCGCTTAGTGAAAAACATTTAGTGGTGGCAGCAACATAAAAACTTCTACTGCAATTGAAGCAGTTTTTTTTAATCATTGCAGTGGCAACCGTAACTGCTAGCCACCCTTGACTCCATTCTTAGGTTTGTGAATTTGAAGGAAAATAAGGACAAGGACAAGGTATCCCATCAAGCTCTACCCACAGTTAAAAAACAAAACAAAAAAGGTGTACACCATATGGAGAAAAGTTTGTTGGGATTCACCAGCGATGTTTGAGGAATTTGGAAGGAATCAACCCGGTAGACAAGGGCATAATTTCTGACTTGTCGAGATTTGAGACAAATGAGGAGTTTTACATTAAGGAACGCATGGCTGTGCAGCTAGAGAAGTTGGAAACAGATCCGGGAAATAAGGGTCTAATTTCTGACTTGGTGAATTTTGAGAGTTATAAATAGTTTTACAAGGAGATAGACATGCTTGGACGTGGTTTACTGGTTTTACTGATAGATGGATCTTAATTGCTTCTATGGCCAACTATCTTAAATTTGAATCAAATCCTTGCTGCCAGGAATTGGACGTCCCGGATTTTTTTCCATGATGGGGTTGAGGATGGATGCAAGCATTGCCACTCCAAGCGAAGTCAAAATAGAGTTGTTGAATAACGTAATTGTCCTCGCATGGAGGTATTGAGATTTAAGGAGAGCCTCAGCTGATTATCCACCAGAATCCTTCGTGTTTTTAACTAAGTGGAACGGCAATTGTGGCTGCATGAAGATTAACAACAAGAAGGAAACATCGCGAATATTTCGCCGTGAGAGAATCAAGTTTTTCATGTACAGAGCTTTCCATTGTTGAATCACGTGATGGAAAGCTCCGTAGGTGACAAACTTTATTCTATCACAGCGAAACAGGAAATTCGTGATGTTTAATTTTCTACAATAGTGCTTCCTCATAGTTAAAAACATGACTGATTCTGGCGGAAAAGCTACTGGGGTTCTCGTTTCACCCCAATACTCCAATGCGAGGTCAATTTTGTTATTGAACAATCCGGCTTCGACTTTGCAAAATGGAACGGAAATTCTAGCGGCCCAATTGCATCCATCGTCAGCCGGATCATGGAAAACCATACGGGAAGTTCTGTTCTTCCTACCAAGGTATTGGTTCACGTGATTTTGAACTGGAGGAGTTTTTTGTTCTCCACACGCGAATCCCTCTTGATTGCTATTCAAGATTCTAATCACTATGCTCGGATGCTTCCCGATCTCAAGACTAGGTTAGCTCTTTGTTTTTCTCGACTATTGGTTTTTTTAGTGTGCAAATCCTCCTCTATTTAATTAGATTTAGAAAATTTTCGTAATAATGAATAATACTATTTTTACACTTGATTTAGTTGGGTGGTACTTGAAGTGACCCTTATTAATAAAATTAATGACTTATCAATTGGAGAATATTTTTTCTTTTTCTCCCTTTAATATGCAGCTCAAGTTGGTTCTGTGAGGTTAATTTCTTATTGTCGGTGCAAATCATAAGTTTTGGACTTGGGCTGAGGTGTGTACCTTAAAGCAAATTAACAAAGATACAAATGCAACTGGAAGCAAAGATACAAATGCAACAAATGGGAGCAACTAATGACAGCTTGTAAACTGTCCACATAGGATCCTCTTGCTTGTAAATTTTTTATTATTTATTTATTTATTTTTTTTTATTTAAATAGAATCTCATTGCAGTTGATGGTATCACTTTGTTGAAGTTCCTTGATAGCCTGTTGTCGAGCTGTGGTGATGAGCAGATCATTGTATTTACCACCAACCACAGAGACCGACATGATGTTGCTCTACTGCGCCCTGTTAACATTGATGTTGGGTACCTGCACCGAAAGGAAAATCCAATTGATCAAGTGCGATGCTATTTGTATGAGAAAGGAAACAGGTGGTTCGCCTCAATCCCCAAATTGGGATTGAAAATTCTGGCATGAGAAGGAAAACTTGTGGCGGCTCCAGAATTTTAAGTGAATGGAGTCATTTACAATTAATTATGTGCTTATGCATATATCATTACCGAAAAAAGTTCTTTGTACCACAAACTCCACAATTTTAATTATTCGAACCATAATTTATCCTCCCTTCACAACCTTCTCAATCCAAAAGACGCTTACATTATCCTCAATGTTAATGCATTCCCATCCCGATACTCATCACTAGCAAATTTCGTAAGTTGGTAACTTTTCTACTGCCTCTCCTTACTCAATGTTTGCGAATCATTTTGTAGCTATCATTTCCTTCAAATATGATGAGGTCGAAACACTGGGAAAAATCAATTGGACGTCAAAAGTTTTAGCTGGGTCACTCCTAAATTTCCAAGTTCTCTCTTTTGAAAGTTCGTTTCCTTGATTTCTCCAATGAAGACCATGATAATAAAGAGACCACCCTAACTTTTTGCCTAATATAACTTTTATGACTTCTTACTTTTTATTTTTTGACTAACATAAAAGACCTATAGAATTCATTTTGCATATTTTTCTTAAATACCACCGCTAGAAAGGCATTATGTACACATCTCCCAACTACACTAAAAATTCATAAAATGTTCTAACCATAACACAAAAAGTAAAATTTTAATAAATAAATTCAAAAACTAGTAAAATAAGGCCCCAGATACCCTTTTATTAAACTCACAAAAGTGTGGGGGAGTGTGAGATATTAACAGGGGGGATCCAAGTCCCTCAACATTAGGAACATTTTTTACTTTGACCAACCAGTAGAAAAAAAGACAAAAAGAAAAAAAGAAAGAAAGAGACCCACCCATAGGTCCACTGCTATGATGCACGCTTTAATAGTTACTTGTGGTGCGATTGGGAACCTTCAGAGTCAACAAAGAGGGCCTGAGACCCACCCATACACCCCGTTTGGATGCCGGAGATGTTTTGGGTGGATTTGTAATGAGGGTGGGTTTGAAGGTGGATTTGTAATGAGGGTGGATTTGGTAATGATGGTGGCCCCACCTCATAAGAAGGGTGGATTTGTTAATGAGGTGTTTGGATGATATTTTGAGAAGGGGGATTTGGAAGGTGGATTTGATAGGATAAGAAGTCAAATGACATAATTGCCCTTATTTTATTATTTGAATAAAGAAAACGGATTAATTTCTTAATAATTATAGTAAATACTTAATAAATACATAAAAATTATGAAAAATACATAATAAATACAAAGAAATATTTAGACCATATTATATGGAGAAAAAAAAAATTCGGGTTCATTGTACCTATTCGTAGATTTTAGCCCCAAAAAATTTTGAGTTCTTTCAACTGATAACATTGTTTTTTCCAAAAATAAACCATACTACCACATTGAATCCAGTGCCATGTCTCTGCCAATTAAGATAGTTGCTTGTTTTTCTCTATATGCAAAACTGCAAAGCACTTGATAATTTTTACAAAAACCCATCTTCCCAAATAAGTCAAACTTTTCTTCCCCAAATTCCCAAATTTACAGAGAACAAACTCTGCTCTCTCTCTCTCTACACAAACCCATCTCCTCAAATCATCATCCAACCGTGGTGGTCTACAAATCGGACTCCGGCGACCACGAGACCATCTCCGGCGACCACGAGATCGTCCATCTCCGGCGACCACGAGATCGTCCAAATCGGACCGCCGACCACGAGATCGTTCAGGACCAGCTTCGATTCAATTGAACACGACCAGTTTCCGCCATCGTCCAGTATTCTCTCTCTCTCTCTCTCTCTCTCTCTCTCTCTCTCTCTCTCTGTGATTTTTCTGGTGAGAAGATGAAAAGAACCCCCTGATTTGCAGGGGTAGAATCGTACCAAAAGCCCCCTGATTTGCTAACGATGGGGTATGGGCTATCGTTACAAATCCGGGTGAAATCCGGGTGAAGGGGGATATGTACTCTGAACAGTAATCAAGTCCGGGGGAGGAAAATGCGAACCAAACACTGGATTAGTGTGGGACCGGAAGAACAAATCCGGAAGCTTGGCAAATCCGAGTGCCATCTCCGGCATCCAAACAGGGTGATAGGTTGTACTAGTGGAAAGGGGGAATGCCTATTTGCAATATACCATCCTTTCGATTCTTCTTGGATGCCAATCATAATTTAAATGGCCGTCAATGACGGTGGGATGTTGTGACAGTCTATCTAGAAAAATTAGTCGAGGCGCACGTAACTTGACCCAAACACTTAGTCGTAAATAATAAAAAAAAAGGGGGCTTGGGGGATTTGTGGAGGTTCGGAATTGAATTGGAGCATTGCAAAAAATCCAACTTCTATTAATTAACATGACAAACTTCCTTTTTCCGATCATCAAAATTTACGTAATAGGACCGTCACATAAAAATAGTGTAGCACAGTGCGCAGGAAAATTCTAACTCCACATAAAAACAGTAAACCTGCAGTTTTTAGAGATGACTTGTGCATGCACATATTAGTCACAGAGTGATTCCGAAAGTCCAATTTGGATTCTACACAAAATTTGAGTCGTTCATTAATTACTATCTAGCTACTGGTATATATCTTTGCTTTGGGAAGAGTTTTTGGTCCCTTTGATTGCTTTTATGGTCTGACAATTAATAGTGTTTAGGGTAAATTACACTGACCTCCCCTGAGGTTACTGACATTTTCACTGACCTCCCCTCTGGTTTTGGAAATTACGTTAACCTCCCTTACTTTACAAACTAATATGCACACACCTCCCTTGCTGTTAAAATTGACTTAACGGTGTTAACTTTGAGTGCTAAAAGACTATTATGCCCTTCCTCGCAAACAATTTATATTACATTATCATTACCTATTTGATGTTAACACATATTGACAAAAAAGAGTAAGATATTAAATTGGACAAACCTTAAAAAAAAAAATACACTATTAAAAAAGAGGGCTGAAAATTATTTAAATAAATTAGAAGGAAAAAATACACTATATTAAAAAAAAGGGATTAAAATTTTTACTATTACTATCTTGTTTTCAAAACTTGGCACAAATTTTTTCCTTTTAAATATCTAAATACTCCAAATTTTTTCCCTTTTTTAATATAGTGTATTTTTTTCTTTTAATTTATTTAAATAATTTCGAGCCCTCTTTTTTAATATATAGTGTACTCTTTTTTAAGGTTTGTCCAATTTAATATCTTACTCTTTTTCGTCAATATGTGTTAACATAAAATAGGGATTAAAATTATTTAAATAATCTAAAAGGAAAACAAAATCCACTATATGTTTAAAAAGAGGGTTAAAATTTGGAGTATTTAAATATTTAAAAGGAAAAAATTTGTGCCAAGTTTTGAAAACAAGATTGTAACAGTAAAAATTTTAATCCCTTTTTTTTAATATAGTGTATTTTTTCCTTCTAATTTATTTAAATAATTTTCAGCCCTCTTTTTTAACAGTGTATTTTTTTTTTTAAGGTTTGTCCAATTTAATATCTTACTCTTTTTCGTCAATATGTGTTAACATAAAATAGGTAATGATAATGTAACATAAATTGTTTGTGAGGAAGGGTATAATAGTCTTTTAGCACTCAAAGTTAACACCGTTAAGTCAATTTTAACGGCAAGGGAGGTATGTGCATATTAGTTTGTAAAGTAAGGGAGGTTAACGTAATTTTCAAAACCAGAGGGGAGGTCAGTGAAAATGTCAGTAACCTCAGGGGAGGTCAGTGTAATTTACCCTAGTGTTTACGACTAAGTGGGGAACCCTTTGAAGAAAGGGGTTCCGCATTTTCCACTTCAATCATGAAGATGAGACATTACTATAGTGAAAATTCTACTTGTAGAAATAGAATGAGTGAAATGAAATTATGTGTAAATCTCTTGGAAACACAAAGGAAATTTCTCATCACCTCCGCTTTTCCTCTAAGGAAATTTCTTATCTCCTTCCGATGCTAGTTCACACACGCACTCTCTCTCCACTTTGCTGATCAATCATACTCAAATCGGAATCAAATCGTGATGACATAAATATATTAAATAGTATATATATGGATACCACTTAGAAACCACATACTCCATACAAGTTATCCAAAAGAGGATGATTAAATAAATAAATAAATAAAAAGAAGCACTAAAGTTTACTACATGTGTAAATATAGCAAAGTTACTTTATTACTTCCGGACATATTATTTTAATTTTTTGGAATTATACACCGGTATAATTTATATTCTCGTAAAAAATCACACACCTTGTACGTAGCAATGGACTGTTTTTGTGAATAAAGTTGGTAGTATTTACTCTCAAAGATCTATATAGCTTTTCGTAAAGATTTTTTAGATAGAACAATAAAAAGAAGCACTAAACTATTGACCGAAATTCAAAGAAATTCAGATGTGGTGATTCTAAAGAATTCAAATTATTTTCATCTCAGGTATAAAATAAGTTTTTTTTGTCTTAGTCTTTTACTTTTTAATTTATCTTGTTGAGCTAAATTATTATTTCAAAACGATTAACCTGCGGTAAAATTGATGCAATAGAAGGTACACCCAAAACAGAACGATAGTTATTTTAGGAATTATCAAGAAAATATCGGCTTTGGAGACCAACTAAATGTTATGGGGAATATTGTTTACAATCTTTCTTTTCTCACTCTTTTTGGGCGGTTTGGTAGTCTTGATTATACATTCTGCATTATTAATTTGTCCTGCATTTTGCATTATGCATTTTGATAAGGACCCAATTTTGTGGAGTGGAATTATGAAATTATATTTTAATCAAAGTTCAGAATACCATACCAACCTTGGTACCATTTTTCCTACTGGTACGATACGTATCAGTACCGGTTAGATAATTTGGGGCCACTACCATTATATATAGTCATAAATCAATAATTTGTCCCATACTATTCAATTCATGGTTACATTAACTTTCATTAGGCAACAAAAACTATACTCCCATCATATAATCTGGGGTTCGGTGTTGTGCAGGGGATGCACAACACCGTGCTGTGCACCATCCGAGTTGTCCACTCGGCAATTCAATAGTCTGAAATTCCATCTTCCAATGAACGGTTCGGATGTCACCGAGCGGATGGCTGGCTCGAATGGTGTGCAGCAAGGTGTTGTGCACCACAGCACCAACACTGCTTGCTATAATATATCTATATACTATTTGATAAATTTCTCCATAGCATTCACTTCGTTAATCCCAAGCACCGGGAATGACATAAATTACAATGAAAACACCATTCTCATGGATTGAATTGGCTTGTTTTTTGACCAAGACCATGTCCAACCATTGAGGCTTGGCCCTAGACCATGTTGGAATTTGAGGTTGAAGGTTTTCTTTTTTAGTATAAAACTGAGGGATGTTCATGTTCACGTCAAATCACCAGCCAAGCCTATGCATCTTATACCTCCTCTTAGATATTTCAAGCTAATATGAAGGCTAACTTATTTGTGCCCAAAGCAAGTTAGTTCATTTGAATAGTCATTGTGCGTGGGGAAATGCCATTCTTTCTGCAGGTGGAGAGAAGCATTGGGTACCACGACTAATATTTTCAACCAAGTAAACTGCAGATTGCGGTTGCAAGTGGAGTGGAATGCAGTTGGTGTCTCCCTTATACTCTTATACACATGGGCAGGGTTCGATCCCCGTAAGCACCCATCCCCCTCCCCAAGTCCCCTAAGATAGAGTAGATTAGGATTAACGAATGGCAAAAACAAAAAAACTGCAGATTGCGGTTAACAATTTTTAAAAGTTAAGGTTTCCTTGTGGTGTAGTGGTAATGTACATATAATTTTTAAAAGTTATGTGTATAGCAGGTAGTTACAACCTAGGGATATTCTTGTTTAAGCGTGATAAAGTTATGTGTTTTCCAGTTTCTTTACTAACATATCCATAAATTCAACTCAAGTACGGTTTTGAGAGAGCCCTTGAAAAGAAGCGTCAATAGCTCATCAATTAATTTTGCCTTTTTCCTGGGGATTGACGATGTCTGCCTCATTGTTGAAATATATTGGTGAAACAAGATTACTCCGAGTTTAGTTCACTTCAGCCATGCCATTCCCACATTGAAGTGAAGTTCTGATGTTCAGCTACCTAATTAGTGTTTTGAACATTTACTGTCTACAAAACTTTACAAATAGCTACGTAGCTTTGAAATTGTCCTCCATGTTTCTAATCTAATTTTGTTACATTAAAATCCCTTGGCAGAAAATGGCTTCAAGTTGATCAAAATAAGTTATAAAACAGTAAACCTGCTCATTAGGATTTTCACATGCACTTATCTAAAGTATATCAGGATGTCTTGATAGATATTTAACTTGAATCATCTGCCCTTTGATTGCATACCATTGTTAGAGTTTTAGTGATCTGTATTTTTTTTTTTTTTGGGGTAGTACCGAAGGGAATAAATGGATCATGCTGTTGGAGTTCGATCTTGTAACTGTCCAGATTTTTTAAAAGCAAAATTTGTGTATGGAGATAGATAGTAGATACAATGAGAAGCATTGGCAATGATGATACATGATCCAAGTAGGCGACAAATTTCAAATCTTCCTATGATATATTTTTATGCATAACTGTAATGAAAGTTCATATATTATTTTTATTGAAGCTCTATGGAAGTTTAGGATGTCATTTTGCAAGTCGTCATTCACGTGCTCCTTGAACTTTGTGTTTTTTAGGAGATTCCATTATAATTTATAAGATAGTACCGTAAGAAACAATCACGTGCATCGCATAATCATAAAAATCATCACTAAATTTGGAATCCCCTCATCATTCCAAAAATTCCTTTTTTTAGGCAACAATTATCCCCACTCATTTTAAAAGCCCTAACAATCTCAATTAGCCTATGATTTTCGGAAGTCCCAATATAGAATCCCTACAAATTCGAAATGCTTATGTTATATCATGTATTTATTTATAAATATCTATCTATATCACAATAAAAGGGTAAAAAAGTTAGATCGCACTAAAAGATGATGAAAACATAATCCTGAAAAGTGGGGCGGATGACAACATACGTGGTGTCTAAAAAGAGAAGAATTATTTAATTACCTCTAAAAGAAGAGGAATTGTAAAAACCCTGCATAAAATGTAAAAAGATTTATATAGTATAAGTAGCTTGGTGGCCAAACCCAGTGCTCCTCTTAAGGAGGCCATGGATTCGATTCGAGACGGCGCAATGGTTTTTTAGCTGAAAACCCACCAATTCTCATCATAAGTTTTAAAAGTTTTTACCAAGAGTATATACTGACACACGTGTAGGTAACAGTGGGACTTTGTTATGTTGATATGGTTTTCAAATTTACATACATAAATAGTAAACCAACTTTAGTAAACATCAAGTGTTGTTTTTTAATATTATGAGAACAAGATGAAATTGGGAAGACTGGTATAATTATTCAAATTAGAAAACAAAATTATGACTCCAGATCCGCTGTCCCCCTTTGGTGTCCTACTCCCTATTGCTGCCTGTGGCACACACTAAAAACCCTTTGGCTGTGTTTGGATAACCGGAATCTTGAGTAGGAATAGGAATATGATTACCAGGAATCAAATTCCCGGGAATTTTCTTGGGTAGGAATAGGAATATGATTACTGGGAATCGAATTCCTAGGAATTTGATACCTGGAGGAATGACATTTCGGTGTTTGGATTAATTCAGTAATCCTACATGGGAAACAATTATTTTGGAAATTTATTAAAGTCAAAATTTCCTTTTCTTAATGAATGAGCCAGGAATCTAAGATTCCCATGGGGTAAGGAAGGGATCAAATTCCCACTCAGTCTAGGAATGTGATTCCTGGTTGAATATGTCACCAGGAATCACATTCCTATTCCTGTCTCAGCCAAACGTTGGAATCAGAAAAGCCTGGCATCACATTCCTGTTCCTGTCTATCCCAAACGTTGGAATCATGGGTAGAAAGTATCACATTCCCATTCCCCCTTGAGATTACTGTCATCCAAACACAGCCTTAATTTTTTTTATTTTTTTTTCCTTTTAAAACGGCAAAACCCTTTAGAAACCTTTAGGAACCTTTTTCCGTTAGAAAACTTTTTAGTCCGTTAGTAACCGTTCTCCGTTGAAAACAAAGGGGCCTCTTTTCATATGCAACTGGAGTTTCAGCCAGGCGTATGAAATACATGAACCTCCATTCTTGAAAATAAAAAACATTCCCTTGCACTCTAAAGTCCAAAAAAGAGTTCTTTTTTTGTTAAATAAAACAAGAGTTCTTTGATGCTCTGAAATCAACTTGGATTTAGTTTGTTAACTCTGATTTATTCTGTTAAAACGTGTTCTAGGCCAAACAGACTTCAAAGATGATTTTTATTTCCTGTAGACGTGTTCTAATTCTTTTTCTCCAAACACATGTTCTTGGAAAATCAAGAGTTCTAGACACGTGTTTTGGGCTAAAAGTAATTCTATTTTCACTCCAAGCACCATTTTGCTTTGTTGATTGATAAAGAAAAAAAAAGGAAAAAAAATTGCTCCAAATCATTACTGGCCAACAAAAATTATTGTTATCATTCAACTTATAGGGCTCATCAAACCCATGTGTTCACAAACAACTATTTTGATCAAACATCAATAAGCGTATAAGCTAATCATTTAAAATGGACGATTAAAGTTCAATAAGCAATATGGTCTTTGTTTTCTTGCTAGGGCTCAAAAACTACACGAGTGTAGAGCTGCGAAGGTAATCGCCGTCGGCGTAGAGGCTATTGTTGTTTTTTGTACTTTTTTTTTTATAGTTTTAATACATTTATATTATTATATGCATGTTTATTTGGAATTTTTGTGTCGCATACATTATTGCCCCCTTCAAGTGAAATTCCTTACTCCGTCCCTAGACTCTACAATAAAGTTCCGTACGGAGAGACCCAATGGAGTTGATAGCAGGTGGGTTCGCATGAGAATTGAATACGGTAAAAATTTAAGCAAAAGTTTTGTCCTCTTAAAGCAAAACCCACCTCCAAATTCACCCCAATACAGCCGTTCATGATGGATTTACAGTCGTTAGTATGATTGTAAACAAATATGCTACCATTAATTCAAAACATGACTTACCTCACACAAGATGTAAGGAGAAGAGCCATTGCCTTGATTCTCCTTGCTTTGTTTCCCTATCTAACTATTTGTTAGAATTTTGACAATTCAATGTGAATGAATTTGTGCACATGGGTGGCTTCAATGTGAATGAATTGTGCACATGGGTGGCTTCCCATTGTAGGCTACCTAATCTTCCTCATTTCACATTAGAAGTCACCATTGTGGGCTACTTAATTTATCCCTCTTTCACACTTGGAGTTTCTCCTATAAATAGGTCACTCCTCATTGTGTTTGAAACACACATCATAACAACACAATCCAATTCATTCCTACAAATTTCATTTGAGTCAGGAAGAGAGACAGGCGTTAGTTAGTTCGTCCAAGGCGGTCGACGGTGGTGTTTCGTCGGCTCGTGGTTCTAGCCGTTGTATCCTGGGACGAAGACGTCGGTTCAACCTACAACACCCACGGTAGGCGGCGAATCTTTGTTAAGGAGAGTGTGGTTACACACGACTCGGCAGTTTCCAATCTACTGTTTGTATCTCTGTTTCGATTCTATTATTTTTCGGTTCATGTAATTTGATTACATTTTGTTCATGTATAATGTTATAAGAAGAATTGTTCTTTGGATCTGTGATTGCCACTATATTTTCTCCAACCCTAAAAGCCTCCAGTCATTTTCATTGAAAAGTCGTGCGGCATATTTTTTTACAGGAAAGAAGGTGAAAAGGCCCTAAACCAAATGGAAGACAAAAGGGTTTCTAACGGCAGAAAGGTTTTCTAACGGAAAAATGTTTCTAAAGGGCTTTGCTGTTAAAAAAAAAAGAAGCGGGTTTTTAGTGTGTGTCACATGGCAACAATAGGGGTAGGACACCAAAGGGCCAGGGACAGAGGATCCAGAGTGCAAATTAAAATTACATAGGTAGTTTATTATATATACTTCAAGTAAGCATGCATGTGCAACTACAGCTCTGGTTTTCATTAATAGAAACATAATTTAAAAATTAGATATAGACTTTGCTTCTGCTGCGTATGCCGAAAGTACCCAAAATAACGCAAACCCTCTCGTTCAACCAGGTTCTGATTCCCGGGAAAAAAAAAAACCAGGTTCTGATTCCAACTTTGTCACAACTCAACCCTAAGGGTTAGAAATTATGACCGGCCAGTGATTTAGAATCACCTAGGCCTTTCTAAAAATCACATTGTACAACTTTTCTAAATTATTGAATTAAATAAATTGAAAAGGGAATCATTAAATTTGACAAAATACATTCAGAGCTGACCTACCATGCAACAAGAATACATATTAATCAATCGGCATCACTCCCTCCGTCCCATGTAGCTTGCCCCTTTTGGGGAAGCGTGCATTTTGCACGCAAAAAATGATGTTTGCATGAGAATTATTATTATTTTTTTTTAAATTACACAAATTTTTCTACTCAATAAGATCTTTAAATTTACACCAACCAAAATATCAAATCACGCATTTCATATAAAAACTAAAAATAAGACAATATGTATGATTTAACCAAAGTATATACGTAAATAACTCACCTTTTATAGCGTGAACTGAGCGTAACTATGCGTACAAAATTACTAGCCAGCATTCAAACCGGGGTGGAGAGACAAGGCTGTCGCGTTTCAGAAAAAGTTTTCGCATTGGGTAGAGACTAATATTGAGAATGTGATGTCTGTGTTTTTTTCCTCAACTGTATAAGAGATAGTACAAGGGAATTTTCGGTGGAAATAAAGAGTCTTGCTGTGCGGAAAAGATAGGCCAGAGGAGATGTTCAAAAAGGAACGTGAGAGACCAAGATCCAACGTCCGCCAATTACGGATGATTCACATCCCAACTGTCTACTAGAGCAAATAATTCAACGAATATACTCCATTAAAAAGGGGGGAGGTTGCTAGTGGAGTTATCAGCTGAGAAGAAAGTATCTCACCGACAGTCCGCACCGGTTGCACTGTCCAGGCTTTGTCCTCAGAAAAATCTCAAAAAATTTACCGCTAGCTATAAAAATTATTTTAAGATCAACTACGGAGACAGAATTTTGATAAACAAAATTAAATATTGACACACGAATTTTATTTATGAAAAATTGAATTATCACAAAAAGTTAATGTGAAAGGTGATGATGATATTCCTTTAATAAGTTTGATTTATGAAAAAACACACCCAAGATGGAATGGAGGGAGTATAATCATCTGAAAAATGGAACAAACTATAAAAATAGACTAACAAATCCGGTCGGTGGTGATACAGCGAAGCGTATGATTAAGAACGACGTGAAACCAGGACAATCACAAACAACGATTGAGTCGGAGATACTTTCTCCTTGAACAACCAATTTTGAGTATAAACTCGTTTTCTTTAATTTATAAACAGCCAAATTGCCCAAAGGCTTACAACTCAATTTATAATAGAAGAAATCCTACATATTAGGAAATAAAGAAAAAGGAAACAATAAACTTAGAAACTAAATTTCTTCTTGACCAAGCAAGAATTAAACGGAAGCTAAATAAGCTAAACTAGGAAACAAAATACTCTAGAACACTTATTTCTAAAATTACAAGACTCCCTAACAAAATTAATAAAATCAAAAAAAGGAAAACTTAAAACACTATTTGTAAGTAATATTAAATTGGGCCAGTTAGTGAGATTAAATTGGGCCAGTTAGTGAGAGGTCCGCTATAGATAGTTCCTAAGACCGGAGGTCCACTGTATAATTTTGAAAGACTTCCAGTCCACTCCGCTCAAAAAACACTTTGAACTTCCAAAAGTAACCCCACTCCTTACTACAGTATATCATAACCGGCCATCACTTATAGGCTATAGCGACCGGCGCCACCGACCTCTGGAGACTGACGCCCTATTTGGAGACTTCCTTCGGCGATCAATATCGCGATCTTCCATCGCCATATCTGACTACTGCCTCCAACGATCGCCGGCGATTTACCGGCGCCACCTACATGCTTGAGAAGGAGACGGGACAGAACTTGCCGAAAAAAATGGTGATCGGCGGTGGTGGCTCTCGGTGAGAGAGCTGAGCTCTTTTGCGGACACTCTTTCTATCTCTCTCTATCTCTCTGTCTCTCTGTGATCAGTTCAAAAAAAATTCCTCCGGCATTTTTAAGCTCTGTTTTTTGTTCTTGCAAAGAGAGAGGATTTTGAAGGCATATATATGGATGTTCTATATAGCCGTCAGATCGACGCGATTCGAACCTGCCAGCCGTTGGAGTTGATTGGGTTTTGTAGCCATCGAAGCTGATTGGGTTTTGTGAGGTGACGTTACTTTTTTTTTATTTCAGTTTTTGTTTAGTTTTTGATTTACCTTTGTTTTCACCCGATAAACCAACTGGTCATTAATTTTGGATTTGGAGGGGCGTGGGACTGTATCTTCTAACCATTGTCCAAATCCAAATCCTAATGTGTTTTCACCTGATAAACCAACAGGTCAAAAAAATTAGTGAAATGCCACTAATTTTTAAAATTTCTAACTTCGTACAGGAAATTAAAAAAAAAACTCCTACCTCCGACTGACTAGTACCCCACCCCACCTTCACTACCACTCCACCTCCACACCACGACAGACCACTTTCGGCAACCCAAAAAGTTAGTGACATTTCATTAATTTTTAAAAGTTCTAATTTTGTATAGAAACTTGAAAAAAATCACCAATTAGTCAACTCTTAAAACTAATGACAGCTCACCAAACTTCATAAAAGCTAAAGAAACCAACCAATAAAAGCTATTTTGAATCTAGTGACAAGTCACTAAACTTCATGCCTAGTTTAAAACACCTAATCTCGTACATAAAATTTCAAAAAAGATCAACACAATCTCCGGCAAACCACCACCCCACCTCTGCACCACCTCAAACTACTTTTGGCGACCCAAAAAGTTAGTGACATTTCACTAATTTTTAAAAATTCTAATTTTCTACAGAAACTTGAAAAAGTCATCAACTGGTCAACTTCTGAAACTAGTGACAACTCACTAAACTTCATAAAAGCTAAAGAAATCAACGAACAGAGCTTTATCGAATCTATTGACAAGTCACTAAACTTCATGCTTGGTTTAAAATACCTAATTTCGTACATAAAATTAAAAAAAAATCCGCACGACCACCTATATTTGAAAATTACAGCTATCAAAGCAAAGTCGGATGACCAGAAGCCTCCATTGGTCAGTAACGCCCATAGATTTGGCGAGTAGATGTAAGGAATTTACATGTGTATACAGACATTGACAACTAGTGAAATGGCATTAATCATCATAGATCATAATCATTCTGCATTCGAAAATTGTCAAACTATGCTCGATCATCCAGCACGTAAATACAAGTGAAACATAGTAAAGCCTAATTAACATTTCATAAACTTCAGAAAGCAATTTGTACTATAAATCTGATAGCGTTGATTATAATTCTAAGACTACGAAGTGATTTTCCATTTAGCCTATCAAAAGCATCACCTTCCAAGACAGAGAAGGCCCTATAGAATTGAGCTGGACCACCAGACATGGGACATACGTATCGTCGGAGAAAGGAGAGATGCCATGTTTGAGACCAAAACAATGAGTACGGCAGCTTCACTGATGCCTTGCAATTCGAGACCAAAACAAGTGTACCCCAGGTTAAAGATGACAAGGTGCTTATTATGGCTTTCACTTTTGAGACTTACTTCAGCCAAAAGTATACAAATCGGTGCAGGAAGAAAGAGGAAATCTTACTTTTACCACTAAATGGACTAAAAATTGGCAGTTGCTCCTAATTTGGGATAAGGGAAAAAAACAAAAAGGCTAATCAATAACTTTTAGTTGCCAACCACAGGACAATAATCAAAAAAATAAAGGAATTGATCAATTGAAATCAAAGAAACTTCACAATATACTCAGGCTACGTGTGCGTGTAAGTCATTTTGTCGAACATGTGGAATACATACTTTTTTCACCAAAACAAATTCCTTTTTCAAGACTAAAACTGGGTTTGGAACGCCAGACCTTTGGAAGTTGTAATGGGACTGAAGAAAGGTACCTGTACGTATAGGGTACTTATGCCTTCAATTTTCCACACCAAAGATTGCGAGATTTTGTGTGGAGGTTTTGATTGTTGCATCATGTGTGAGAGAGAGAGAGAGAGCAATGTGTCCAGAGGTCGTAGGAGTTGAGAGAGTCTCTTTTAGGGAGTGAGGGTGTTTGTGACCAAAATAAAGGGAGAGTGGGAGTGTTTTATCCTTTTATCAAATCATAAATAGACAAAATAATGTGTATTTATGACTAATTATTTCTTTTTTTTGAAAAAAATCTTTTCAATCTATACTACTACTTTTAAATGTACGAAGATGTTTTCTACTTTTTGTTTTCTTTATATGCCCCCAACCCAACAATTCATATGAATCCCAACCCTATCTCACGCCCATTATCTCCCATTATCTCCCGCTTCATTACTTAGTCACCCATTCATATGAAATTCTTTAAAACATCAAGGGGTATCAAAAGACGGAGACCACTTCCATGCGAAAAATTACTGGCTTCACAAAGACGCTTCATCATTTCATTCTCCACCTACGCGCTAATCTAGTAGCCCACTAGAAATGGTGAAAATAAGATCCCATTCACCAATTACGCTAGTAACAAAATAAATGTCAAGTTTTTAAATAAGAAATTAGAAACGGGAGGAGAAGTACTTCTCAGGTCCAATATGAGATGTATAAAATACTACCCAGGTCCAATGCGAGAAGTATGTTTTTAGTTAGTAAACCAGAAATAAAAAGACCTTTCAGGTCCAAATTGAGATGTTTAATGACTTCTCATTTCCAAATGAGAAGTATGTATGGACACGCTGGTCAAATATACACGTTGGACGGTGATACGTCAGGATGAAATTTCAAGAAACTTCTTAGGTTAAGAATGAGAAGTAAATAAAGATCTCAGGTTGAAAATGAGAAGTACAAACAACAGTAGTTTTATAAATAGTTTGAAAACAACGATAGATTGCTGAATTGTTTCAAAAAGAACGATATTTTGATTAAAAAAACTCAATCATCGGTTGCACCACAGAGAGAGAGAGAGAGAGAGAGAGAGAGAGTTAGTTGTGAGAACGGTAGATCGCTGAATTGTTTCAAAATGAACAATATTTTGATAATAAAAAAACTCGACCAGAATTTTTTTTATTTAAAGTACCGTTGTTTTGAAAACTATTCATGGAGTTACCGTCCTTTTGAAACTATTTGTAAAAATACCGTTGTTTCTTACTTCTCATTCTCAACCTGAGAACATTATTTATTTCTCATTTTCAAGCTGAGAAGTCTCTCGCACAAACTTCTCATATTCAACCTAAGAAGACTCTACAACCATCCACAATAAAATAAACCCTAAACCCTAAAATAAATTACGATAGATTAACCGATTTACGTTTTTTTTAAACTTTATTAATTAAAATGCGTGTTTTTGAACTTTATTCCCAAAGTACTTGAAAAACGCTTTCATTGTTGGTTAATCTTAATCCGACTTGAAAGCGTGTTTACCAATCACGCTTTTCGAAGACGTGGCTTTTAAACACGCTTTTTATGATATAGTTGACTGGAAAAAACAAAATACTAAATGCCTATTTACAAAACACGCCTTCTAAAAGTATTGTTACCAAACACGCATTAGAAGTCTTGTTTTGTAAACACGGCTTTACCTATTTTGCCAAGGTTATTCCTGAATTGATTACTTTGAATTTGCAGGAGGGTAGGGAGCCTCTGGTCCTGGTAGTAGTAAAGATGACTTTACCATTCAATGATTTCAATGCATGGTCAATTAGCCTATTTTATTACGGTGATAACAAAGGAGTTGGATCCTCTACTGTCCATTGCCAACTACTTATAACGAGGTCTTTTTAAGTTGTTTTTTAATTCACTTCGATAACCAAAATTATTGACATTTTACAGTCCGTCAAGAGCATTAGACAAGTTGCAAGTGGTGGCTAGCTCATGCGGTAGAGCTCTTGGATGCCCCACACTGTATTTTGGGATCGAGTCTCATTCCCCCCTCTCCCATGTAATAGATTAAGAATAATGAATGACAAAAAAAAAAAAAAAAAGGAGCATTAGACAAGTTAAAAAGTATGTTCTTCAAATAACGTTTCAAATTTATGGAATGTGTTAAAAGAAACTACAATTCTCGATCAAAATTCTTTTTACTAACCCTAATTTCAGCATGATTATTGTTCTCGACAAAATTTAAAAATTGAATCGTTAAAATTATATCGAAAAGGCTAGTTTTTCAATTGTCAGAAGCATATTATAAAAAATGACGATCATAAAAGACCTTAAAAATCAAGGACTATAGGGAAAAATGGAACATGTCGAAACATGGAACATTTTGTAAGGGCAAAAAATGGAGATAAGCCAAGAGCTAAAGATAAAATCTAGTGAAAGGCCCCTTTAATGGCTTGTGGTCGCGATTGGAGTTCACAATGCTGAACCCCTTGAGGATTCGTGGGTAAAAAATTGTTCCCTGAGCAAACATATATATTCTCTCTACTCGTGTATGTTGATCCATTTGGAAAATTTTAACTATATATTTATGAGGAAAACATGATTTGGGATTTCAAATTTTTGAAAATGGGTTAAAATACTTTTAAAAAATAATTAAAATACTCTAATCTTTGGACTTTTTGAGTCAAACAATTTTATGCAACATGAAAAAATATGTTTGTGGACTAAAAAGGGGTCCTAAAGACTGGAAGAAATGGGCCACAAAGCCATTCTTCGTATACCTAGGCTCCGAATGATGCTGACCAAACTTTTTCTTAATTAAACGGAAGACCCGAATTATGTTAATCAAACTTACTCAGAAAGAATCAAGAAAAATGAAGCTAACTACCTGACCAAAAGGGGTGTTCCAATAAAGTAGTTTTTTTGAATAAATTGACTTTTCATAATTTTTTATATGATATATCGTAAGAGAATGACCTAACTCGGTTATGAAAAAAAAAAATTTGGTGGAAAATTATACGGACAGCACAGTGGGCGGAGAATAGTGGTCTTCACGCGCGCAAATTAAAGTATGGCAACGAGAATCTCAAGAATCATGTCACATTGTGCTCAGGCATATGAGCTGTAAAATGGAATGACAAAATTGACCCTATTGACTTTTCCAAGCACCAATTTTTTTTACGACCCCCTCAATTTTGAAACAATTCACCACGTGTCAAAACGCCAACGACAAATAGGATAAGGGGTGTTTCACTTCCAACGGGGAACATGATATGGTACACCATATGTGCACCCAAAATGCACACCACCCCGAGGTGGCAAACAAGAAGAAGCTCAATGTGGGGCTCATCCAAAAAATGGGTCTTTTCATTTGTCACCTCAGGGCCCAATTGGCTGTGGGTTTAGATGGGGGTATAAGTTATACCCCCTCCCCTTATCCCTGTCCCACACATTAGTGAAGGGTTTGGCAATTTTTTGGGGAGGGGTATAAGTTATACCCCTCCAGATTAATACCCCTCAATACCCCCTGGAGAGGTACTAATTAATAACAAGGGGGAGGGGTGTTATTGTTTAGTACCCCCCCCCCCCCCCACAAATACCCCGAGTAAAATTACTCCACTACCCTCCCTTATCCCTCTTGGCTTACCCCTAAAATTTGTTCACTGTTTAAAATGAAAAACCGAAACCCATTTTGAATGTTTACGAGACCTTGCAATTTTCTTTGGATTAAAAAATGAAGTACTTTTGCGGTTATTTTTTTTTAATTTTTTTAGACAAAATTAAACTACTAATCGAAATCTTTAATTTGATATAAAAAAGTTTGAAAAATTTTATACTTTAAGAATTTGACATTGTTGACTTGCATTGCAATATCCTTCGGGTCAAAAATAAAGTACTTTCACATTAAATTTTTTTTTTTTTGGGCACCAAATTGAACTACTAATTGAGATCTTTAATTTGATACAAAAAATTTAAATTTTTTTATACTTTAGAATTTGACATTGTTGGGGAATAACATAAAAAATTACCAATTAGTTATTATAAGTAAAAAAAACGCATAGTTAGAAGAAAAAACAAGCAAAAAAAATTAGGTGGTACGCAACATTATTAAAATGAATAATTAAATATCTTAATTTTAGATATAATTAATAAAAGTAATTATTATATCATATTTATTGAAAAGTATAATTAATTTAATTAGTTTGTATTTATGTGTTTATTTTATCGTAATATTTAATATTACCCATGCACAAGGGCAAATAAGTCATTTGCCCGCTTTTTACATCATCCACCAAACTTTATCCCCCTTTATCACAAATTCATCCAAACCACATACTATTTAATCCCCCCTCCATAAACATCACATCAATGTGGGTCCACCCTTACTAACTAATACCCCTTAGGCCCCGATTGGATGGTGCTAAAATTCCAGGGGGATAAGTTATAGAGGGGGGATAAGATAAGAGGGGATATTATTTTTAGAGGGTTGGCCCACATTGATGTGATGTTTATGGAGGGGGATAAAAAAATAGATAGTTTGGATGAGGGATAAAACAGAGGGATAACTTTAAACTTGGTTTGGATGTTTTATAAATAAGAGGGGGTAAATGATAGAAAAAGCTGTCAAATGACTCTTTTGCCCTTGTGGTGTACCAAACTTGATAATGCATTAAATTAATTATATAATTACAAAACTTAATCTATTTAATAAATTTTGGACAATTTGAAACTATATTAATTTATTTCATTGAAAATTTAGTTGTTTTATTATTTAATATATGTCTGAAATGCTAACAAAAAAATACAAGCCGGCAACGAATAAAACTTTCCCGAGCATAATTCTCCAGTTCGTGACTTGATTTCTCAAAACAAAAAAATAATAATAATACGGAGTAATAAAATTGTGTTGTTGGGCCACCGTACTCATAAATTGTTTAAAGGAATCTTTTACTCCTTCATTTACTCTTCTTCTCTCCCTCTCTCTCTCACTCTCTCTCTCTCTCTGCTTCTGTGAAATTAGGGTCTGCCGACCCAAATCTAACATCCATCCCCTCTCTCTCTCTCTCTCTCTCTCTCTCTCTCTCTCTCTCCCTCTCTCTCTCTAGTTGAACCCATCAGATCAAACCCACCCTGCGATTTCCGCCCAACTGAAACCCCACGTTCCGGCCTCACCCGATCTCTGCGTCATCACTTGCGTCTCCGACGAGTTTCAGGACTGC
>CM037158.1:44959216-44979561 GCA_020921065.1 Vaccinium darrowii | reverse complement strand
GATCCAGGGTGTCCCACCATTCCCATAACCATAGCAGGTCAGAATTTTGACAAGGCATTGTTGGATTTGGGAGCGAGTGTTAATTTGCTCCCTTATTCAGCATACTTGAGATTGGACCTAGGCGACCTCAGTGAGACTCCAGTCATTCTACAGTTGGCTGACCGGAGTATTAGAATGCCCAAGGGAGTGGTAGAGGATGTGTTGATCCGGGTAGGGGAGTTTCAATTTCTCGCTGATTTCATTGTTCTAGACATTAGTCCCGGTCTTGAGGCTTTAGAGAAGACTCCCATCATCTTGGGGCATCCCTTCCTAGCCACCTCCAATGCTGTTATGAACTGCAAAACTGGCAAGGTCCAGTTATCTGTCGGTGAGGAGAGAATGGAGGTGGATGTTTTCAGTGTCAGTACATTAGAGGATGATGAGGAGGAGTCTGAGGAGTTGTGCCTGATTGACACGTTAGTCCAGGAGCATATTGATACAGTCCTGTATAAGGACCCCTTGGAGGTTGCTCTTACCTCCGAGGAAATATCATTTTTAGACTCAGCGGAAGTTGTGAATTTGTTAAAGTTGCTAGATGTTGAGGAGTCGTGTGAAGAGGTGTGTGGGGTCACTCATAACCCTATGTTTGAACCATTGGGCGACCCTCCGTCCAAGGTTCTCCCGTCATTTGTCCAGCCGCCTAAACCAGAGTTAAAACCTCTACCGGACACGCTTAAGTATGCCTTTTTGAAAGGCAATGATACCTATCCGGTTGTGATCTCCTCATCCCTCGAGGAAGATCAAGAGAGGAAACTGCTAAATTTGTTGAGAGAGCACATGGGCGCGATTGGCTGGACCATAGCGGATTTGCATGGTATAAGCCCAACGGTGTGTACACACCGCATTATTCTTGAGGAGAGTGTAAAGCCTTCCAGGCAACCTCAGCGGCGTCTTAACCCCAACATGAAAGACGTGGTTCAGGCTAAGGTGCTTAAGTTGTTAGACGCGGGTATCATTTACCCAGTTGCCCATAGTGAGTGGGTGAGCCCAGTGCAGGTGGTGCCTAAGAAGGCAGGAGTGACCGTTGTGACCAACGATGAGGGAGTTTTGGTGCCGACCCGAGTTCCCACAGGATGGAGGGTTTGCATAGACTACCGGAAGCTCAATGCGAGCACCCGGAAAGACCACTTTCCTCTTCCTTTCATTGATCAGATTTTAGAAAGGGTAGCGGGTCGGGCCTTTTATTGCTTTTTGGATGGGTATTCGGGGTATAACCAGATTGAGGTCGCCTTAGAGGACTAGGAAAAGACCACCTTCACATGTCCATATGGAACCTATGCTTACCGTCGCATTCCCTTTAGGTTGTGCAATGCACCTGGTACCTTTTCCAGGTGCATGATGGGAATTTTTAGCGACATGGTGGAAAGGATAGTAGAGGTGTTCATGGATGATCTTTCGGTTTTCGGAGATTCATTCGATGGATGCCTCAAAAATTTGGGAAAAGTTTTATAGAGGTGTGAGGAGAAGCACTTGGTGCTAAATTGGGAGAAGTGCCACTTCATGGTTACCCAAGGAATCGTGTTGGGACACATTGTGTCCTCTAAGAGTATTGAGGTGGACAAGGCCAAAATAGATTTAATCCGAAATCTCCCAACACCTAAGTCTGTTAAGGATGTGCGTTCATTTCTGGGACACGCTGGTTTCTACCGGCGATTCATTAAAGACTTCAGTGCTATCTCCCGTCCATTGTGTCAGTTGTTGGCAAGGGACACACCTTTTGTGTGGTCCGATGCTTGTGAGGGGACATTTCAGATGTTAAAGCAGAGTCTCACAACTCTGCCAATTATGCAGTCCCCGGATTGGAGTCTTCCCTTAGAGTTGATGTGTGATGCTTCTGACTATGCAGTCGGAGCTGTTTTAGGGCAGAGGAGAGGGAAAGACCCATGTGTGATTTACTACGCTAGTAAGACATTGAATGAGGCGCAGATGAAATACACCACCACCGAGAAGGAGTTGTTAGCGGTGGTGTTTGCTTTAGATATGTTTCGGTCCTACCTGGTAGGTTCGCAGATCACGGTTTTTACCGATCATGCGGCCCTAAAGTACTTAATGACTAAGCAGGACGCGAAAGCTCTCCTCATTCGGTGGATTCTGCTGCTGCAAGAATTCCACCTGATTATCAAGGATAAAAAAAGGGTAGAGAATGTAGTGGCTAACCATCTGTCTCGTCTGGAATTCGAGGACCCCACCTCGTATCTTCCCATTAGAGATTCTTTTTCGGATGAACAGTTGTTCGCCGCTAATGAGTGCCCGTGGTATGCTGATATTGCCAATTATTTGGTAACTGGGCAGATTCTCCCCCATTGGTCTACCCAAGAGAAGCAGCGATTTTTGAGGAGTGTCCGATAGTATATATTCGATGACCCATATTTGTTTAAGTACTGTGTAGACCAGATTGTGCATAGATGTGTCCCCGAGTCTGATCAGAAGGGAATTATAGAGTTCTGTCATAGCGAGGCATGTGGTGGTCACTTCTCTACGAAGAAGACCACCGCCAAGATTTTACAGTGTGGATTCTGGTGGCCTGATATGTTTAAGCTCGTTCATGCATTCTGTAGGTCATGCGACCGTTGCCAAAAGCTTGGCAAATTGTCTTCACGTCAGGAGATGCCCCTCCGGCCCATTCTTGTGCTAGAGGTTTTCGATTGTTGGGGCATTGACTTTATGGGTCCGTTACCTATGTCTCATGGTTACGAGTATATTTTGGTAGCGGTGGACTATGTGTCCAAGTGGGTAGAGGCGATACCCACTAAGTCTATGGAGTCGCGAGTCGTGCTAGAGTTCATTAAGTCTAATATTTTGTCGAGGTTTGGCGTGCCACGCGCCATTATCTCTGATCAGGGCACACACTTCACAAGTCGGTCGTTTGAAAAGTTAATGGGGGAGTATAGAGTCACTCACAAGGTGTCCACTTCGTACCACCCCCAAACTAATGGGCAGGCCGAGTTAGCAAATAGAGAGATTAAGCGAATTTTGGAGAAAACTGTAGGTGTGACTAGGAAGGATTGGTCCACCAGGTTGAATAATGCGTTGTGGGCTTATCACACTGCTTATAAGACCGTGTTGGGTGCTTCACCCTATCGGCTTGTTTTCGGTAAGGCCTGCCACCTACCAGTTGAGTTAGAGAAGAAGGCCTATTTGCCCTCCAGGAAATCAATTCGAGTCTAGATGTGGTGGGTGCGCATATGAAGTTACAGTTATGTGAGCTCGAGGAGCTTAGGAATGACGCGTATGAGAATGCTAGTATTTATAAGGCTAAGGTTAAGGCGTATCATGATAGGAATATTCAGCGCAAAACCTTTAGAGTTGGTCAGAAAGTGTTGCTCTATAATTCGCGTCTCCATCTATTTCCCGGCAAGTTGAGGTCCCGTTGGGAAGGTCCCTATGTTGTGGTGCAAGTGCATCCGAATGGTTCAGTTGATGTCCGTGATTCTAAGGATGATCATGTGTTTAAAGTTAATGGGAGCGTCTGAAACCGTTTTTGGAATTTTTAGAAGTGGGAGAACCTGATGAGGAGTTGGTCGATCCTGTGTATTCGGACGACCCGGTTACTTAGGCTTTTTCAGCCAGGTTTTGGCGGGTAGCTCACGCGTACCATGCTTTTCATTAAGTGTGGACCCGACCCCGAGTATTAGGGGTACCCATCATTGACTTGGGTTTTCATAGCTTCGCACGCCGCTATTAAAAGAAGGATCGTGTGCCCAGCCCCGGTTAGTACGGGCCAATTGTGTATTTTAGCGTCTGTTTTTCAGTCAAAAAAGCAAAAAAAAAAAAAACTTGTTGGTCTTGTATAGCCACCCACTCTTCAATTCAAGTTGGGGAATGGGGAGAAAAGTATGACACGTGAGACTGCGTGAATGTCTGGTGGTTGTCTTTGTTTTCTTTATTTTCTGTGTTGTGGCCCGGCTTTCACATGCGGGCGGTACTGACATCATTTGTTGCCTATTTGGGAGTAGGATCTTGCCTTTTGTTTTGCAGGGTTGGATTCTGTGCGCGGTTTTGCTGCTGACAAGCAATAATGGTGGCAAATTCCCCATGGCTGCCATCCGTCGGTCCATCTCTTTCCCTTATATTCTATTTTTTCTGTTTTGTCTTCTTGCTCTGAGGGCAAAGCAATTTTCAAGTTGGGGGAAGGGGTGTACTTTGTACACGTTTGTTATGCTTGTTTGTATGAGTTAGATGAGCATGCTAGATTCTTGTCTCGTTGATTGCCTGTTTAACTTGTTCACATGCATATATCTGACATCCACGTTTAAGTAATTTCCACACCATAAGCAAGTTTGAGTAGGTGTTTCCACGTCGTGCACAGTATGTCCTTAAAGCATCCCATGTTTCATTGTTCTTCAATTTCCACATTCGCATAAAATAGTAGGCGTTTGTACCACAGATAATGATTTAAATGTTTCATATGCATGTAAGAGAGTTGATGGCGTGTTTAGGGGATGAAACAAGGCCATTTTTGCATGATTAGACCACTAAATATGTTCCATTGATCCTTTGTTTTACCCATCTATGTCAGTTCCTGTGTCAGACTTAGGAAACCGGTGTTTGGGTGGTGTGTAGTTTTGGTGGTCCAACACTGTGTTCAATTGTAGAAGGCCTCAAGCAGGAACATTATGGTTTAGAAAGGATGTGTAGGTGTGCTTAAAAGATGCCATGGTCTTGCACCTTTAACCTTAAATTCCCAGAACCTTATTTTGAAAAAGAAACCCCAATCCTTTTGCCCACCAATAAACGCCCCTTTAGGAGAGAGAGGAAGGAATTTTCGTTGCGCAAAAAAAAAAAAAAAAAAAATTATGACGTCAGTAGCGCTGCACCAAAAACGGTGTAGCGCTCCCGGTTTGTCTGTGGAATTTCTTTTTATGACGACTAAAGGCCGACTCTCTCTCTCTCTTCCCCACTTTTTTTTTCCCCTTCTTCTTCATACTTCTTCTTCTTCCTCAGACCCTAGACTCCATTACCCACAAAACCCTAACCTTCAAGCCTCCATAACTCTCTCAAATCTCCACCAATCTTCACCAAAATTTACAAAAACATTCCTTTCACTCTCCTCTACCATTCTACCCAAACCAAATTCCTTCTAACCTACTAAAATCTCCAGACCAGAAAACCAAAAAAAAAAAACCCAAATTTTTTAACCCAAAAATCTTGAGTCATGGCATCTAAAAGGCAGCACATTGGGAGAGGGAAAGCGGTTGCAGGGTCTTCTAGTGGAGTGGAGGAAGTTCAACCGGTCCGGGCCAAACGTAGGGACCGGGACCAAATAGACAGGGATAACCAGGCCAAATGGGAGGCTTCGATTAAGCAGAGGGGGGTGAAGAATGAGAGGCATATTATAGAGGATGGTTTGTGGCCCGAGGACTTCATGCCATTCCAGGCCATCCGGGATCAAGTTATGAGTTTCTGGTTCGAACCTAACCCCGGTTACAATAATGCTTTAGTCGAGGAGCTTTATAAGAATATGATTACTCCGGAGCTTGGTTCCTTTTTGACTCCGCAGGCTTGGATTACCTCTAAAATTGGCAATACCCCAGTGTTTATTGATGCCAATGAGATAGCCCTTGCTTGGGGGTATGTGAGACCTACGGGGGACACAAACTACCCTAAGCCGGAGTCGGCTTTCAATGATGATCAGGTGAACCGCTTCTTGTATGATGACCGTAGGAATGCTAGGATTCCCCACTGGCCCGGTAGGTTTAAACAGGAGTATCGGTTTATGAACCAAGTTGTGTGTTATAATTTGTATCCGAGGGGCAAGGAGGGTGCACCCCAGAAATTTGTGGGGAATCTGATGTTTGCATTTATGGATGAGGGAACGGTGTGTGATTGGGCCCTGTTTGCGTTCGGGCAGATGTGTGATTACAGGGATGCCCCCACCTCACTGAGGATGCCGTTTCCGTGCTTGGTGAGTAAGATTTTGAGGGGTAGGATTGTTTTGGCTCGGAAGTATTTAGGTAATGATCCACTGAACCCTAAGGACATGGATTCCTCCATTCTCTCTCGGAGTAGGGCACAGGTTAGAGCCGCTGAGGGGTCGATGCTTACTCCACCGCCACCTAGTGCGAACACCAAGACTTGGCTTGAGAAAATATTTGGGTGTTTGACGGGTTTGGCGAAGAGCCACCGGAAGCTGAAGAGAGGGCAAGCACAGATGATTCGGGACCAGACGGATTTAGCTGATAAGCAGCGCCACATAGAGGCACGGCTTTCGGGACAGGATCCGGGACCTTTCCAGCCTAGGCAGTGGCCGGAATTGGAGGAAAGTGATGACTTTGCGGATCCGCCAGTGGAGGAGGAGCAGTCTGATGCCGAATTCGGAGGAGGAGATGATTGAGCATGAGTTGGACAATGGTTGGATTGGGGGTGGTGTTGCGTTTATGTTTTGTCAGTTCATGTGTTTTTCAGTATTGGGGACTATGGTGTTTTATGTATTTGTTTATGTCGGTGGTGTGACTGTGTGTGGTCGGTGGTTGTGTTGAGCTTAATTTGTGTCGTTTTGTTCTGTAGGATGTTAAACTTTGGTTGTTTTTATGTGATATTTGTGTTTGTGTTTATCTGTGTTGGTGACGGCTAGTCTGGGTAGATTGACCATGAGCTTCTATAGGCCGTCATCCTCTTTGCATGTTGCCCTTTTCCTTGTTAACCGCGGTCATTATAAGCTTGACAAAGCCCTTAGTTGACCCGATGCACGTCGTTTGACTCTCTTGCATGCGTGTGTTATATTTAGATTATGAATGTGTGGTATCTTGATTCGTGAGCTTTCATTGCATATCTTGGCGTTGATTTGACTGGCATGTGGCGATTTTGTTCAATCCACGTTGTTCGCCAGGCGCCTCACATGGGATGTAGAGTGTTTCGGTGAGTACGAGTGATATTGTGTCATGTGGAAGTATTCTATTTCAAAATTTGTGAGGAGGGGAATTATTTGAATTTTTGTTAGAGCATGCATGTGACCGAGTTGTGGGTAATTAAGGGATGATATTCAGAATTGTTCATATGATTCTGTACAGGTTGTATAACCCTCGTATCCCTTATTAAGTAGTTGTGTTGTTTTTATTATTTTTGTTTCGTTCGTTACTAGGGACTAGCAACGCTCAAGTTGGGGGATGTGATAGGCGCGTGGGAAGCTTGCTTGCGAGCGCCTAAGTAGGGGGTTTTAGCATGTTAGACGTGCGTTTTGAGCCTTATTTTCCAATTAATATGTGCACGTGGTATTTTTGGTGTTGAAAGGGATTTGCAGGTATTTGAGGGGCGTAAGTGTGATTTTGATGCGTTGGAAGGGCATGCACGTCGATCAGGAGTTGGAGGCGAGCGGATTTTGCATGGAAGTGATTAAAACCCGTCGGAAGCGCTACCCCAATTCCTTGGAGGGTTCAAAGTGGGCACATGAAGGTGCAAAAACTGAACAGAAAGTTCTTGAGCGCTACACCAGAAAGGGTGTAGCGCTACCGGTTTATTATTGGGCTACGGTCAATGCGAGGAGGCATGGTCAACGCACGGCATAAGGGGCTCGGTAGCGCTACTGGGATTTCAGTGTAGCGCTACCGGTTGGCTATCTGGGCTCACTAAACGGTGCCGTTCGGTTATTTTGCGTAAATAGTTTCTGAATTTCGTTAGATTTTCATGAGGATTATTAGGATTAGTATATACACTTATGTTTTAACCTAGATTAGGGTTCCACGACTTTTACTGAGGTTTCAGCTTTTCAAGTTTTCGGTTACAGATTTCGTATTCCTTGTTCAGCGTTTCGTTTTCAAGATTCTCAGCGTGGATTGACGTTCTTCTTTCATTAATCAAGATTATTTTCGTTGCGTAATCTTCGGTACTACTTTCTGTTATTACTTCCATTGTTTAATCATGTTTAGATCTAGGGTTCGTGTTATTCTTGCTGCGTTTTTAATAATGAGTGAGTAGTCGTATTGAGTGCGGCCGCGGGATGAAGGTGTCCCGTGGCTAGGCTAATTTATGTTCCACCTCGGTGCCGAATCATTTTAATCAATGCGCAATTTTTGAATAAGGAAGTTTTTCTAGCAAACAAACCCGGGCATTGCCAAGTCCAAATGCGCGCAGAAATTGGTGACAAGTGGTGCGCATCTGTTGGAAACTATTTTTCATATTTTTAAATCTATTAATTGAATAATTGTGGCCCGAGTGAATGTGAATTAGACTAGCTGCGGACACCTAGTGCCCACGGCTGTGCTCTTCTTTTTAAATTCAGAGTCCAGTAGTTAAATCAGTTGAATTTAGTTAATTAATTAAATCATTTGAGCAAGGGGTGGCTACTTGAGAGCCAATTACAAACGTAGAGCCGACATTGTTTGAGTTAAGCACCGTAGACCGTCTCTGTGGTTCGACTCCGGTACTTCCAGATTTATTGTGCTGCACCGGTCGATAGTCCTACGCTTGGGACGAAATTCTAGTTAATTATTAATCACCCGAACGGTCAAGCACATTTCATTAATTTCCTTTATGCATTTATGTGTTCTTGCATGAGTTGGTGAATAAAGTCTATTCAAATGCTATTTTCAAAATCCCTTAAACATTTAGTAGAGACCGGTGATTGCACCGGGCGAGAGAGGTGCTTTAAATTCCTTCCCCTCTCGTAATCTAGCTCCTGGACCCAAGAAATCTCAATAAAAGCAGACTAGTGAAATATTTTCCATTCTAAGGGAAAAAGAGTCATTTTGCAAATGGTTTCTCGGGTACGGTCCTCAAATCCGGGTGGCGACTCCATTCAATCAATCAAATCTGTTTTCCAAAACAACAATCAATTTCGTGGACATTCCCGCGGGGTGTTCACACCTTGCACGAGTTACAACTGTACACAATCATTGTCGTTGCTCCAATTCATACAATTGTCCGGAATTGGGGATAATCGAAGTCTTGTTCATTTCTTAATATCCACAATAAGTTGGAGGAGACCAGCAACCGCCCTGCAAATTGAGCAAACAATAGCAAAAAAAAAAAAGGACTAGAAGAAGATTGAATTAATTATTATTTATAGAAACAAATACTAGATATTAAAATTTCTATAGCCATTAATTTTGAGTACAACGTCAATTACATTCATGCCATAGGTTTAGGGAATATATATTCATCACTTTGGTATCATCACATTTCATGTCCTATATTGAAATATTAGTTAACCCTGATACAGGAATTTAACAAACATATAGGCAAGTGCTAGCTCATGCGGTAGAGCTCTTGAATACCCCACACTATATCCCGGGATCGGGTTTCATTCCCCCTTCCTCCATTTAATTGATTAGGAATGACGAATGGCAAAAAAAAAAAAGAAATATATATATATATAGGGGCCGGTTCTAGAGACACAAATTTTGAAACAAGCTTTGACACTTCATCTCAACCCTTTATTTCAATGGCTGAGATCAAAAGTTACTTAATTGTACTCTTTTCCCCTCTCTTTCTTTCATTCTCTCTCTCTACACTCACGTGCTCTCCCTTCCACACCGACAAACCCCTGGTATTTCCTCCCACTCCAACGACTCCCCTCCTTGGCGAACGCCCTCCGGCAATCTCTCTCCCCTCTAGTATAATCTCTCTCTGCTCTGACTTGTAAATCGGAGACAACATCATTCCACGATCTCCAACCACATTCAATTTCTCGTATTTTGACCCTCGGTTTATGCAAAAGTCTTTGTTTCTAGTCTCTGTTTTCAAACCACAAAACACTTTATCGATGAATTAAGAAATTAAACACTTCCTCCATCTGAAACAATCATCAAAGTGATCTTGGATTGACTTCACTCTGTCATGAACGTAAATCTAGCTCCCTTGTCTTTTTGGGTTTCAACATCCTGGCCTCACAAAATCATAACTTTTCTAGAATAATCTAAATCATAAATTCAAGTCCACATACTGAGATTCTGAAGATCAGAGAACCCACTAACCAAATCTTCTTATGAACCCCTTAATGGGCTTTAATTTGTTACTCTTTAGTAACACTTTATGTTTCACCTACAATTATCTCGGAACTTTACCAGCTAACAACCTGTTAATTTTGTTTAGAGTAAATCATCAATTCAGAAATTAAACAAGGTAGGGAGCCAAATGTCGATTTGGCGGCGGCGAAGAGGGACTTGACCAGGGTGGGGTCGTAGATGTCGGCGACACGCAGCGGGGATATTTGGTTGTGGTCTTGATTTGGGAGGGACGGCGGTGGCTTCAGAGGAGTTGGAGTTGGAGAAGTTGACGACGATTTGGGGCTGAGAGAAGGAGAGGGTGTTGGGAGTCGCCGGTGACGATGGCGGTGCGGTACTGGAGTGGGAGGAGATGGGGTTGGGTATATATAGCTACAGATTCAAGCAATGCAACATGTTACCAAGCATTGCCCTTTAAGGGCTTCACAAAACTGGAATTACACGACTATTTACCTGTTGATAGATCGAGTAAATAGGGTATTTACCAGTTGGGTTGATCGAGTAACGAAGAAGAAGAGACGAAGGCGTGACAGCGGTGCGGCGGTGACGGAGGAGAAGAGGCGAGGCTGAGAGAGGCGGACGTGGAGGATGCGGTGGGGACTGGAGCGGAGTGGTGCGAAACAATATGCACTGGAGCGGCGTACCGTAAAGTTTACATGTTTTCGTGATCTTTTGTTAGTCATACGTTCTGTGAACAGTTTATAAGAAGAAACTCTTCATATTGTTAGTTTCCTAAAAGCTCTTTGGAACTTAAATGGTTTAACTACTTTTAATGTTGGTTTTATATTCGAGATGAGCAACAAGAAATAGTTTTGTGCACCTATATTCTGACATGCATAATTATGTGCACCTATATTCAGATATACTCCTTCTGTCCCCTTTTCACGTGATCCCTATCGAAATACGTACAATTTCAAATCCTTAATAAACATATTTCTTTATAGGATTTTTTAATTTTTTTATACCAAATTACAATGCTCATTGAGTATCTTAATTTGGTGCAAAAAAAATTAAAAATATGCTAGGGAAGTGCATTTTTTAACGGTTACAAAAATACATGCTCTCAAAGGTATCATTTAAAAAGGGACGGAGGGAGTACATAATTTTGTGAGAGATGTTTATGAATTCGAAACATATGTTGTCATATACAGAAATGAAAAATAGAAAAAATTACTCCTGGAAATGCCAAATTGTTGGTCACTTTTGGAAATTTCAACTTTTTAAGCAGATATGTAATAACTGCATTCAATGAATGCACCCACATTAAATAGATTCATTATTTTTCAACAATGCACTTATATTTTAACTTTTGAATAAAATGATTGCTGTTACTAAATGGATTGTTTTGGAAGATTGAATAAATTTTGTTTTGACTTTTCAAAGAGGACTAACAATTTGGAACATCCCAAAATAGTATAAGTGACAAGAAAATTTGGTACAGGGGACGTAGTATTTTAGCTTTGGGATAATTGTGCAGATGAGAAAACTACGATGGATGAAACACAAGCAGAAAATCCAATACTTACTAATTGATCATAGTGTGCCTTATTATCGCCTTAGAAAAGAACTATTTATATATAATTTTATAATTACACATTCTCCAACACTTTATCCTTTGTCAAATTCATAACATCGACTTCAGAACTTGTGTAGGTAACAAAAGATAGACCTTTACTGTACAAGATGGTCATTTTCTGTTATAGCTAAGATGATTGATTTACAAAATTTGATAGAAAAGTACTTAGGGGTTATATCGTGGAAAAAGCGGTGGTGACGGCAGCATTACCATGGTAATGTATTATTTGATTATGTGCAAATTGTCCCAATATTGCTTGAATATCTAAAAGATAGCTTATTTCACATCAAAATAATAATAATAATAATAATAATAATAATAATAATAATCCAATGCACACACGATCAAACGATAAGCCGGATACATTTGTGCATACTTTTTTGTCAAAGTTCGACTTGCACACGCATTAAATTATGTGCAAATTGTCCCAATATTGCTTGAATATCTAAAAGATAGCTTATTTCACATCAAAATAATAATAATAATAATAATAATAATAATAATAATAATAATAATAATAATAATAATCCAATGCACACACGATCAAACGATAAGCCGGATACATTTGTGCATACTTTTTTGTCAAAGTTCGACTTGCACACGCATTACGTGTGCGCCGGCTTCTAATGTTGAGAAACTTGCGTGCATAAATTATCAATACATAATTAATTGTTCGAATTGTTTCAAGGAATGGGGTTTAAGAGCAATTCATTACACACACAAAAAAAAAAAAAAAAAAAAAAAAAAACTAAGATGCAATATTTAGCAATCTTGCTCCAATATAGAAAGAACGTTTTTTTTCCAATTGTTACTACAAAATCTCTGTATTCTAATTGTGTTGTGCATTCTATCGAGAGAAAGAAAGAAGGCTATGTTAATAATTCAAAATAATTGTTAAAGTATTGGCTTCGCCACTTGAGACTTTGGACATTATGCAATAGAGAGTATGAAATCGTAAGTGGTGACTAGTTTTTTATTAGACATCTTATTTTGCAAGTGTAGTGGAATTGTTCTAACTTTGAAATTAAAAAATGAAATAATATATGAAATATATGAGAGCAATTGAAAAGAAAATAATTCATAAAAGACAATTTATTGAGAAAATGTAAATAAAAAAAAATAATAATAATAAAAAGAGTTGAGTGCGGCCACAGGCTCACACTAGTCCTAGCCTCCCTCCGCCTCTGTTGTAGGCCTACCCAAATGACTTACATTTGATGCGATGCTAGAGTGTATGAACGTACTGTATCCATAACGCAATTTTAGGTTTTTTTGGCGTTACCCTATCCGTGTTATACTTTTCGCGAACAAATATTAGATTCCGGGGCAGTCCTATTGGCCCACTTTTGGGGCTCACTCCAGGTCCACTCCCTTTAATCGAAATTGTTCACTTTTTAGATTTCATCAGTATCATTAATCACTTCAGAAATCATGTCAATTGGAAACGATTTGGCACAATTTCGAATTACATTTGTAGTGACATAAATGGTTAAGATGGGTTGTGATCCAGCAATGTAATCCCTTTTTTTCCGTCACATATATAACCTGTGAAATTATCTGAACATGATTTTTAACTTGGTTAATCATTTAAGGAGATCTAAAATGTGAATATTTTCAATCAAGAAAGTGGGCCAGTGGTGGGCCCAAAAGTGGTCCAACAGGACCGTGGAGTCCAAGTGATAGGCTCATCGTCATCCTCTAAAATGAAACTTCGAATTAGTCTGATCATAGTATGTTTTTTAATAGGGAAATATTGCTGCAATACTTGCCCATATTTCAGTGTGTACGATATGCATCCCTTAAATCGCCTTAAATTCATTAAAATTTACATAAATTTCATTGCATCTGGCTTGAGGTCACAAAATTCGTATCACAATTCCAACCATTTGAATATTGATTCACTATCATTCTACCCGTTCAATAAACGGGAAACAAAAAGTAAATTAATGTGAACTTTTTCTTTTGATGTTGTTTCACGTATCAACGGGCACAATGCTAGTAAGGGAAAAGGGTGAATGCATACATAATTTGGAGATGAAAACCAACCATTGGTATGCGCTCTGCGAACAAATTATCATTACAAACAAAGTCGAACGTAATATTAAAAAGAACAAAATCTTGTACAAATGGAATCAAACTTGTTACTCAAAAACAAATGAAGGGTGATCATGAAAACCATGAATGGAGGAAAATCATTAAAGTTCTCATGGTACTTTCAAAACATGAGAAATTATAATTGACAGGTGGGATCATATCTATATTAAATTAACGGGGGCTTTTGAAGGACACATTCGAAGAACTAAGTAAAAGTAAAAAATAAGAGAAAATGAAGAAATAAATGCTCAATTACATACCTCAATTCATGGACAATATTCTTTCTTTATTGATTTTTCAGCAACTTGTTGCGGAAATGCTACTCCGAAATATTGTTCTGCAGATAGCACTAGTAGTTAACCGTTCCAATCAATTGCTATGTTTGTGAAAGTTGATCGAGCAAAAATAAAGCATTCAAAGAAATATAGAAGGAAGTAGGAAGAGAAAATAGGGAAGTTAGAGATAAGGTGAGAGTCGTGGGACACGTGGCAAATTAAAATGAAATCAGGAAAGCGGAACCCCAAAGACTCTCTCGTCCCTTTCCCAAGCACATCGTCCACGTTTTTTTCTCCCCTCCCTCTCTTAATTTTAAAAAATCAAAAAGAAAAACCAAAACTTTAGAAAATTAGGAATTGATGTTTTGGAGAATTTGGTAGCTAGGTAAAATACATTGTTGTAGGGTATTGACTAGTATTGTGCCCGTTCGATACCCGAGGCCACAGAAAACATAGCTCCGGCCTTGTGTATCGCACGGGCACAACGCTAGTTGATAAAAAGATGATGAACCTTGAATTTTATATTTGGATGTTGTGTTCCGTAGTCTTGTTTCAAATTTGTTATATACCAAGTGCTATCAGCTATGGCTCTCAATTCATATGATAAAGCTATTTTGATCAGTGCATTATAAAGAATAACAAAAGGATGATTAATGACGGGCTAACATAGTTCTAAAAACTAAGAACACCACCAAAAACAATGACCGAGACGAGTAATAGGATTTAAATATCGGCCGATACGTATCTGTTGTTTTTCTCTGGGGACTGATACCGATACTTAGGGATGGCAATTCAACCCGCCCCGCTTCGAACCCGCCCTACCCCGCCCCGATAAGGTAGGGTTTTTTATGATTTTTTTGGGTAACGGGTAGGGGCAGGGGGTGATTTTGAAAAACCCGCCAGTGTTAGGGTAGGGGCAGGGGTATGGTCACCCCGCCCCGATATTACCCGCCCCGACATACATATATATGTATAACTATATATATACACTCTTATATGTATATATCAAATTATATTATTTCACTTATATGCATTAAATTTTATTTTTATTCTTATAATTTTACTTTTACAACTAAAATACAACATTAGATAGTAGATTTTGATTAAGTTGTAAAAGTTATTTTGTGAACTTTTATCATTTGTATTCACTAATTGGAGTTTAAAATATACTTAACTAATATGTGAAAAAAATAGGGGCGGGGGTGGGGGTACCCATAAATTACCCGGTCGGGTTAGGGGCGGGTAGGGGTGGGTTAGGGAATTTTAGGGTCGGGGCAGGGATCATCAAAACCCGCCCCAACCCGCCCCGTTGCTATCCCTACCGATACTTGATCGATATACTGTCCGATACTCGACCGATATTTGACTGTATCCCTGATAATGTTTTGCATTTGTTGTTTCATTGAGTGCTTTAACTCTTACCTAATTTTTATACCATGCAAATACTAGTCCAAAATCCTAATATGCCATTCCAAAGAATAGGGATCGAGTCAACACTTTTAAATTAATCTATTTTATGAATAATTGAATAGAGCAAAACAGTTTGCCAGAAAAAAACGTACTTTTTTGGGCACTCATATGGAATCTGAATTGAGTAATTTTTTCCCGAAACAGGTACGGAATTAATCAAAAAGTGGAGTTAAGTATGAGAGAAATAGCAAAACATAAATATAAGCCATACACATATATACATTCTGTTGGATACTTGTATGGACTCTGAATTGTGCAGATTTTTTTTCCAAACAGCAACTTAATCCTACATAATAAAATACCTGTGCTGCGTTGGTGTAGTTGCATGATCTGTTCATGGAAAAATGGAGGGACAACAGAAGTGGAAGTAATTTATACGTGGGCTAGTATTTATAAAATGGAAAAAAAAAAAATGGGGACGAGGTTAACTGGAAATTTGGAACGTGAGTGTGGAGGTAGTTAACTGATTATATTGAGAATTGTTTTTGAAAAGAAAGGAAGTCGGACGTGGGTGTGGAAAACAGTTCCACGTCGTATTTTGTCAACAAAAGTAATTGCAAATTTTAGGAAATTAGGATTGGGGGTTTAGAGCTTTTGAGGATGCTAACTACATTGCTTGATTGATGATTGATTGATTATCTTTATTCTAAATTCATAATATTTATATATGGGAAAATTTTAAAAAAGCTCCTGAACTTTCAGCTAATTCTCAAAAAACACCCGGACTTCATGAGCCGTCAAGAAAACAATTCCCGAACTTTATATTCCGTCAACAAAAAGGTGTCTGTCATCCAATTCCGTCACGTTTTTAACAGAGGAGACCTAAGGGATGGACTTAACAGTGGTTTTGAACGTTGGGGTTCCGTTAAGTGACCAAAACGACATCGTTTAGGGTGGAACTCAAAAAAAAAAAAAAAAAACCCTCCCTCTCTCTCCAATTTTAAAAACAAAAAGCAAAGCTCTCTCTTTCTCTCCCTCTCCCCAATTGTATGCCCCCTCTCCCGGTTTTGCTTTGGATCGTCCGCCGCTGCAGCGTTTGTTGCACCAGGGGAGAAACAAGGGTTGTCTGGATGGTTTGGTTGTTATTGATTGGCTGTGGTCTTGTGGCGTTCCCCGCCGGTGGAGGCAACCCGGCAATATTGTTTAATTTCATTGTTGGTAGTATTGTTTAATTTCGTTGTTGGTAGTATCTGTTTCGATGGTGGTACTTGGCAACCCTTGGTAGATGCAATAATCTCTTGGTGTAACCAGTTTTTTAACGAATATTATTTATATAAATTTCCCGAATCTCAAACAAAATGGTATTAAATCTCTGTACGGAATGTAGGTTCTCGGTTTTGGAGTGTCATATGATTAATTGTTGGATCGGTTGGGGGCCAATGTTGTTGGAATGCTTCCTTCCCGTTGTACATGATGCCTTTTTTCTTCATGTCCGTTTAATCTTTGTAACTTTTCAAAGGCTAATAAAATCCCTCTTAGCGGTTTAAAAATAAAAACCTCTATACAAATATGGACCGATGGACCTTGCTAAGATTAAGTCACAGCAAGGGGTGCTTCGACTATGGATGCCATCTTTTGGCCTTTTAAAAGAAAGAGTAAGTCACCTAAAAGCATATATGCCTAATATGTTTCTCCAACTCTCCACCACACCATACCCCATTATATGACTGTGATCACCATTTCAGGACCCTGAAAATTAATTTTGTGGTTTACAAGTTGCTGGTAATAGCTAATCGTAAACCAGATTTTACTTCTAATGAATTCTCGAAGTTTGTATGAACACCACGTATAGGAACTTCACTTTGATTACTGCTAGCAGCCAACTGCAAGTAGTGCAATTCCAGCTGAACTGCCGACAAGCTGATTCCTTTAATATACAACATGGAAGTTAGCCCAGTTGATTCATCCCAAGATCTATAAGCAGAAGTTACATCTATATGACCCAGGCAAGAAACTACGGCTATATTCCTGATAGTACTCAATTTATTAGCGAAGTAACAAAATTAAATGGATATACTGTGACCCAAAAGCAACGAAGCACATGACGAACACTTGAGGTAGTAGCAATTTCAAGCAGAACAAGGCAAGTATTTGTCTGATTACAGAAGTTCCAATGCACTAAACTTAAATAGACCCACACACAATCATTATCCCGTAGCTACACTGGTTTATACTTCAATTGAGATGCACAGTCATACTAGACTGGAGATTACATGTCAATGGAAGCAAGAACACATACTAGGCATTGAGACCACTAGCAGCAAACACGCAGTGAAAACGCGAGAGTTCCTCCAATTTAGAGTCCGACAATACAACAGCGTCATCCGAAGAATCATCAACTCCAGCAGAAGATGCAGAGTCCTCCGTCAGGACAACAATTCCTCCATCAAGCAAGATTAGGCTCTCTGCATAGGTAGTTAGGTACCCAAATAGAAAGATTCTTTGCCACCGCAAATTCCCATCTTCTTAATCCTCCCTGGCTGACACAACACCTGCTTACCGTCCCATTTTTCCACTACCACCTCCCCACTACTCCTAAAACCCAAAATGCTAGAAACACCACCATTCAAAGAACCCCATTGAGCAGCTTACTCCAAGACTCTTCCACACCATACTGTTTCATGACCTAACCAGTAAAACCATTACAGGTATACAGGCCGCCGTCGTCATACTGAAAAACAGAAAGTCAAATCCCTAAAACCACCACCGCCAAATCCAGCGGACACTCAATGACCAATTTCTGCTGGTTAACCTCCCTAAACACCTCACTCCCAACATCAAACACTAGGATTACATTACATTAATTGCTGCTCTTTCCACCACTATACGCCATCCAATATACCACGCCATTAGCAAAGACACTAGACTAGAAATACTCAACCACGTGGTACCGAATTTTGGCACCCTCAACTGTTTCCCACAACCCAGTGCTGAGAGCATAAACCTCCACCCTAGGATGAACAATCCATACCTTCCCATCCCCAGCTTGTTTCTTCTTCCTTTTTCAGTTCCCCCCTCCCCAGCTTCTTTTTTATGCTAGATTCGGATTATTTTGTGGTCCTTTGTCTTTGGATCAAATCCTAAAATCGATTGATTGATTTTGGTTAGTTACATAACTATTATTTCCAAAATAAACAAACATCATTCCTCTTATCTGCATAATGTAATTATTTACTATATTTAACTGGATTTATTGTTAGCAGCCTATGGACACAAATTAAGTCTGAGAGACTTTGAGAATAAGAGGACATAGGCGTCCGGAGAGTCCGAACTCCAAACTTACTGAGTTTCTTGGTTATTCAATTTTGAAGTTTTCCATCTCAAAAAAGGGAGACAAAAGATATCAACAAGGATGGTGATGCTACTTCAACCAACAACAAGAGCAGCCCCAGTAGCAACGACAGTGACTTCAGTTCAACCAGCCCCATTAGCACCAATAATAGAAAGAACAAGAACAAGGAGCAAGGAAAGCAAGGGTTGGAGTAAGCAAATTAGTTAGCTTTAAAAGATACATCTCTTGGATGTTTTAACTATAGGGTCGTGTTTTTTAGGGAATGGAACGTGAAGGGTGTTTTAGGAATTAAAGATTATATAAACATCTCACTCTTTTATAAGTAGTATAGATCTAGATTTCCTTATCAGCACTCTCAACCTATGTTAGCTTGGTCACTCTTTTACAATGCGTATATATGGCAACAATAGAACTAACCTAACAAACAAGACTGTAGGTTTTATGGTTTATGCATGCTAATTCAACAAAGCTGTAAAACCAAACTCAACCGTACATGCAATACTTCTATATTTGTTTGAGGAGCTGAAAACATGCGGAAATGGTAGCAGACTTGAAGAGGGAAGCTAACCGCAACGCAATAAGTGCCCTTTTGTACAGGACTCCGAAGGGTAGACAGATTGGGACCAATCATCTCGCTGCATCTAGAAAATTGAGTACTTTTAGTTCGGGATGAGATGTAGCACGAATTAATGGGACCCTGGTGACAGATTGTTTTAAATCCAAATGCACTTCAATAGGGCCATCTTCTTATGTAACAGATTCTTAAAAACAGGCCTCGTTTTGCACTACAATATGTCCATTACCACCTAATTAAACATTCACTAAGCAACAAAAATCAAGCAAACTAAGATCAAGGTACTACCAAATACCTAAACAAATCAAGAAACAACTGACCCAGAAAAAAAAAACATAGAGCTATCAACTTTTTAGTCTTGGGTTTCCGATTTGCAGCAAACAAATCTAGCTTTTTAACTTTTAAAGTCAATTTCCTGCACTTATTTCATAGTTACAGCTCATTAATTCTGAGTATCTTCACATTCTAGCAACAACTTACCTTAATATGGCAATGGAACTGAGATGTGAAGACTCAAGAGCAAAGACCCAATATGGAAACCAGATCTCAATTCCCAGAATCTTAAATTGGGTTACCGCATCGGTAACCTATCACTAATGCACGACTAAAGTAAGAGAGGAGAATACTACGGAGTTAATCAAATAGAAACAGTAGAAAACTTATATCAATACACCAAACTGTCAGACACAGAAAGCTATTACCTCAACATCTTTGAGCAACGTAGAGGATCCAAATTCACGGCATACTTATTTAACAAACACAATATTCTCGGTTACTTGCAAATAGAAATGAATGATGAAATTCACAAAAAGCCCAGTAATGGCATTTTATCAAACACGTAAAAGGCAAGCAACAATGGGCAAAGAACAAACAAAACAAATACAACCTGGAACTGTGATTCATAATTTTTTTCCTTGTCGTTCCAGAAGTAACCAATTTGGATCTATTGTCACAGTTGAAAAAAGTATAGGTCACAAATATCTGAGGGTACTCCAAGGGCACAGCAGTTCGTTCAAAACCAGCCTTAGAATCCAAGTATGGCAGAAAAAGCCCCAGTAAATCGAGCCAGAAAAAAAAAATTCGA
>CM037158.1:44871453-44959056 GCA_020921065.1 Vaccinium darrowii | reverse complement strand
CTTGCACTTGGCAGGAATCTCAGTCTGCAAAATGGAGCTCACTTGCTCCGTCAGAACCATGTTGTTCTGACTCTTGCGCTTTGGTGTGCAAAGGTGCTTCAATACCTTAGCACACTGGGGGAAGGATTCAATTGCCTCTATCAGGGTGATGGGGAATTGAACCTTCTTAAGCAACTCAATCATTTTGCTGTTCATGGTTTGCTTGGGTCTTACCGCCAGTCTTTGGGAAAATGGAGCTACTGGTACAGCTGGCGGTGGTGGAGTCGTGGGGGCTGCAGCTGTAGGCACCACCACTTCAGGTGACTCCTCTCTCTCTCTTCTACTTCCTCCCGAGGCACCTCAACAGTATCAAAAATGACCTTAGGCTCAATAACTGGCTCCGGGGGTGGAGCCTGTCTTAGTGTTGGCTGAATGGTCTTATCAATCGTTTTCCCACTCCTAAGAATGGTAACTGTTTTAGCCTCTTCCTGATTTTGCCCTTGAACATTGGGACCTGAAGAATTTCCCACATAATGGGCACCTGCCTGACTACCTTGGGCCGAAAACCTACCCTTCTCCTGTTGCATTTTACTGATCACCGCAGTGAGTTGCGTCATTTGGGCCGTAAGGGCCCCAATTTGCTGCCTGGTATCAGTCTGAAATGTCAGCTGAGACTGCATTAGGGAATTCATGGAATCCTCAAAACGGGGTGGTGCAGTCTGTGCATAACCTGGGGGCGGACCACGAGTGGATGGGCCTCCCCCCCTGCCTTGCTGTGGCTGGTAGTTGTAAGGAATGACTTGGCCCTGCGGAGGCCTGGGTGCTTGGGACTGATGAAACTGTTGCGGCGGAGGTGGCGCAAGGAGTTGCGCTTGACCTCCACCTGCGGGTCTAGGGTCTGACCACCCAAAGTTGGGATGATCTCTCCATCCCGGGTTATACGTATTTGAGTATGAGTCCCAATTCCTCACAGCATTTACCTCTTCCTGATTATTCTGACTCGCTCCCTTAGCAGCTAAAAATCTGGGGCATGCAGTTGCAATGTGCCCCTTACACTCACACCACACACAGACTTCCTCTATACTGACCTCATGCACTGGACGAGTCTGCCTAACTTCTAATTCCTCTAGCTTCTGCGCCATCTTTTCAACCTGGGCCTGGAGTCGCTGGTCACGTATGGTAACGGGGATAACATTGGACCCAGAAGGTCCGGACCGATCAAAATCAGAGGGTTCTAACGCCCTCTGCCTATCTGCTAGGTCATCCAGAAAATCCCAACCCTCATCCGCAGTTTTGGACAAGAAGTCGTCCCCTTTACACGAATACTCTATGTGTTGGATTGTCTCAGCGTTTAGACCCAGGTGAAAGAATTCGACCAGCTGTATCTTCTCAAAACCAGGTGTGGCATTCTTAGGAGCAAATCTTTGAAACACTCCCATGCCTTCACAAAAGACTCTCCCCTCTCTTGCCTAAAGCCTTGGATTTGACGCCTTAAACTATTAGTTTTAGCCTCAGAAAAATATTTTCTGTAAAACGCGTCACGCACATGCGCCCATGTGGTGAAGGACTGAGGCTTTTGCATTCTGAACCATCTAAGTGCGCCATCTTTTAAAGTTGCCTCAAACAGCTTGAGGTAGGCATTGTCGTATTGGGTAGTAGACGCCAGGTTGCGCACTAACCCCTCAAACGTCCGCACATGTTCGTACGGATCATCAGACTCTCTCCCATAGAAGTTAAGGAGGCTATTCAGGACACCAGGTTTTACAGTGAAGGCATTGCATGCCTCCTGTGTCTCTCGAGGAAACACAATCGGCCCGGGAGGAGTGGTCCTCTCGGGATTCAAGTGCTGCCTCAACGACGGTTGTTGAATTACCTGCTGGTCTCCCATTTCAAAAGATTCTGGTTCAGAAACTGACTCTGACTCTGACTGATAAAGCGGATTATTGAAATTAACTGACTCGACAGGTAAATCTATGTAGAGTCCACTAATGGGAATGGACTCCGACCGACTCTCTACTGACTCTGACGAAGAATTTGAAGACTCTGACTGACTCGACCTGTTCTCTATCCTAACCAAGTGATTAGTACGATCACGGTAATAGAGAGGATCAGGCTTACGTACGACTTGCTTATCTCTACCTATGATGACTCAACTAAAAATTTAACAAACACTAAACTAACACCATATGAACACACGTCACCGTCCCCAGCAACGGCGCCAAAAATGCTTAACCAGAATTTCGTCCCAAGCGTAGGACTATCGACCGGTGCAGCACAATAAATCCGGAAGAACCGGAGTCGAACCACAGAGACGGTCTACGGTGCTTAACTCAAACAATGTCGGCTCTACGTTTGTAATTGGCTCTCAAGTAGCCACCCCTTGCTCAAATGATTTAATTAATTAACTAAATTCAACTGATTTAACTACTGGACTCTGAACTTAAAAAGAAGAGTACAGTCGTGGGCACTACGGTGTCCGCAGCTAGTCTAATTCACATTCACTCGGGCCACAATTATTCAATTAATAGATTTAAAAATATGAAAAATAGTTTCCAACAGATGCGCACCACTTGTCACCAATTTCTGCGTGCATTTGGACTTGGCAATGCCCGGGTTTGTTTGCTAGAAAAACTTCCGTATTCAAAAATTGCGCATTGATTAAAATGATTCGGCACCGAGGTGGAACATAAATTAGCCTAGCCACGGGACACCTTCATCCCGCGGCCGCACTCAATACGACTACTCACTCATTATTAAAAACGCAGCAAGAATAACACGAACCCTAGATCTAAACATGATTAAACAATGGAAATAATAACAAAAAGTAGTACCGAAGATTGCGCAACGAAAATAATCTTGATTAATGAAAGAAGAACGTCAATCCACGTTGAGAATCTTGAAAACGAAACGCTGAACAAGGAATACGAGATCTATAACCGAAAACTTGAAAAGCTGAAACCTCAGTAAAAGTCGTGGAACCCTAATCTGGGTTAAAACATAAGTGTATATACTAATCCTAATAATCCTCATGAAAATCTAACGAAATTCGAAAACTATTTACGCGAAATAACCGAACGGCACCGTTTAGTGAGCCCAAATAGCCAACCGGTAGCGCTACACTGAAATCCCAGTAGCGCTACCGAGCCCCTTATGCCGTGCATTGACCATGCCTCCTCGCGTTGACCGTAGCCCAATAATAAACCGGTAGCGCTACACCAGCTCAAGAACTTTCTGTTCAGTTTTTGCACCTTCATGTGCCCACTTTGAGCGCTCCAAGGAATTGGGGTAGCGCTCCCGACGGGTTTTAATCACTTCCATGCAAAATCCGCTCGCCTCCAACTCCTGATCGACGTGCATGCCCTTCCAACGCATCAAAATCACACTTACGCCCCTCAAATACCTGCAAATCCCTTTCAACACCAAAAATGCCACGTGCACATATTAATTGGAAAATAAGGCTCAAAACGCACGTCTAACATGCTAAAACCCCCTACTTAGGTGCTCGCAAGCAAGCTTCCCACGCGCCTATCAGAATGAAAGTGGATGCTTGTGCTTGTGTCATGTGAGGATGTTCTATACGCATAAGGTACTGAAATTTGACTAAAACATGCTTGGATTGTACTGAAAGATGTCAAAACTCAACCACAAACATCGTGCGAATCACACCTGGATTGCCATCTGGGCACCTGGATTAGGCAGATCCAGGCGCCTGGATTGAATACAGGTGCCTGGAATTGGGCAATCCAGGCGCTTGGATGGCCCACCAGACAGCAAACTCAAAACTCCATTTTTGACAGTAAGCAACCAAATGCAATGCTTTTAACTGATTCACACACACTCTAAGTGATGTTTAACAACACAATAGCAGGCATGAACCTCAAGCTCAACTCAAATGCATGATATGAACTTAAAAGAGGCTTGATTTTAGATACTTTATGGATGCAATGAAACATGTCAAACTGATTCTTAGCAAGTACCATGATCTTCTATGCATATGATGAATTATTGAACAAGTTTATGACCATAAAATAGAAAGCAAGAATGTAAAATGATCTTAATCTTTGGTATAATGAATATGCTAACAATGAGCTTGAATGTCATAGAAATGCTTGAATGCTAAAAATGATTTTCTTCCTTACATGTTTCAAACCTCTTCCAAGTACTCCACTAGCATAGAAAGACTAGTAAGAACTTGGTTGAGTCCCCCTCAGGGCCATTTGAACACAACTTGATAGGTAAACTACCTCGAAACCTTGATTTGTGAACTTTGGAGAGTTATTTGGGATGATTTTTGGAAGTTGAGTGGATTGGATTTTGATTATTGGAAGTGTATCAAACTGATTATAGGTGGTTTGATTGGGGGTTTGATTGTGGATGATGAAAAATGGGTAGAATCAAGTGAGTTTGTGGAGTTAGGATGGAGGAAAATTGAGTTTTGATGGTTGAAAATGGTTGGAATTGAGAGGGATCAGTTGGGGATGAGTTTCTGGAAATATTTGGGCAGAATAACAGTAAGGGAGAGAGGTGAGAGCTGATCCTCTTAAATGGAGTGGGAGGGGGGCATAAATAGGGAGAGAATGGGGTAGTTTTGGGTAAAAAAGGAGAGGGAAAATGATGTTTGAACTCAAAATGGGGAGCCAGATTCTGTTGGAGGGAGATTTGAGTGAAAAAAACGTAGGACGATGTAGAGAAGAAGCCCATGGTTTCATCAAAAATCAGCAGCAAATTGTTCACTGGAAGTGATTCCAGGCGCCTGGAATTGGGGAATCCAGGCGCCTGGATTGAGTCCGGGTGCCTGGATTATGGTAATCCAGGCGCCTGGACTGGGGGATTGCACAACAATCCAAACTTCGCGGGGCCATTCTGGGTGCTACCGAACTCTATTTTGTGCATGGTTTGAAGCGTTGGAAATCTTGGAAGGTCTACTTTCTAACCCAAGTGGTTTGAACCCAAGATGATTTGTACATCAAAATATGTGACCATTTTACACTCAAAAGGTCGGAAAAATGAATCGTTTTGGTAAAACGGGCATATCTCCCTCATTTCAAAATGGATTGGGACATATTATATATAAAAAAAGAGGGATTTGAATGTACTAGAAGGTGGTGTAGGATTGGGTTTATTTTGGAGAGGTTTAGGAGGGGTTTCCAAGTTCACAATCAAGCCTCGTGTGCTCTTAACAGGCATTTTCATCCTCGGGGGTGCTTGACAAGTTTCTCGGGTCAAAATCGGGGTGTCTACACAAGGCTGCTTACCTGAATAACTACGGTCCCATTCATCCACATAGTTATTCTAGTAAGCCGCTTTGCAAGAGTTGCATCTGTAACTTTCTTGTTGCATCTGTAACTTTCTTGTTGCTCCGATTTATACAATTGTTATCTTGGTAGTATAGTCTGGAATTGGGACAATCCACGTCTTGTTCATGTCTTGATACCCACAGTATATTGGAGGTAATCAGCAACCGCCCTGCAAATTGAGTGAAAAATAGCAAGAAGAAGATTGAATTTATTATTGCTTATAGAAAAAAATAAATTTTATGTCTACAAAGGTATTAAAATTTGTATGGTCATTAATTTTGAATACAACGTCAATTACATTCATTTTTTAGGTTTAGGAAATACATATTCATGACTTTGGTTTCATCACATTTCATGTCCTATATTGAATTATTAGTTAACCATAATACAAGAATTTATCAAACATATAATTCCTAAACCTATGGCACGATTATCGGGAATAAGCAGATGCTAAGGCTTTTATTGTTTTATTAGAAAACCATGTTAGCAAATTCTTGTGACTTTTTGCTCAATAGCAAAGCGCTTTTTCGCTTTGAAAGATGTGCGAAATCTAGTTACTTAACAATATGAACGTTTTTTTGTCATCAAAAGTTATTATTCCACCACAATACTGGGCACTAAAGGAACGTTTGGTGAATAGAAGTGTTGGGGCAACACGTGGCGTCATCCCAAAACCATAGAATAATTGGTCCCGACAGCCAGTCTTTTTACAACTTTGAGCAATGCGATATAGAGGTGACTTTTCATGTTCCAACCACATCTACATTGAGTGATAATTTTGCATTCATCTCTTAATAGATTTTGTTCATTTTTTAGTTTCTTATATCCTTTACTTAGAAGTATGCAGTATCGAAAGCCATTTGTACTTAATATTTGCTTCGGAACAAAAAACATTTCTTTGTTTTGTAGTATCTGTTGGAACATTTCTGTGAGGGGTACTTTCACGAGCAATACAATGTCACGTGCATGGCGTTAATACCACGTGAGGGTATAGTATTTCGGCGGTACCACAGGAAAGGTTCCTAAGGCAATGCCGAGCTAATTGGGCCATGTGTATGGCTGGGCCGAACTGTAACATCACGAAAAGATGTAGATGTAGTAGTGCCGAGCTACTAATGGCTCGGCGCCATTATGTGCTAGTAGATGAATGCTTTGCCGCGCAGCTTGTAGCTCGGGCAGTTAGACCACCCTAGAGGATAGCTCGGCATGGCTATCTGGAAGGTTCTAGAGAGGTCCTTTACGTAATAAAGGACGAATCCCGAGTTTAAAGGGATCGGGATGGAGATTCCATAATGGCGCGAAGAGTCCAATATGGATTTAAGTCCTAAGACGATGCGAGGTCTTGTATAAGGAAACATTGTTAACCAATTAGGGACGAATCCTAATTGGAAAGTCTCCCAACGCAATAAGGAAATCTTTGGCACGAGAGGCCTAGAGGAATACAATGACCAGAATCTATAAATAAGACATTCAACCTGTGGAGAAAGGTACGCTGTAATGCTTTGGCTTATTTTAGTACGTGATACTGACTTAAGCATCGAAGGGCCCACCGCCGACGAGAGGCGTGGGTGCTTCTCACTGTTTATTGTCTTGCAGGGCTAGGTTTCTGGCGAAGGGTGCATAATGTTGATCTCATAGAGCATGGAAGATGTATACTCGGATTTTTCCCCTCTACAATTTCCAAAATACTTGTTGAATATTTAATCTTGTATTTGGTGAAGAGATATAAATCAAGAGGTGTGTCTATGAATAGACATGAACAAATCATAAGGTGTGACTTTTAGGGTTAGATGATAGACATGGCTATTGAAATAGACATGACTAATGGTCACGTATCTATGCCTTCATAAAGGCTAGGGCTTTCACCAAAAACATAATGTTGAGAACACAATCGATCAGTCTCTCTCACTAGAACTCTCTCCCTTTATACTCGTTATTGGTGGCTCGCAAAATCATGACTAGAAGAGACCAGGACTATAATAGAAATAAGCCAGCCCATTATGCTAGAGAAAAAAAAAATCTTTTCTATTGCATGCGAATGGCCCGCTCACCTCAGTTGCCTGAGTTACGAAGTCTTGGATTCCCTCCTACAGTGAGGCCAGTGCCCTCCTTATCCCTTTCGCCCAAAGTAATGAAAAAATGACCTGTAATTGTGATGTTCTTGTTCTTCTTCGTCTGTGCTTGGCACAATTGAACAAAGAGTCATTTGGGACTGGGCTTCATTGTATCTTGGAGTCAAATTCGTTTATAATCCGGTTGTAGACACCCCAATTTTGGATACCCGTACATGCCCAATGACGAATGAACGATCAAAATACCATGGAACTTGTCCAGAAAATTGGGAACTCAACCTCACAGGCCGTACGGCTCCTGTCTCAAGCCGTACGGCTTATCCTTTTCCATACGAGCCGCACGGCTCCTCCCTACAAGTCGCACGGCTCCCCCTGGGAGCTGCACGGCTGGTGTTGTTATCTTCTGAAAAAATTCCTGACAACCCAGACAATTCAGGAATATCATCATCGAACCGCCGCCGAATATCATCATTTTTATTCCCTCAAAACTCCCGTTCGATTTTCTGGCAAAACTGCCGTTCAAAACCGCCAATAAACTTCCCGAAACTTCACACCTTCCATTCCATTTCGATTCCTCTATACCATTCCCGTTCATACCAAACCTTGATCCTACAAGTTCAAACCCGAAGAATCCGAAGTTTTCAACCTCTGTTTCGAGTTCCAGAAAGGTATAAATCGTTTCCGAACTTTGATTTTCAAATCGTGGCTCTCTGAGGGCATCCCCGAGTTAATAACGGTTTCAACAACCGTATCTTAACTCGGTAAACCATTTTCGAAGCAAAAACTGGCTTTTCGGAACCGTACCGGGTGATTTTTCTCGATAAACTCACGGTACGATCCATACCAAAAATAAGTTTCACTTCAATAACTTGTTCACAAACAAAAACAACTTATTTGGAGTTGATTTGAAGAAGAAAACCAGGTTTTGAACGGGTTATGGGCTCACTGGGCCTGGAACAAAATTTTTGAAAAATGGGTCGTACACAAGCCGCGCGGCTTGTAGCTTAGGCCGCACGGTCCCTGTGTAGGAGCCGCACGGCTCCCATTTAAAAACCAAAAATTTTACTCTGTTTTCCTCTGTTCGTACCCTGTTTCACTATTATTTTCTGTAACTTTTTTTTTTATTACACTTTTCACCCTTTATTTTCTTGCTATTACTATTTAGTCCTTTTTGTTTAAATTTTATTTCTGTTATGGTTTTAATTTATTATTATTTTTTTTATTTTTTCTTTGCTTGTTTAATTGTCAAGGTTTTCAATAAAATATTTTCTACAAAAATCCCACAAATTATTTAGTAGAGACCGGGAATCTCCCGAGAGAGCGGGGTGCTTTTCAATAAAACCTTCCCTGCGCGTAACCTGGCTTCCGAATCCAAAAGAATCTTTTTACAGATCAAATCCTTTCCAACGTGGCATGAGAGTCAACAACTATTCTTAAAACGGTTTCTCGGGTACCAAACATTTTCTAAATTTAAACCCCGGGTGGCGACTCACATTTTTTTTCGTTTTCATATTCAAACTTCAAAAAAAAAGGAGCCGCGCGTGGATCTCACTGTCCACAAAATGGCGACTCTGCTGGGGAGACTTTTGAATTAATTTTTATTTTTGGAATTTTACACTTGTAAAACGACCCCTGAAAGCTTGACAAAAACGAACACGCCCCGCGTGATCGAGAAAGGAATGGTGCATTAACAGGGCTACGCCCGACCAATCCGGACTGGAGCTTTCTCGGTTGTTTGCTTGTGTAAAATTTCAAAATAAAAATTAATTTATTGGTGAGCCAAACTTGAAAAATAATGGTGGGATTTTTTTTGAAAATATTATGTTATCAAAACTTTTGCATTGCACGTGCATCGATGTTGGATAAGCCCCGCCGCTGCATCTTGGTTACCCTACCCGACTTGCCGGTGTTAGGACATCCCAAGATTCTCGGCAACCCCGGACGATTATGAGTCAGCCTGCCGTTTGACCTTTGCCATGCAACACACTTGGCACTGGGAGGCAAATATTGACTCTAGTCTAGGGAACCCCTTTAACCAAAACCCGGCCTTTGCATATAGTAAATAGGGATGGCAACGGGTAGGGTATGGATCGGGGGACCCTATTCCATACCCGATCTCCGATTGGAGGATCTTTCACCATCCCCGCCCCCATCCCCATTGGGGATATTAGATGAAAAACCAAACCCAACTCCCGATGGAGATCGGGGTTTCCCCGAACATACCCATATCCAAACAAAAAAATAAACAAATAAGTGAAGAATGAAATAAATTGATATTTATATTTAAAAAATATAATCTTAATTGATATTTTTGAATATTAAGTAGTCTAGGATATGTAGTAATTGATAAGATTTTCTAATTAAAAAGGTGATTGTTTACATATGTAACTATACTCAAGATTTATACGTATGTTCCTATTTATATGTACATATATTATATGGTATATGTAGTATGTATAACCGGGTACGGGGAGGGTATGGGGCGGGTACGGGTATTTGGGGATGGGGATTAGAACATCATACCCGCTCCATACCTGAGCGGGTTTTCTTGATATCCTATCATACCCGCTACTATTGGGGAAAATTCAGGGTTATCTCCGCCTCCATATGGGCGGGGGCAGGGCGGGTATCCATTGGATATGGGGAAGTTGCCATCCCTAATAGTAAATCGTAGTACCTTCCAACCTAGGACAGGGATCCACAGGGTAGGACTATCTGTTATATCCTGTTTACCTGTTATCCTGTTATCTGTTTATCTGTTAATTGTCCATTCTATTTGCTTGTCAACTGTTCATCTATTTTTGTATATATCACTCCATGTGCATATTGTCTCCATCTTGCATACATGCGTAAGATAACTTTACCTTAGGTCATATCTGCATGCATAAGGATTGCCCTGACAATCGCGCGTTGTGTTGGATATACGATAATTCCTCATCAAAATCAAAAAAAAAAATCATCACAAAATCAAAACCAAAAAAAATGCTACAACTGGCTCCCTTTCCTAAAATGAAATGCGCATTTCCTTTGTGGTAGAGTCATCATGTCTGGAGCACCATACAAGCGATTCAAGTCCACCCTCACCACCCACCAAGGGGCGCCCGTGTGGATAATCGAAGAAGTTCAGCCCGAACAACCTCCATGCAATCCAGAAGAGCCTCAACCAGGAAAGCTCAACATAGAAGACCATATGGGGGAAGAACTCGATCAGAAACTCAGTTTGTTGGCCGAAGCCAACTTACCAGGAGTGTCCCTCCAATGGGATGATAATGAAGGATGGAAATTCTGCTTCCCGGAAGAGCTGGAACCAATGCTAGAAAAGATCACCTTGATGATGGAGCAAGATGACGGAAAGCTCACAACCATGCCACCTGTGAAATACTTTGATGCCAACGGCCAGCCCGTCTACTACTTTCAAGACCCGGTCACGGGCCACAAGTATTGGGACCAATGCGAATGTGATGTGTGCTTTGCAGATTGCCTTCTCAATAACAATGGCATGACCCCACATCAGCTCAAGGATCAGGCTAAATGGGAGAAAAAGGAAGACCCCAAGGGAAAAGGGAAAGTTGATGAAACAGGGTCCTCCGCAGTAGGGCTGCTCAAAAAAAACCGGTGAACCGTGAATCCGGTCCGGACCGAACCGATCCGTACCTTTTGGATTTTAACCGTGGATTAATGGTCTGGACACGGATTCAAAAAATAAAAAACCGTGACTTTTGGATCGGACACGGATTTTGATTTTGAAACCGTGGATTAACCGATCCGGACCGTGAGATTTTTATTATATATAATTTGATCACTTTTATAATTATAGTTATATAGATATTGTTAATTTAGCAGACTTACAGTTTGGTTGTACTGTTGTAGGAGTTATGGTGCGAATATTGTTATCTCTATAAAATCTAGGGGGGTAAAGTATTATAAGTGCTACTATATATACTCTCTATTTGTGAGTGAACTGGAAGTAACTATCTGCCATTGTCTTTGTGAGTGAACCGGAAGTAACTATCTGCTATCCTTTGTGGTAATATAAGTTTGTGCATTTGTTTGTTCAGTTATATAACAATTTGCCTAACTGCCTTTGTTGTTTTTTATTGGGATTTCCAACTTTGAACTTTCTATTTAGTGCATTTGCTACTTGCTAGTGCCTTATTGCCTTTGTTTGTTGTTTTTTTCCGAATAAGTTGAAAATCCGCGGATTAATCCGGAACCAATCCGTGACTCGCGGTTCGGATTGGAACCGAACCGTGAGACTTTTGGATCGGACACGGATTGTATTTTCAAAAAACCGTGACTCGCGGATTAGGATTGGATTCATGCCAATTCGGACCGATCCGGACCGTGAGCACCCCTACTCCGCAGGGTCGACATCTCCGAATCATCCCTCCTCTTAAGAACGGCTCGTAAAGCCAGAAGTAGTCATGCAATGAACAAATCAAGCCAAAGAGGGTTTCTTTTGAAGAATCAAGTCAATCTGTGGTTCTTGTCTATTATCGAGTCTGTTGCTGTTTAATTATCGAGTCTGTTGCCAGGTGTGAATATCCACTGACTTAATCCATCCAGCGGGGGCTTCTTTTGAAGAATCAAGCCAGCTTGTGATTCTTGGTACTTTGATTATCAAATTCGTTATTTGTTTATCGAGTTTGTTGTCAAGTCTGTCATGTCAGTTTGTAAAAATTCCTTGCTTTTAATGAAAAGATCTTCTGAGAAAAAGAGCCAAATTTGTAGTCCTGAACTACGTCACGACCTGATTCCTCTCCACGGGGATACGTAGGCAACCTCCGGTCCGGCCGTTGTTTTCATAAATCATAGGAATTTGAGTATAGCCAACAAAATAAGAGGGTAAGTGGGGCAATCCTTTCATGCATCATGCACCATCTTCTTGTACATACATTCTCTTTCATTTTGCACATACACTACACACTGCACCCCTGAGTTCCATTTATACATTTCATCAGTATCAACCATTGGCAAGAAGAAGAAAAACCTCACGCCGAGCTGGGCTCAAATCCTCGAACAGCGATTAGTTCGAACTGAGTCAGGAACAGAAGAGTCAACCGGGGGTTCAACTATGGCAAAAGAAACAGATGAAATTCAGCTTCTTAAGGATGCTTTGGAGGAGTAGAAAACCAATAGCGCCGAGCAGATGGCTCAGATGATGCTCATGATTCAGAAATTAACCGCTCAACTCCCTCCACCAACAGGGGATTTAAGCAGCCAGAACATGGAATCGGTATTGACCAAGCTAGCTAAACTCGAGGAGTCTGTTCAGAAATAGGAGAAAATAGCAGCTACAGGAATTGATATGGAGAAGTTGTGTCTTTTCCCGGATGTAAAGCTCCTCTATAAGTTCAAACCAATGGATTGGGACAAGTTTGATGGCAGCGGTGACCCGAAAGCTCATCTGCAAACGTATGTGGGCACTTTGTCCATGTATGACGTTGCAAAAGATGCAATGGGACAGATGTTTCAGCAAACTCTAATTGGGCCTGCACTCCGCTGGTTTCTAAATCTGGACATCTCTAAGAAGAAGACATGGGAAGATATTGGGGCAACCTTTGTCGCCCAATACAACTACAACATTCAGCTTGAGATGACTGTCCGGGAGTTGGAGTCAACCAAGATGGGAAAGAATGAGTCTTTTGCCGACTTTGTTAAAAGATGGAGAGGAAAAGCCTCTCAGATGATGGAACGGCCTTCAGAAAAGGAACAGATGAGAATTATCACAAGGAATCTAGAACCAGATTTTGCGAAGCACTTGGTGGTCTTTCAGACTACCGCTGACTTCAAAACCTTCTATGAAGCCGGCCTAGCAGTTGAAGATGCTCTCCGAAGCGGCATATTTGAGAAAGGTGAATCTACCCCTAAACCTAGACGAGTTTATTCTGGCAACAGCAATGCCTTGTTTGGACCTAACAATTACAACCAAACCAAGCAAGCTCCTCCAACGCCAAACCAGCCAAAGCTGAACCAGTTAACCAGATTGCAACCCAGTCACAGTTCCAGCAAACAGCTCCCCCACCAAGAAGAGTATTCCACCCACTCCCCTTTCCCCTCGTCATAGTAGACAAAAAACTCCTTGACAAAAACCTCATCCAGCCACTCGAACCTTGAGAGCCACCCAAAGAGCTTCCTCCTAACCATAACCCAAACACCTATTGTGCCTACCACTAGATGCCTGGCCATCATACCAATAACTGCATCCGCCTCAAGCAAAAAGTCCAAGATCTTGTGGACGACGGAACCCTTCCACTTCCTAACCAAAAGCCTAACACCATTTCCAATCCTTTGCCTAATCATAAGCAAAACACCCAAATCGGCCAGATATCCCTCATCCCCACTGCAAAAAACCTTACCTTCGCCAAATTTGACCCTAGCCTCTACATCATCGCAGCTACTGAACCAAAACCTGTTGCCTCCTTGCCAGAAGATCTTGAGATTCATTTCCTTTCATATGCCAGTACGACGCAAAGTCCAAAGTGGAGTGAAATTGTGGAAGAAGAAGAATGGTCCCTGAACGATCAAGATTGGGAGGAATCCTGACAAGCATTGTTCGGTTCTTTGCTAATCTCTGGGGACCCAAGCCAATTCATTGTCCCCGAATTCCTGGATAAGCCTATTGTTCATATACTGGAAAGTTCCCATGTCCGCCAGATTGATACAACAGGAAGCATTTCCGAACAAGGCAAAGAAGAAAGAAATACAAATCCTCTAGGAGAAGTATTGGCTCCAGACAAGCATCCTGTGGATCATGTCTCACCACTCGGGCATTTCAGAGAAGAAGGTCGTTCTGTCATAGAAGCCGCCTTCGGAAACCAAGATTGGCTCCCACAAGCATACATCAGTGACGGATCCTTACCTCAGCCGTCAGTACCATTCCCACCATCATCCGATGTATCAGTACTAGTCACTGACCCTATGGCTACCATCTGGGATGAAGAAGCAGTAGTCGATATTCGAGTAAGCAATGATGAGGTGTGGACTGTCAACAAAGCCATGCTGGATCCGTCCTTTTGGCAAGACTCCGAAGTGGATAACCTCCAGACAAAAATGGAAACAGTTGAAATCAAGGAACAAAGGGCCAGAAGTGATCTGATGAATTTCTGGACTGAAGATCAAGAAACCATGCAGAAAAGGGAAGCCATCAGGGCTGGCAAACGCAAAGTTAATGAAGAATACATGAATTTCTGGGGTGAAAATCAGGAGTTATGGGAAGAAACGGTCAACCGAATAACCAGAAGCGGTCGAATCTACCAGCCAGCCCACCTCCAAGGTGGGAATCCCCCCAACCATGCTGCAACAGGAGATTTCGCTTGGGATGATTCCATTCTTGAAGACATGATTTCTGACCATCCAGAAGTCATCATTCAGCAGAATTCCGCTGCTAGGCCTCCTCCAAAGAATCCCCTAGTAACAAATGATCCAATTCAGAAGCAACTCGAACGAACCCCAGCCACAGTGCCTATTTGGGGGTTACTCTCTTCATCTCGAGAGCACCATCAAAAGCTAATGAAAACTCTGTCAAACAGGAGGTGCCACCAGACACTCCTCCTGAAACAATGATAGCTCTGCTTACACCAACCCGCGCAAAGCATGTTGTAGTCTTCACGGAAAAGGATCTGCCGCCAGAAGGAGCTGGTCACAACAAGCCATTGCACATCACCTTGAAATGCATGGAAAAATGGGTCCCGGTTGTGCTACTAGATAATGGATCTACCTTGAATGTCTGTCCCCTGCGTACAGCTTATTGTTTAGGTTTCAAGAACAAGGATTTCCAGCCATCAAACCTTGGAGTGCGTGCCTATGACAATACTCGCCGAGATGTGGTTAGGATAATTCAGATGGAGATAATGATCGAAGATTTCAAGACTAGTGTTGAGTTTCACGTGCTCGACATTCCCTCATCATTCAACCTGCTGCTAGGTAGGCCATGGCTCCATTGATCAGACATCATGGCTGTGCCTTCCTCTCTACATCAGAAAATTCAGCTCGGGTTGGCCACAGGAACCTTGACCATCTATGGGGATTCTGGAATTCGTCCGCATGTCCCCGATAACGCTCCCCTACTTGAGATTGCCCACGGAGAGGAAGACATCACTCTCTGAGGATTTTCCTTTGATACTTCTGACGGCGTATTTACTATCAAGATAGACGAGGATTTCTCGATAAGATCAACGGCCTTGGACATGATTCTGAAAATGGAGTATTTGCCCGGCCTAGGGCTTGGTTGCAACAATTAAGGGGTAGCAGAGTTCCCTAAATTTCTAACAAACAATCATCGTTTCGGCCTTGGTTATGAATTAACTGGCAACAAAGTACCAGCTTGTGCCAAGAAAGGGCCTATCCAATTCGTAAAAGCTCCAGAAGCTATTTATCAGGGGGACCCAGAGCCATTCTGGGACATGGAAACAAAAACCAAGCTGCCAGGATTCGAAATCTTTGCTGACAACACCTGGGAGAGCGATGATGAGACAGAAGGATGGAAAGCGCCGGCTAAGATGCCCCATGTTGACTGGATTGAGGTTCTTGACTCAGGGAATCTTTTATCGCTGTTTGGGAAGGAGAATCCGCTAGGTATGAGAGAGGACGAACCTACTGCAACGTTCGTTGGTTTAAAGCCTGTTGAGGATATGGAGCTAATGATGCTGGGTCAGGAAGCTCTGGAGGATGTCACTGCACTCATTATTGATGCCTATGGAACTTATAAAAATTGCACATTTGTACCTAAGATCATTTACATTGGCACTAATTCTGAGTTTGAGTCTGAGTCCAGCACTGAGTCTGAGTCCAGCATTGAGTCGGAACATGAGTCTGTCATCATTCCGCGTCGTCACTTCTCTTTTGAGTTTGAGTCTACACTCATGTATCATGCCCCTGGGGCCCCCTTCTTGGCAATAAATGAAATCAACTTTGCTTACCTTGCTGTATCTGAAATAAATTGTGTTGACCCTGACGATGAAGAGATTGAGTTTGAGGAAGAAATTCCAAAAGAACTCCAATCCCTAATCGAAAGGGAAAATGAAAGGCATGCTCAGCCTATAAAAGAAGAAATAATTTCAATAAACTTGAAAAATGAGAATAATCCGCACATGGTTCAAGTTGGCTCCGGATTGTCTCCAGAAGAATTCAAGGCCCACTCGGATCTCCTGAAAGAATTCGAAGATGTCTTTGCATGGTCACATGCAGATATGCCTAGTATTGATCCTGAAATTGTGGAGCATGGAATCCCGTTATACCCTGATGCAAAGCCTGTCAAGCAGAAGCTAAGGAAGATGAGGCTAGATTGGGTGTTGGAAATCAAGAAAGAGATTCAGCGGCAGATAGATGCAGGTTTTCTTATGGTAACAGAATACCCCCAGTGGGTTGCGAATATTGTTCCCGTCCCTAAAAAGAATGGGAAGATCAGAGTCTGTGTGGATTTCAGGGATTTAAACAAAGCCAATCCAAAAGATGACTTTCCTTTGCCGCACATTGACGTTTTCGTGGATAACACCGCAGGGCACGCACTACTTTCTTTCATGGATGGATTTTCAGGTTACAACCAGATTCTCATGGCTCCAGAAGATCGTGAGAAAACCACCTTCACCACAGAATGGGGCACCTACTGCTACAGGGTCATGCCGTTTGGTTTGAAAAACGCAGGGTCTACCTACCAAAGGGCAGCCACAACATTGTTACATGACATGATTCACAAGGAAGTGGAGGTATATGTAGATGACATGATCATCAAAGCCAAGGAAAGGGAAGAGCATCTACCTAACCTCCGGAAGTTTTTTGAAAGGATCTGCAAGTACAGATTGCATCTCAATCCCGAGAAGTGTACATTCGGGGTCACCCACTACAAGAAATTTGGTCATTGGAGACGAATGAAATCGTCACCAAAAGCATGGTTTTTGTCTCTGATAGTCTTGGTGACGAAAAATAGTTTTGTCACCTATAGGTTGTCTCCGAAAGTCACCTGGTGACGAAATTATTGTTTCGTCACCTATACTAAATTTTGGTGACGAAATTTTTCGTCACTAACGTGACAGAAATTGGGTGACGAAAATATTGTTTCGTCACCTATACTAAATTTTGGTGACGAAATTTTTCGTCACTAACTGTGATGAAGGTGACAAAAATTGATGAGGTAGCTGCTGACGTGGCAATGATGTGGCGGCTGACGTGGCGCCTGCGTGTCGCTGAGGTGGCGGCTGACGTGGCACCTGCGTGGCGGATGACGTGTCGCCTGCGTGTCGCCCGCGTGTCGCTGAGGTGGCGGCTGACGTGGCGCCTGCGTGGCGCTGACGAGGCGGCTGGCGTGGCGCCCGCGTGTCGGCTGGCGTGGCGCCCGCGTGGCGCTGCTGAAAATTGTGAAGTCTGCTCCTCCTGGGAATCGAACCGGAGACCTCCCCTGTGCGCGGGCGCGCGCGAACCAACTGAGACAGGCAAGCCATCGTGTTATATAAGCACCTTTTTAATATTTATACTATACAAACCGGATTAATTCATTTATATTACTTTAATTCATTTAATTACTTTATTTAATTTATTTAAATTACTTTAATTCCTTTAATTACTTTATTATTTATATTAATTCATTTATATTACTTTGTTTATATTACTTTAATTCCTTTAATTTATTTATTTATATTACTTTAATTCCTATAATTACTTTATTTATATTACTTTATTTCCTTTAATTACCTTATTTACTTTATTTATATCATTTCATTTCTTTATATAAATTAAATTAATTATTTAATTAATTTAATTATTTATTTAATTCAATTCTTTAATTTAATTCAATTTTTATTTAATTATTTATTTATATCTTTCATTAATATCTTTTTTATCTTTTAATTTATTTATTTATTTATATTACTTTAATTCCTATAATTACTTTATTTATATTACTTTATTTCCTTTAATTACCTTATTTACTTTATTTATATCATTTCATTTCTTTATATAAATTAAATTAATTATTTAATTCATTTAATTATTTATTTAATTCAATTATTTAATTTAATTCAATTTTTATTTAATTATTTATTTATCTCTTTCATTAATATCTTTTTTATCTTTTAATTTATTTATTTATTTATATTTTTTGTTTTTTATTTATTTAATATTTTGTATTTACATCTTTTTCTTAATTATTTAATCTTTTTCTTAATATTTTGCATGCACTTGTGATCCTGCAACTTGTGATCTTGCAACTTGTGATCTTGCAACTTGTGATCCTGCAACTTGTCTTGCAACTTGTGATTGTAATATTGTCAACGTGATTGTAATATTTAGACACTTTAAAACGTGATTGTAATATGATTGCCTTTCCTTCCCTCTTTTAATTACCCTCTAATATATTATTTATATTAATTATATTAATTCCTTTATTTACTTTATTTATATTACTTTATGTGGCGCTAATTACTTTTTTTATTTATTTACTTTTAAACATGATTGTAATATTATTCACTTTTAGAAGCTTTTTTTTTTATATTATTCATTGTTAAGACAAATTAATAAATAAAGTTAAAAGAAAAAATAAAGAAAAAACAGAAAAAGAAAAAAAATAATTATATTGCAAATGTAAATAAATAAAGTTAAAAGCAAAAAGAAAAAAGAAAAAACAGAAAAAGAAAAAAGAAAAAGAAAGTTCAGCCGAAATGGGGAAGGGTATTGGGGGAATGGGGGGTGGGGCCGGTTGGGGAGCTATCGCTACACAATTGATCAGACAAAAAAAAAAAAATTTTTGTTAATGAAATTGTGTCTTGATAATTAAGAAGCTTTCTAAACCCGATCGAGGCAAATTTTTACGAGAAAATGATTAAATAAATAAGGAAAATTAGTTTTGGTGGAGTAAATGGAGGGAACACATTAGTGACGAAAAAAATATTTTCGTCACCAAAAAGATGTGGAGGGAACACATTAGTGACGAAAAAATATTTTCGTCACCAAAAAGATGTGGAGGGAACACATTAGTGACGAAAAAAAATTTTCGTCACCAAAAAGATGTGGAGGGAGCATATTAGTGACGAAAATATTTTCGTCACCAAAAAGATGTAGAGGGAACATATTAGTGACGAAAATAGTCATATAGGAGACAAAAATTAATTTCGTCACCACAATTTCGTCACGGTTTCTCATTTTTGTTGTAGTGACCGTCGGAAAAATGCTTGGATTCATGATCACCACACAAGGAATCGAAGTGGATCCGTCAAAAATTGGAGCCATCTTGGAAATGGAACCACCTCGAACAGAGAAGGAAATACGCAGCTTCCTGGAGAAAATTCAATTTATCAGCAGATTCATCGCCAAGTTAACCTCAACTTGCGAGCCGATGTTTCGTTTGTTAAAGAAGGGTGTACCATTCAGATGGGATGATAAGTGCCAGAAAGCTTTCGACGCCATCAAGAAGTACCTTCAGAACCCTCCAGTGTTAATGCCACCCATTCCAGGGCAGCCTCTCATTCTATACTTATCCGTCACTTCATCAACCATGGGATGTATGCTGGCACAAGAAGGAGAAGGAGGAAGCGAGAAAGCCGTATACTACATCAGCAAAAAAAATGATGGGATGTGAGGAACGCTACACTTCATTAGAAAAAGTTTGTTGGGCACTTGTTTGGGCTTCCAAAAAGCTTAGACACTACATGCTAGCTTATGCTGTAAAATTGATCTCCCGGATGGATCCTCTTAAGTACTTGTTTGAGAAACCGGCACTCATTGGCAAGCTGGCACAGTTGTTACTCATGTTGGCTGAATTCGATATCAAGTACGCCACCTGTAAGTCAGTAAAAGGGAAAGCAATTGCAGAATTCCTAGCAGACCATCCTGTGGAAGGGCCAGATGATGTAGAGTTCAAATTCCCGGATGAGAATGTAATGACAATAGCCAACGACGTCTGGGTGTTGTATTTTGACGGAGCCGCCAATCAGAAAAGGTTCGAATTCGGAGTATTGCTAGTCTCACCAGAAGGGTCACATATTCCACTTGCATTCAAACTGAACTTTGACGTCACTAACAATCAAGCAGAATACGAAGCATGCATCGTCGGAATGGAAGCTGCCTTAGAAATTGGGGTCAAGAGAATGGAGGTAGTCGGTGATTCTAATTTGGTTGTGTCTCAAGCCAATGGGGATTGGAAGGTAAAAGAGGACAAGCTCAAACCTTATCATAAAGATCTCGAGGATCTGATTCCGCGATTTCAAATGGTTACATTCACTCATGTGCCGAGGTTGAAGAATCGGTTTGCAGATGCTTTAGCTACCCTGCCTCGATGGTGGAGATACCAGATGGAGTTAAACTGAGACCAATCGCGATTGAGCAAAGGGATAAGCCTGTCTTTGAATATGTCATGGTGGTTGATGAACCAAATGACGGCCTACCATGGTATCATGACATTTGGAACTTTATTGAGAAAGGTGAATATCCAGCAGAAACGGATAAAAAGGACCAAATCACTCTTCGGAGGTTGGCCTCTCAGTACATCATCTGTGGAGGGAAGTTGTATCGGCGATCGCACTGCGGAGTACATAAACTATGTGTGCACAGTGCAGACGTCACCACGATTATGGAAGAAATCCACGAAGGTGTCTATGGTCCTCATATGAACGGTATAATGCTTGCTAAGAAGATTCTCCGTCAAGGATACTACTGGTCAACCATGGAAACTGAGTGCGTCCAGTACGTAAGACAATGTCACAAGTGCCAAATTCATGCCAATCTCATGCATGTACCACCATCCGAGCTGCATTCCATGACCTCGCCTTGGCCTTTCTCCACCCGGGGGATCGATGTTATCAGCAAAATTAAACCGGCAGCGTCAAACGGGAACAAATTCATCTTGGTTGCCATCGACTATTTCACTAAATGGGTTGAGGCTACCTCATACACTACTCTTACAGTCGTCAAAGTCGCTCATTTCATCAAACAGAACATCATCTACCGGTACGGTGTCCCTCAAGCTTTTGTATCAGACAATGGGGTTCATTTCAAGGGAAGAGCAGCGGAAGTGCTTAAGGAGTTTGGTATTCAAGTCCATAAATCAATTGTCTACCGGCCAGAGACTAACGGAGCCGTCGAAGCAGCAAACAAAACCCTCAAAATGATACTTGAGAGAACCACTCAATCTGCAAGAAATTGGCACGAACAATTACCATTAGCCTTATGGGGATATCGGACATCCATCCGTATTGCGACAGGGGCAACACCGTACTCTTTGGTTTATGGCATGGAGGTCGTCCTCCCAATCGAGCTGGAGGTACCATCTCTAAGGGTCATGATCGAATTAGAGATCAATGAAGCAGAATGGCAAAACGCAAGGTTTGAAGAGCTCATGTTGTTTGACGAAAGGCGGCTTAAGGCTTTGTACCACGTTCAGGGGTATCAGCGCCGAATTGCGCGAGCATTCAATAAAAAGGTCAAATCCAGGAACTTACAAGAGGGAGACATGGTTTTAAAGGAGATCCGAGCTCCAGTTTTCGATCCTCGAGGGAAGTTCCGACTGAAATGGGCAGGGCCATATATCATCAAGAAAGTTCTATCTAGAGGCGCAACTCAGCTTATCGACCTTGACGGCAACGAATTCTCCACTTTGATCAACATGAACCAGCTTAAGAGATATTACCCATGAGAGAAGCTCGCTAGACTGAAAACCGCAAGGGTGGGCAGTGCCAGGAAAAATTTAGAGCAAGCCTGCTAAATCGAAAACCCACATTGGGTGGTCTAGGCAAAAATTAAGGCAGAAACATTCTAATGAGCTTGCTAGACCGAAAACCCGAAAGGGCGGTATTAGGCAAAAATAAGAGCATTAAAAGGAGAGTGTTAATACACGAGTGAACCCTAGCCAAATTTGTTCTCCTGAACTACGTCATGACCTGATTCCTTTTTCAAGGATACGTAGGCATCCTCACCTTGAGGACCGGTCACAACATTTCGAAAATCTCTTGAGTTGATCCAAAGCTATCATTTGCATGCACAATTATTGAGAATCAAAGGGGAAGAACTCTCATAATTCAGTTTATTGAACTTTTTTTCGATTACAAGGCTGAGCATGAAGCTTTCAGAAACAAAATAACACAAGCATTGGCCCCCGCGGGTCCACAATTTATTTCAGGTACATTAAGGTTAAGTCAAAGTCAATTCTGGTGTCCATTTTCTCTTTCTTCAATATCTTTCAGCAGCCATTTTATGTATCGCCTCGTGAGCAGAATAGTGGGGTAGTCGTCTTTTGGAATGGTCACTCGCTCCCTCCAAGTGTTTTGATAACGTAACGCCCCGCATTTTGGGAAAAACGTTATGGATTATTATTACAATTTAAAGTCGGTCTAAACAGTAATAATAATAACCAAAAATACATATAGATGATCTATCCTTCACAGATTACAAAAAAATAGACGGGGTGGGTTCTACGGCTCCGCAAATCCCTCCGCCTGGTGGATCTCCATTCCGGCAGCTCCTCCGGCTCCGTGTTCTCCGTAAAGGTATTCCTGTCCAACGTGATAATCTAGCATAATACGTCAGAGTCGCGAAGCAACATCGTGGTATTATGCCAGGGCGAAACCGTGAGCGAGGACGCTCAATAGATACCCTACCCCAACTTTAAACTAGCAATTCTAGAACAATATTGTAGGTGGCAGGTAAATAGTTGAAAATCATTTATCAAAACAGTAAGTTCATGCGTGTCAATGCATCAATATCAAATCAGATCAAATCAGAGTGCATCTTTAATAAAATCAGTATCCCGCTTCTTTAAAAAAAGAATCAGCGTGCAGTATCAGTATCTCGTTTCTTTAAAAAAAATCAGAGTACAGTATCAGTATCTCGTTTCTTTTAATAAAAATCAGAATACAGTATCAGTATCTCGTTTCTTTTAATAAAAAAATCAGAGTACAGTATCAGCATCTCGTATCACTTTCTCTTAACAATATTCTTCTCAAATTTCAACCATGTCAACATCTCACATCTCTCGAAAGTTATTGGCCCGTTCTACAACCCCGTTCTAACGGTCACCAACCTTTCTGTTCGAAGGTTCGGCCACCCATAGACTAACTCCTGCAGTATGAGTTCCGCTATCTCCGCGTCACACACGACATAGTCCCGGTTTTCTTATATCACCGAACTTAACAGCCTGTTTATAAGATCCGTTTACTATGTGTTGTACTGAGTAAGTTCTGACCGTCAAATTCACCCGCGGAATTTGAGGAGAAACTTCAAACAGCACTACCGTATAGTTCCATTGAGCTTTGACCACTAGTTCACACTGGGGAACTGAGGCGGGACTCTAATGGCAGTATTGTTTATAGTATAGTTCTATTGAGCTTTGACCACCAGTTCACACCGGGGAACTGAGGCGGGACTCCAATGGCAGTATTTTATTTACAACAACATTTTCATTCTCATCTCTATTTCTTCTTGTAAAAACAATCGATCATTTTCTTGAAAAACGTGTCGTGTCGTACCGTCTCGGAAAACATGCACATGCCATATTACATAAAAATCCTTCGTTTAGAAATCGTTTCACGATAAACTTTTCGAAAAAAAAATATTTCCCGATAACCGTGTTACTTTAGGTATAAAATCTCGTTGGTGACTTTCTTTAGACAAATGAGATAACCAGGAGAGTCCCAGGCTGGATGGCCGCACGAATGCAGTTACTGGCACCATTCCTTTCTTAGACAGCGCTAGGCATATCCTTTTTGACAGACCCTCAAGGGTGTTAGCCTTGGGTTAATCTCAACAGTCCAAGTACAGTCAAAACATTTTGAAGTCGCTTTAAGAAAAGTTTAGTCGGCTATTTTCCAAAAAAAATCAATTGGGCAGCATAACGGCATAAATTTGAAAAAGTCGATTTTCATTCGGGCATTATAACTGGGTAATTTAGTTTCCAAAAGTCCATCGGGCATTATAACGGTGCATTTTGATAAGTCAATTTCAAATCGTGCATAGTAATGACTAAGTGTATTTTTCAAAGTCTAATTGTTCATAAAATCACTAATCACCAACATAATCACATTTAATCACAATTAAGCACGTTTAAGCAAAATAATAACATAATTAATATGAACTAGTAAATACTAATCTAAGGTTAAGATAAAGTATCTACCTTAATTCCGATGATTAGTCGGAAGCCGAATAGCTAGTTGAATTCCGGCGGCGTAACGACTAGTTGACCTCCGTTCAAACGCTTTCTAGCTAACTTATTTTACCTTTCTAAGATCTAGGGGTGGTCGAGAGTGGTGGAGTGTGGTGGTTTAGGATGAGTTTCAAGAAGAACACTCAAGAACTCATTCAAGAACACTAGAAAGCACAAAGTGGAGAAGTTGGGAGATTTTGGTGTGAGGAAATGAAGTAAGGTGAGTGAGCTATTTATAGAAGATTGTAATTGGGTAAGTAGCCTACCTTGTTAAGTAGTCAAATTTTCTTTCTTCTCATTAATTCAAAAAAAAAATACAAATTAGGTTTAGTAAAGTCAACATTGGTAGGAAGACAAAATTGAGCACATGTCTAATTAGGGTTTTAAATAGGCTAAGGCTAGTCAAAATAGGACAACATAGGAGTTGGGAAAATTAGTAGGTCTTCCGGATGCGATGTAGTGAAATACTCGGTGTGCACGCGTTGATTTTACGGCGCGGAAAAAATAAATAAAAGGAAATAAACAAACTAGATCTAGTTTCATTCAAATTATTTAAACTAAATAATAAATTATTTTATTCAGCGATATTAAAAATAACTAATCGAATTAATAAACCGAAATTTTTATTTACGAAATTTCGGGTTATTACAACCTATCCCCCTTAACAAATTTCGTCCTCGAAATTCGAATTACTCAACGGATGGAAACAATTGTGGATAGTTGGCTCTCATGGCTTCTTCTCGTTCCCAAGGTTTTTCCTCTATTTCTCGATCTTTCCATAATACTCGTACTAACTGAATGGTTCTGTTGCGGATACGCTTCTCCATGCTGTCCCGGATTTCAATTGGTTCTTCCTTAAAAGTTACGTCCTCATTTATGTCGAGATATTCCTAATTTAACACGTGTTTTGGCAGGGCGAGATACCTCCTTAACATGAAGTCGTGAAAAACGTTATGCACTCGGTATCTGTGGCCGGAGTGCTAATCGGTAGGCCACTTGTTCGATTTTCTCCAAAATCTCAAATGGGCCGATATATCGCGGAGAAAGCTTCCCTTTCTTCCCGAATCTAATTACTCCTCTTCGGGGCCGAATTTTTTTTTTTTAGAAACACGTGGTCTCCCTCTTTGAACGACAAGGGTCATAACTCTTCTGTCGGCTCTGCGCAGTAAGCAGTCTCTGTTAGATAGGCTTAATCTTCTCGGTCGTGTCTCTAACCATTTCAGGTTCTAGTAATCCTATCTCTCCGGCGTCAGTCCAACAACTTGTGATCGACAAGGGTGGCCGTAAGGTTCCTTCTTTCTTCTTCACGAACAGTGCAGGTGCTCCTCATGGTGAAGTACTCGGTTTGATGTATCATTACTCTGACGACTCTTGTAGTTGGGTCTTCAATTCCTTCAGTTTTGTTGGCGCTATATGGTATGGGGTTATCGAAATTAGGTGGTTCCAGGTTGAAGCTTGATGGTAAAATTGATTTATCTTTGTGGCGGTTAATCCAGGTAGATTGTCAGGAAACACGTCAGCATAGTCACAGACGATGTGTGGCAGTCCTAACTCTTCTCGGTTAGATTCTTCCAACTGGAGGCTAACTAACCATCCAAACAGTTGGTTCTGCCACTACGAGCGTCGAGTCGCCGAATTCACAACCTGTCTATCCCCCTTAAAATAAAAGCATGTCCCATTAGGGTGAAAGCTGTTACTATCTTTTGATGGCAATCAACGACAGCTCGATGAGTTGACAGCCAATCCATCTCCAAAAATTAAGTCGAAGTCAACCATCTCGATCACGCGTAAGTCACAGGTTAGTCGGATATTACTTACTTCTAACTCGCAGCCTCTACAGATTAGATTAACTCGTAAACTAGCGCCCAAAGGTTATGCTATTGTCATCTGGTTCTCTAGGGGTTCAGTGTCTAATCCTAGTGCAGATACGCATGCAGCTGATATAAACGAACACGATGCTCCAGTGTCAAATAAAGTTTGAATGCAGGTACTAAACAGTAGTAGGATAGAGTCTAGCGTATGGTCCTGGAGAAGGTACCGGTAGTGATGGTTGTGCGGCAGTCGAGGTGGTAGCGTGCCAGGACGGTGGAAAAGATGGCTCATCGGCATAGTCAATCTGTTGATATTGCTGGGGCTGCTGATATCCATAATCTATGGGTCCTACTATCCTAGGTCAATTACGGCTGATATGCCCAAAGGCTTGGCAGTTAAAACATCGGATTGTTGGGTTGTCGTGTGCTGATCCCGACGGTCCTTGCCTTCGGTCACCCCTTTTCCAAGGCTGGGTGTTAATCTGAGTAGGGTTAACTTTGGCTGGGTAGGGCCCACGATCGTTGTTGTTCTGCACCGTCCTGATGGGTCCTCCCGAACTGCTTCCTTGACGTTTAGCCCGAAAGTCAACGTCCTCCATTTCCATCCTTAGGGCACATTTTACCGCTTTAGCATAGGAAGTATAGCCCATTCCCATCACAATCTTACGAGTCGAGCCAAGTCCCCATTCAAACTTTCGGACCTTGTCCTTCTCAGTCGGGGCAATGGCACGGCCATAGCGGTACAGTTCCTCAAATTTAGCGACATACTGCGTCACTGACATCGAACCTTGCTGCAGGTTCTGGAACTCTTGAATCTTTGCCTACTTAATAGGAGCAGGAAAGTACTTATCCAGAAATATGCTCTCAAACTCCTCAAAGGTCATGGTTTCGATGTTATAGGCGGCTTCAATCAGCTCCCACCAATATCGAGCCTCTCCTTGGAGTTGGTAAGCAGCGAGAGCTACACAGTGGTTGTCTTGGTTGACTCCTAAGGTGCCAAGGATTACCTTGATCTCTTTCAGCCAAGCTTCGGCTAAAGTAGGGTTAGGTTCGTCATGAAAGACGGGTGGTCGTCTTTTACAGAATTCGTTCATCGCTTGAGTATGGGTCATGGGTCCGGGTGGGTTGTTAGGTGGGGGTCGGTTTGCGTTGAGTGCAGCAATGAAGGCTTGCACGAGTTGTGCGAGGTCAGGGTTACCGTTGGACGAGCCCTCACCATTGTTACGTGTAATTGCCATTCTAGAGTTGGAAATTCGTAGGGAAATTCAGTCTAGAATACCCTTTTTGAAAATAATAGCACAACACTACGGCTAAAATCTAAATTCGGAAAGGATTTACTGCTGTTAAACGTTATCTTTGAGCACGTATTTATACTGAAACTGACATGTGAGCAGGACACATGTCACAAACAGTCAAATCCTAAGTGTTCTCACGTTTCGCTTCCCTACGCTTGGTAATGGCTCATATATGCCTATAACTACACCATTAGCAAATAGGATATTTTTAGAGTAGCAAAAGTACAAAGTACGGACATTTATTCAGGTTACGCTCTCGGAAAGTGATCTACCCATTCTACCCAAGGCCGAGTGTTTGAACCTAGGGCTCTGATGCCACTTGTAACGCCCCGCATTTTGGGAAAAGCATTATGGATTATTATTACAATTTAAAGTCAGTCTAAACAGTAATAATAATAACCAAAAATACATATAGATGATCTATCCTTCACAGATTACAAAAAAATAGACGGGGTGGGTTCTACGGCTCCGCAAATCCCTCCGCCTGGTGGATCTCCATTCCGGCAGCTCCTCTGGCTCCGTGTTCTCCGTAAAGGTATTCCTGTCCAACGTGATAATCTAGCATAATACGTCAGAGTCGCGAAGCAACATCGTGGTATTATGCCAGGGCGAAACCGTGAGCGAGGACGCTCAATAGATACCCTACCCCAACTTTAAACTAGCAATTCTAGAACAATATTGTAGGTGGCAGGTAAATAGTTGAAAATCATTTATCAAAACAGTAAGTTCATGCATGTCAATGCATCAATATCAAATCAAATCAAATCAGAGTGCAGCTTTAATAAAATCAGTATCCCGTTTCTTTAAAAAAAGAATCAGCGTGCAGTATCAGTATCTCGTTTCTTTAAAAAAAATCAGAGTACAGTATCAGTATCTCGTTTCTTTTAATAAAAATCAGAATACAGTATCAGTATCTCGTTTCTTTTAATAAAAAAATCAGAGTACAGTATCAGCATCTCGTATCACTTTCTCTTAACAATATTCTTCTCAAATTTCAACCATGTCAACATCTCACATCTCTCGAAAGTTATTGGCCCGTTCTACAACCCCGTTCTAACGGTCACCAACCTTTCTGTTCGAAGGTTCGGCCACCCATAGACTGACTCCTGCAGTATGAGTTCCGCTATCTCCGCGTCACACACGACATAGTCCCGGTTTTCTTATATCACCGAACTTAACAGCCTGTTTATAAGATCCATTTACTATGTGTTGTACTGAGTAAGTTCTGACCGTCAAATTCACCCGCGGAATTTGAGGAGAAACTTCAAACAGCACTACCGTATAGTTCCATTGAGCTTTGACCACCAGTTCACACCGGGGAACTGAGGCGGGACTCTAATGGCAGTATTGTTTATAGTATAGTTCCATTGAGCTTTGACCACCAGTTCACACCGGGGAACTGAGGCGGGACTCCAATGGCAGTATTTTATTTACAACAGCATTTTCATTCTCATCTCTATTTCTTCTTGTAAAAACAATCGATCATTTTCTTGAAAAACGTGTCGTGTCGTACCGTCTCGGAAAACATGCACATGCCATATTACATAAAAATCCTTCGTTTAGAAATCGTTTCTCGATAAACTTTTCGAAAAAAAAATATTTCCCGATAACCGTGTTACTTTAGGTATAAAATCTCGTTGGTGACTTTCTTTAGACAAATGAGATAACCAGGAGAGTCCCAGGCTGGATGGCCGCACGAATGCAGTTACTGGCACCATTCCTTTCTTAGACAGCGCTAGGCATATCCTTTTTGACAGACCCTCAAGGGTGTTAGCCTTGGGTTAATCTCAACAGTCCAAGTACAGTCAAAACATTTTGAAGTCGCTTTAAGAAAAGTTTAGTCGGCTATTTTCCAAAAAAAATCAATTGGGCAGCATAACGGCATAAATTTGAAAAAGTCGATTTTCATTCGGGCATTATAACTGGGTAATTTAGTTTCCAAAAGTCCATCGGGCATTATAACGGTGCATTTTGATAAGTCAATTTCAAATCGTGCATAGTAATGACTAAGTGTATTTTTCAAAGTCTAATTGTTCATAAAATCACTAATCACCAACATAATCACATTTAATCACAATTAAGCACGTTTAAGCAAAATAATAACATAATTAATATGAACTAGTAAATACTAATCTAAGGTTAAGATAAAGTATCTACCTTAATTCCGATGATTAGTCGGAAGCCGAATAGCTAGTTGAATTCCGGCGGCGTAACGACTAGTTGACCTCCGTTCAAACGCTTTCTAGCTAACTTATTTTACCTTTCTAAGATCTAGGGGTGGTCGAGAGTGGTGGAGTGTGGTGGTTTAGGATGAGTTTCAAGAAGAACACTCAAGAACTCATTCAAGAACACTAGAAAGCACAAAGTGGAGAAGTTGGGAGATTTTGGTGTGAGGAAATGAAGTAAGGTGAGTGAGCTATTTATAGAAGATTGTAATTGGGTAAGTAGCCTACCTTGTTAAGTAGTCAAATTTTCTTTCTTCTCATTAATTCAAAAAAAAATACAAATTAGGTTTAGTAAAGTCAACATTGGTAGGAAGACAAAATTGAGCACATGTCTAATTAGGGTTTTAAATAGGCTAAGGCTAGTCAAAATAGGACAACATAGGAGTTGGGAAAATTAGTAGGTCTTCCGGATGCGATGTAGTGAAATACTCGGTGTGCACGCGTTGATTTTACGGCGCGGAAAAAATAAATAAAAGGAAATAAACAAACTAGATCTAGTTTCATTCAAATTATTTAAACTAAATAATAAATTATTTTATTCAGCGATATTAAAAATAACTAATCGAATTAATAAACCGAAATTTTTATTTACGAAATTTCGGGTTATTACAGATAAGCTCGAACAGTTGCGTGATTGAAGTTTGGTATGATGAAGTTTTCAGAATTGGCCGACGGAACTAACCGACGGACACCGAGTTGGCGGAGAATACGGTAGGGAATGTAAAAGGTCCAACCAGTCAGACCAACCAGAACCATTCGCTGGCATCCCATATTGCTCAAAGACATGGTCAGATGATCAAGCCAAGACAAACGCCAAGAAATCATCTCCTCAGTAAGCTGGGAAAACACCTGAGCCCAACCTTGGACATTCCCGTGAAACTCCTAAAAATCCCTTTGAACAAAGCCCTGTGTTTCGTGGATGCTATTTCTCGGCACTGCTTCCAACAGATTAGCCTTGCCACAAATCCATCTCTGCAAAAGAGAGAAAACAAGTCAGTAACAGTAGAAAGCCTAAACCCGAGTGTTGTGGTAAAATGAGAACGAGTGATAAACCAGAAAAAGGAGAGCTGAGTGACAAGCCTACCTGTAAGAGCAAAGCACTTCCTTCAAAAACGTTTGTCTGACCAGCATAAACTCTGTCTAATCTAATCAAAGTCTCAGCAAGAACCATGGGAGCCACGTCTTTACGTTCTTCAATTTGCATGGCCACCCCTACAAGTGCAGAGTTGGCCTGACAGTCTATTCGAACAAACAAGAAAGCTGCAAGAATGCTAAGGCACAGTGCAAAGCCCTCGGGACGAAACTGGCTGATAAGACGTGCAATATTTATCACACCTCCTTCCATCATGGACCTTGCAGCATTGTTACTCAAACCAAGTTTTTGGGACAAGATTCCAGCATAACTCGTCCCGTAGACAGGAACTACGGGGATTTCCAAATCAAAACCACCAAGGTACGCATGAAACTCTTCCACCGTCGGGCATAACTCATGAAAGCTGAAGCGGAACACATGTACCTCAGGATCCCAAAATTGAACGGCCGTGTGCAACAACTCCGGACGTATGGTTACGTCTCGAACATAGCGCAATGAGTGAAGCCTGTGGTTCCGGAAGTTTAACCAACCCATGCCGTCAAGCTCGTCGAGCCATGGTCGAATTAAGGCTGAAATGCTAATTGCCATGGGAGAAGTATGGAAGCAAAGAAGTGTTGAATTTTGGCACTGTAAAAAGAAGCTTAAGGTTGTACGAACAAGAAACATGCAACAAAGGCCTGCCTTTGTAAAAAGAGGAAGGATTGCCTCGGGACACGTGCCACCATTGGCTGATGTGAGGATTGCATGAGATGGATGAAAAACTGCAAAATAGACCTTCCCTAGGCCTATCAAGGCTGAATTATGCTCAAGTGCAAGCAAAAAGCCAAACGGAGGTCCAGAAGTCAGAAACCAAGACCAGAGCTGTAACAGTTGCATACATGAACCGTGCGGCTCATGTACACAAGCCGTGCGGCTTGCATAGAAGAGCCGCGCGGCCTCCCTTGAAGTTCTCAAGAACAAATCTCAGGTTAGCATTCCCGGGACCATTTCAGGCATATTTTTGGCACTTTTTCTTGCTCATTCCAGTCATAGTGGATGTTTCAAGATTATTAGAGCAATCATTTGAGATTTTTTGGTCAAATTTGGGTGATTGGGTACTCCAAAATCTCGGATACGGCAAAATGGACAAAAATCGGCAGAAGGGACACCGTCATTTCTATTTCTGGGGCACCGATGACTCCCACAAGTCACAATACATGTCTGCAACATTGAAGCAAGGTCATTGGAAGAGTTTGATATGAAATGTGAAATTCGGGCATTCTGAGGTACGAGATTTGCGAAAACGGGGCGTCGACGAGTCGAAATCTGTTCGGGTGACATTTTCTTTGTTTCATTGATTCAAGGAAGTATCATTTGGCATTTATCGTGCAAATTCCAAGTTTGAGCATGTCAGGCCCTGTATCGCTCAGTTTTTCGTTTCACATACAAAATTCAAGTCTGTCGAGTCAGTTTGTATTTTCACTCCACAGTCATACATTCTCATAAGCCCCGGAGGCGTTTGTCATGTTTTGTCAGTTTCAATCATTTGTGCATCAAATTCAGACTTTGAACTCAAAAAATGCCAGTGTAAAAGACAACATGTACAAAGTAACATACGCATAGTGAAAAGTGAAAGTACATCTATCTGGGGCAAACAGGCCCAACATCTACAGCTAGCTCGGCACGCAGGCCGCATCCATGAATAAAAAGCAAAAAATGGAAGGGCAAACAGGCGCCCGAACCAGAAACTGAGCACGTAGGCTTGTCCTAAATAAAATCTATCTCCTAAATATAAACTGTCAGGTACTGTTGCTCGTCAGAAGAACTTGGGTGATCACTCTCAGTATGATCCTCATCATGGTCACTGCTACCATCTGAATCTCCTACCCGCAAGCTCCAACTCCCGGGTCCCTCCACCGAAGAGCGGCTACTCCGTAGAATCCTACCAGAAACTGGGACTAAAGGCTGAGCACGCACCGAAGCACCACCGGCATTCTTCGTCAGAGGCCTGGTACGACGCGGTGGAGAAGGAAGCACGTCCTGCACAAGGAGAAAATTCATTAACAAACAGTTCAAGCATTCAAGTCTCAAAAGCCACAGCACAAAGCATACCTGGTCTGCCTCACTACAAGCTGAACGGCCCTGTCTCGGCCTATGGCTACGCCCAGACTGATCTGTCTCACTACCTACAGAACGGTCACGTCGCGGCCTACGGTGACTCCCAGACCCGCCGCCAGCACCACGACTACCACTGGCCCCACGGCTACCAACTCTAACTCTGCCACCTCTGCGCTCGCCTCCGCGCTCACCTCTCGCTCTGCCCCCCGAGCTATGCCCACCTCTACGGGCGCCTCCATCTCTGTGCCCACCTTCGGCTCCGGCATCTCCACCACCACCACCATCGTCATCACCAGCCTGTGGCACAATGCCAGGCTCTGCTCTGGGTCGCACCTCTGGTATAATGCCTATCATAAGGCAACGAACCAAGGCCTCTAAGTCACGTACCAGCTCAAACTGGGACGTGACCCACTTAACAGGAAACTGCAAGAAAGAAACAAAAGCCATTAGCAAGTAACAAAGCAGGAAATTCAGATTTGAAATGAAAACTGACTTGCTATTTTGTCTTTTTCAGGTTACCTCTCTCGTTGCCAACACCACTGGATCAGTCACTCGGGGGACGTCTATCACTCCCATAACCCCACCATCCGTCATCACCTCTATCTCTCTCCTTGCCACTGGTAGAACGGCGTCCGCCACTGGAGCAGGCCCAACCAACCAAGTCTCCATGCGCAAGTCATGGGCGAGCGTAGTCGTCACATAGTGGTCATAAGCCACGGAAGGGTGAAAGGTCCAGGACGTGTCTAGCACAGTGTACGTCTCTATCTCAGCCAGAGTATACTCGTGCGTACGCAGAATATGCGACGGAAGTGAAGCAGGTACTCTGAAGTGGCCCAACCCCCAAGACTGACGCGCCACCCTGTCTCCTAAATACCACTGCCAGCCGAAAGGGGACTCCAACAGTATACGCCCTCATGTCACTGTCCGACTCCTGGCTAAGTAAGGACGATCCAGCCTGTCCCACACATCCTAGTGCACCTGCAAGCAACTTTGGGTTATTCTTGGAAAACCAACAGAAAGGTTTGAAATGAAATCTCAGAAAGTTTGTGCTATCATACCGTCTCACCCATAGACCGGTCAAAGAAGAGGCGACAGAACCTCAAATCCCTGTTTTCTGCTTTCTTTTCAAGGGACGCTTTTCCCCACCTCATCGCACATGGGAGCACGCGGTCATCATGGTAAGAATTCTCCGGGCCCGGTACTCCGAACACCTCATAAGCCCATATCTGCATTTTCAAAGAGACTCATCAGTAACAGAAGCAGAAGCAACCAAACACAGTGCAAAGTGTATGAAGCAAGAATGTGCGATGTTTTACCTCCAGGATCCTCCAGTAGCCAGCAATGGTGTTCGCCGCACCACGAACCATTGAACCCAAGAAACAGTAAAGTGAGCACAAGGCAGAGCCACCCAAGTCAAACCGCCCAGCCGTCTCCAACTCTCCTAAAGCAGGCAACCAACCTAAATGAACCGTGTGCCGACGGTTCCAAAACAAAGACTGTCCGAACATATATAACAAGTAGGCTCTAGCCATCTGACGTGCCCCCAGATCAGTCTCAGGCACATGGTCCCAAAGGACTGGCAAGTGGCCGCATCTCACCATCGGCTCATCTCCCATCTCTCTCCCCAAGTAGTGCCGGATCGCCGCTCTGTCCAAGTACAAACCCGAGTCAAAAGGGATCAGATCTCCCCCAACTCTCAAACCCGTAATCGCTGCAAAGTCCAGTGGGGTGATCGTCATCTCCCCAAACCTGAAGTGAAAACTGTTGGTGGTGTCCCACCAACGCTCCACCAAAGCTCTCACTAGCTGCCTGTTCCCCCGAGTCTCCATCAAGGTCCGGATAAACGGAGTGAAACCTGAGGTGTCCAAGGACCACCTCACTCTCACCGGTAACAAACCGTACTGCTCCGAGCAATCTGAAGAGCCACCATATGCGAACAATCCCCTGTTCACCTGTTTCAAGCACAAACTCACTCAATCAGTACAAATAAGCAGGAATTGTGATGAACAGAAAGCAAAATCGAAAGGAAACAAGTTCAAATTCAAGTTCAAATACATACCAGAGTCCTGTTCGACATGTGTGTCACTGGGTCCCAAAGAACCTAGTCCTCAAGGTAAAAAGGTAACTGCGGCTCATAAGTCTCACACCCCAGCGGTATGATGAAGTGAAGCCTAAACACGTAAGTCTCAGGAGTGAAAGGTGGCCTGTCCCTCAGAGCTTGTCGAACCTCCTCAACAATGGTCACATGGACCGCCTCCTCTGCCTGTCTCTCCTCTCTCTCGACGTCCTGGACAATCGCCGGTGGGGTCTGACCAACCAAGACAGTCTCCAGCTCAGGAAAGTCCTGCACGCTTCAGGCAAAGGACTCGTCAATGGCCGCCTCTAAAGTGTCTCCCAAAGTGGCTCTCAAAGCCCGTGATGAGTCAGCCGGTGGGTGAAACAACACGGGGTTCGCAACCCCTGCACCTATCCCTGCTCCCTCTCCTCTCTCTGCACCTAGTGCGTGTGACAAGCTATTGAAGACACGAGAGAGAGGTACGTCAGAAACTATCCTCTCGACACGTGCCTTCTCAATCTGAGTACTCTCTCTCTGTTGCAAATTACCACTATCTCTCTCCTCACCACCACTATCATCTGTCGCGCCTAAATCCTCCATCTCTATGTCCCCGGGCTCAACAACAGTCTCTGGAACACCAGTCGGGAGCAAGTCTCCGCTAACTGGCGTATCACCTCCTGACACCGCACTCATAACCTCCTGAGGGACCTCAACCTCACCAACCACAGCACCCTCAACAGCCCTCTGGTCAACCAAACAGTCCACACCGCCCACAGTCATCTCAATCTCAGAAATGGAAACATTCAAATCTAAATCCATGGGCATTGAAACAATAGGAGCAATCGTGGTGCTTACCCGGACGTCAGCAAAACTCTGGTTGCCACCGATGTTGCCATGCAACTCCACCCGGTCAACTGTCGCGCTACCATTACCCTCCAAAGGGATGCCAACAACCGGACTCTCATGGGTCTGAACCGGATCGCCCCCGAATGCCCCCACTAGCGCGGTTCCACCATCGTCAGCCGCACGACGCTCATCTCCAGCCGCAAGGTCTATCCCTCTGTTACTCTCACAAACCGCACCACCCATCAATGCCGAACCACACTCGGAAGATGAGAGGGTCGCAACCGGATCACCTATGCTCGGGATGACCAAAACCGGATCACCCACAGTCAGATCCGCCACCCTCTGGCTCTCCTCCACTGCCGCCGGCGATGTACGGTCACTTGAAGAAAGGGTACTCGCAGGAGGCTCACCAGAATCAACTCCTTGCCCGCCGGAACTCGCCATAACCGAAAGCTCCAAAGTCTGATGTTTGGGTTTTGAGATTTTCGAAAGGAAATCAACGAGGGAAATGAAGGAATGACCGAATCGCCTCTCTATGGAAGTGAAAATTTTGAAATTTTGAGTGAAAGAGCGTAATACCCGAGGTATAAGGCGGTTACTAGAAGAAAAGAATCGATTTTTGGAAGCACGGGAGCCGTGCGGCGTGTATTTGGAAAAGTGCGGCTCCGATGAACAAGCTGTGCGGTCCATCTTTTCCGAAATGTTTTTCCAAAATCACCCTTACACCCCCCTGTTCATTCATACCTTCAAAAGTGGCCCCCAGCGCGTCCTAATCACAACTTTTTCAAATCTCCCGCGTATAAAAGCCCTCAACGGCATTTCATAAATTTATTTTCAAAAATCCTTTTTAGCCCTCAATGGCACCAATAACTTTCCCAAAAAAAAAAATCATTTTAAAATCCGTCAGGTACTATTTTGATTTTCTAAAAAATCATTTTAAAATCCGTCAGGTACTATTTTGATTTTCTAAAAATCATTTTAAAATCCGTCAGGTACTATTTTGATTTTCTAAAAAATTATTTTAAAATCCGTCAGGTACTATTTTGATTTTCTAAAAAAATTATTTTAAAATCCGTCAGGTACTATTTTGATTTTCTAAAAAAATCATTTTAAAATCTGTCAGGTACTATTTTGATTTTCTAAAAAATCATTTTAAAATCCGTCAGGTACTATTTTGATTTTCTAAAAAAATCATTTTAAAATCCGTTAGGTACTATTCTGATTTTCTAAAAATCATCTTAAAATTCGTCAGGTACTATTCTGATTTTCTAAAAATCACTTTAAAATCCGTCAGGTGCTATCTTGATTTTCTAAAAATCATTTTAAAAAAAAAATCATTTCCAAAGTCCGTCATGGCATTGTTTATTACTCAGAAATCATTTTAATGCCTTCAAACAGGCAATCCAAGTTTTTCCAAAATCCCTCTGTGGTATTTGTTTAACTTGTCAGCCCCGAACTACGATTGGTCTGATCCCTACAAACAGGGTACGTAGGAAGCTCTTTGCTCGACCATGTTTTTGAATCATGTTTTTCTTTTTTGTACTTGGGCGTTCAAAATTGGGACGTCTATATCTTTGACGTGACTTGCATCTTAGAATGATGACCAAGTCTCGTCAAAGAGGGGCAACTGTAGACACCCCAATTTTGGATACCCGTACATGCCCGATGACGAATGAATGATCAAAATACTGTGGAACTTGTCCAAAAAATTGGGAACTCAGCCTCACAGGCCGCACGACTCCTGTCTCAAGCCGTACGGCTTATCCTTTGCCATACGAGCCTCGCGGCTCCTCCCTACAAGCTGCACGGCTGGTGTTGTTATCTTCTGAAAAAATTCCTGACAACCCAGACAATTCAGGAATATCATCATCGAACCGCCGCCGAATATCATCATTTTTATTCCCTCAAAACCGGTTATAAATAGAGGCATCCTCTTCCTCTCAAGACACACCGAAAATCATACCCCGAGAGAATTTTCGTTCAATTTTCCGGCAAAACTCCCGTTCAAAACCGCCAGTAAACTTTCCGAAACTTCACACCTTCCATTCCATTTCGATTCCTCTATACCATTCCCGTTCATACCAAACCTTGATCCTACAAGTTCAAACCCGAAGAATCCGAAGTTTTCAACCTCTGTTTCGAGTTCCAGAAAGGTATAAATCGTTTCCGAACTTTGATTTTCAAATCGTGGCTCTCCGAGGGCATCCCCGAGTTAATAACGGTTTCAACAACCGTATCTTAACTCGGTAAACCATTTTCGAAGCAAAAACTGGCTTTTCAGAACCGTACCGGGCGATTTTTCTCAATAAACGCACGGTACGATCCATACCGAAAATAAGTTTCACTTCAATAACTTGTTCACAAACAAAAACAACTTATTTGGAGTTGATTTGAAGAAGAAAACCAGGTTTTGAACGGGTTTTGGGCTCACTGGTCCTGAAACAAAATTTTTGAAAATGGGGTCGTACACAAGCCGTGCGGCTTGTAGCATAGGCCGCACGGTCCCTGTGTAGGAGCCGCACGGCTCCCATTTAAAAACCAAAAATTTTACTCTGTTTTCCCCTGTTCGTACCCTGTTTCACTGTTATTTTCTGCAACTTTTTTGTTTATTACACTTTTCACCCTTTATTTTCTTGCTATTACTATTTAGTCCTTTTTGTTTAAATTTTATTTCTGTTATGGTTTTAATTTATTATTATTTTTATTATTTTTTCTTTGCATGTTTAATTGTCAAGGTTTTCAATAAAATATTTTCTACAAAAATCCCACAAATTATTTAGTAGAGACCGGGAATCTCCCGGGCGAGCGAGGTGCTTTTTAATAAAACCTTCCCTGCGCGTAACCTGGCTTCCGAATCCAAAAGAATCTTTTTACAGATCAAATCCTTTCCAACGTGGCATGAGAGTCAACAACTATTCTTAAAACGGTTTCTCGGGTACCAAACATTTTCTAAATTTAAACCCCGGGTGGCGACTCACATTTTTTTTCGTTTTCATATTCGAACTTCAAAAAAAAAAGAGCCGCGCGTGGATCTCACCGTCCACACCGTGCACACCAAATTTACTCAAATTGGTTGGGGCGAATATCGTCTTAAGGACAACAACATTGTAACGCGCGTTGAAGCAACTATTTGTTCACTCTAGTTTTATCCACTTCCATTGCTTTTACGAAATTTGCACCTACAATCTTAAGACGATATTCCGATATTGATAATTCGGTATTCAGAAGCTGAAAAGAACTAGGGGTGCTTTGTGTAAATGATAATTGTTGAAGGACTAGAGTGTTATAACCTTTGTATGGTGTACTATTGTATTGGTTGGCAGTTAGTAGTTAGTTGCAAAAATTGTCATTCTTGATTCTTGATTCAGTTAGACGTGGAGGGAATATAATGGGTAGGAGTGAACAGAAGGGGAGGTGGATTGTATTGCTCTCTTCTTGATTTCTCTTTCACTCTCTTCTCCTCTCATCTCAAACTCTTCTCTTGTAATAACATTTCCACCATTAATAAAACAATTTAGGAATTGTTTTTGTCCTTCGAATTATTAGTGCAATTTCCCCCAAGTTGTATCGTTGGTATCAGAGCCCTTTTCCTCTGATTGTGGGTGATTGAAGAATTGGCAAACAACACTCGATCTCAAGAAATTAAAAGACTCGACGAATCCATTCACAAATTATCAGAATCAACGGGAGAATCCATTCGTCAATTGTCGGAATCAACGGGTGAATCCATTCGTCGACTGACAGAAATCACAGATCGGCGTGCAGTTTCCATGGAAGGTTTCAACGTAATAGTAGAGGTGCTCAAAAACTTGATCACTACTCTGAATGCGAAATGTGAGCAAATCCAAGAAAAGGTATCTTCTTCATCCTCCTCACCCCTCCTTCCTAATCCTACACATAATTTGGGAGGACAAACTAGGGTCTTTCAACCAAAATTGGATTTCCCAAAGTTCTTTGTGGAAGATCCAGCGGCTTGGATTTACAAATGTGAGAAGTATTTTGAATTAAATGTAATTGATGAAACTCAGAAATTACGTTTAGCCTCCTTACACATGGAAGATAAAGCTATGCAATGGTATAGATGGTATGAAAAATCCCACACGTTACGAACTTGGAGGGAATTTTCTAGGGTTTTGCTTCTAAGGTTTGGGGAGGATGTGTATGAAGACGCTACTGGACAGTTAACCAAACTTAGGTAGTGGACCACTGTGAAGGCTTACCAAGAAAAATTTGAGGAATTAGCAACCAAAACCACGGGCCTTACAGAGGAGTTCTTTATCAGTTGTTTTATAAGTGGTCTCAAAGAGGAGATTAAGGGAGGGGTTATAATGTTTAGACCCAACACCATATCCCAGGCTATGGGATTGGTTTGTTTGCAAGAAGAAATAATGGAGGCTGTGTATAAGAGGAACAAAGGTCCACTGAAACCTGTTAACTGTCCCTTCCAGTTCTAAACCTCAAGAACACATTTCCAAAACTACAGAATTTGGAGGGGGAATTAAGAGGGTAACTCCTAAAGATTTCGATGAAAAAAGGGCAAAAGGCTTATGTTTTGGGTGTGATGAGAAGTATTTCAGGGGTCATGTGTGCAAGAAAAAGCAGCTATTCATGATTGATATAGAAGAGGAAGAAGATGAATTTATGGAAGCTCAACAGGACATTGTTCAAGAAGACAAAGCTGAGGAGTTCCACATTTCAGTGCATCCCTTATCTGGGGTTATCAAAAAGATTAAGGTCAATATATTGGTCGATTCTGGTAGTACCCACAATTTTTGGACCCTAGTATAGCCAAAAAGACAGGAGTGGAGGTCCAAAACACCAACCCTTTATCTGTGATCGTGGCAGATGGGTCCAAGATCAATAGTAAGGCCATGGTCAAGAACCTGCAGTGGACCATGCAAGGGGCTGATTTCAATTCAGAGATGAGATTGCTACCCTTAGGAGGATGTGACATGGTCCTTAGAATGCAATGGTTGTCCACTTTGGGACCTGTGTTATGGGATTTCAAAAACTTGCAAATGCAATTTTCTGTCTCTGGGAGAAAGCTGTTTGTTAAGTTGTGGGTGTAACTTTGGACGTCGGGGGGCCCACATTTTTTGTTGTGTTTGTGATCCGGGAAAAAGGAAAATTTAGAGTCGCCACCCGGGGTTTAATTTTTGGAAAATGTTAGGTACCTGAGAAACAGTGTAGAAAAAGTAATGACTCTCGTGCCGCTGAAAAAAGGGTTTGATCTGCAAAAAATAGAGATTTGGGTTCGGGAGCCAGGTTACCCGCGGGGAAGGTTTTGTTTAAAAAATGCACCCCGCGTGCCCTGAATTTTCCAGTTTCTACTAAATCTTTGTGGGATTATTCTTTGAAAAGATTTTATGAAAAACTTTATTTCACATAAACAATATATCAAGAAATAACATGCTTAAAGGAAATGAATAACAATAACAAATCACGTAATACACAATCAAATATGTAAATGTGAGAAAATTAACTAAGATGGGTTTAAGTGCAAAAACATAAAATAAAGGGGGTTAACCGCAATTTACCCCACTGGTTTTCCCCAAAAACAGAGCATCGGGTTTTCGAAAATAGAGCATTGCGAAAGTATTTCCATGGATGTCGTACGGTGTCCAAAGTCATGCCGCACGGTGTACTTTGGATGCCGTACGGTGTCCCAATACACTGTATTTTTCAAAAAATCTTCATTTTGGCCAATTGAAAACAGACTCTGTTTTTGGTGTAAAAATCACGTTATTTGTCAAACAAAATAGGTTTGGAAAATGGTTTTAATAGATGAATGTACCTCGTTTCTGGGATGATATTCCGTGACAATGGATGATATCACAAAATGCCTACCCAAGAGGCTCGAACTTTATTGAAAAATCTCCTTTTGGACTCGAGGAAGAGCTACGGAGCTCTCCTCAAGCCCGATGGAAACCCCCCCTCAGAATATTACTGCGATTTGAACACGGGTGTTATACCTCGAAACGGAACTGAACGGATTAGATTGGATTGATTGGTTGCGGGAAATGGACACTGGACTTCTGGGCTTTTTGGTGAAGGAGAGGCCAGAATTGTGGGTAAGTATAGTGCTTGACTGTTCGGCTGATTAATAATTAACTAGAATTTCGTCCCAAGCGTAGGACTATCGACCGGTGCAGCACAATAAATCCGGAAGTACCGGAGTCGAACCACAGAGACGGTCTACGGTGCTTAACTCAAACAATGTCGGCTCTATATTTGTAATTGGCTCTCAGGTAGCCACCCCTTACTCGAATGATTTAATTAATTAACTAAATTAAACTGATTTAACTACTAGACTCTGAATTTAAAAAGGAGAGCACAGCCGTGGGCACTACGGTGTCCGCAGCTAGTCTAATTCACATTCACTCGGGCCACAATTATTCAATTAATAGATTTAAAAAATATGAAAAATAGTTTCCAACAAATGCGCACCACTTGTCACCAATTTCTGCGCGCATTTGGACTTGGCAATGCCCGGGTTTGTTTGCTAGAAAAACTTCCGTATTCAAAAATTGCGCATTGATTAAAATGATTCGGCACCGAGGTGGAACATAAATTAGCCTAGCCACGGAACACCTTCATCCCGCGGCCGCACTCAATACGACTACTCACTCATTATTAAAAACGCAGCAAGAATAACACGAACCCTAGATCTAAACATGATTAAACAATGAAAATAATGACAGAAAGTAGTACCGAAGATTGCGCAACGAAAATAATCTTGATTAATGAAAGAAGAACGTCAATCCACGTTGAGAATCTTGAAAACAAAACGCTGAATAAGGAATACGAGATCTGTAGCCGAAAACTTGAAAAGCTAAAACCTAAGTGAAATTCGTGTAACCCTAATCTGGGTTTTTTTTTAACATAAGTCTCAATACTCATCTAAGTAATCCCCATGAAAAACAGACGAAATTTCGGAAATAATCCGCGCATAGGCTAAACGGTGCCGTTCACTGTGCTCCATAACCATCCGGTAGCGCTACACTGAAATCCCAGTAGCGCTACCGAGCCTCTTATGCCGTGCGTTGACCGTAGCTCATTACGTTGACCGTAAGCCTCTAATGATCCGGTAGCGCTACACCAATATTGGTGTAGCGCTCAAGAACTTTCTGTTCAGTTTTTGCCCCTTCTTGTGCCCACTTTGAGCGCTCCAAAGAATTGGGGTAGCGCTCCCGATGGGTTTTAGTCACTTCCATGCAACATTCGCTCGCCTCCAACTCCTGATCGACGTGCATGCCCTTCCAATGCATCAAAATCACGCTCACGCCCCTCAAATACCTGCAAATTACTTCCAACACCAAAAATACCACGTGCACATATTAATTGGAAAATAGGCTCAAAACGCACGTCTAACACGCTAACTCCCCTTACTTAGGCACTTGTAAGCAAGCTTCCCATGCGCCTATCATATAGTAACAGGTTTTTTAAAGGAGTAGTGGTATCACTGGAATTTTTCAACTGGTTTGGTACGAGATGAATTTGGGTTTCTTTTTTCGTATGATCCGTGTAGAGGGGAAAAATCTAGGTATGCTATTTCCATGCCTCTATGAGATCAACAATATGCACTCTTCACCGGAACCCTAGCACTGCAAGACAACAAACAGTTAGAGCACCTTTGCCTCTCGTCGGCAAAGGCCCTCCGATGCTTAAGTCAGTATCACGTACTAGGAGGAAACCATAAAACACATAAAGCATGTAAACACGAATTACAGCGTACCTTTCTTCATGGGTATTGCTTCTTATTTATAGATGCAGGGTGCTTGTTGTCTAGAGATCCTATTCACATTAGGAGTCCTTTCCTATACGGGACTTGTTCCATATAGAAACACAATCTTTATTCTACAAGGATTTCTTTCCACGTTAGGAATCCTTGTCATTATCGGAATCCTCTTTACATTAGGATTTACCCCTTATCACGTAAGAGGCTATTCTAGATCCTTCTAGAATGACCCACCACCTTATCTCGTAGGCGGTTAGCTCGACAATATACTTGCCTATCCGTATATGATGTTGCCGACCAGATACCTTGCTCGGCAATGACCTCGTGCACCATCTCATGGTGCTGCCACCATCTCATGGTGCTATCCTGTCTGCACACTTGGCCTATCCTGCTTGGCCATAACCTGGGGCACCACCATGTGGTCCCCCGAACTGAGCCACCCTCACGTGGTGTCCAGGCTAAGCACGTGGTTCGTACGTACTTAGGTATTTTCCTATGTAATTGGATTTTACCCTCTCCAATTGCTCCCCAGCTTTGACCGTCATTGTTATTCATCAATGATGGTTAAAGCTTACTGCTACCTTTCCAATAATGGTCTTTTTCTTTGCTATAATTCATGCATTTCGGTATTCGTGATATTCATCAAAGCTTCTCACTCAACTAGGCCTGCTCCTTGTATGAATTTTCCCTTGGTATCCACATTACCAAGCCCGCACAGTACACTTGCACTTATACCCACACGTAGGGTTTGGCGCAATTTCTCAAATATTCTCTTCTCACGTGGGGAGACAAGATTCTTGCATTTAATGCTGATGTTTGCCTTCCCTAATAGAGTTGGAACGGCCTTTATGGTGACGTTTCACATACGCCATCCCTTCTTTATAGGGTTCTAAAGACATTCTCACCCCATTTCAAAGATCTTTTCGTGTTCTCCCTTTATACATGTACGGGGATAAAATCCACGTATGATCCTGATCATGTGTTTCCTTGCTAGAAACCTCGCTCTCTATATGGGTCTGACGCTTTATTGATTAAGGCATCTCACAGTCCTTGTTCCCATTCGCATTAGGAAACCTTTCCTAATAGGATTCTTCCTATTGGGTATAGCGTTATCATGTGCTGCAAGATCTCTTCTTGCAATAGAATGCTTTCCATATGGACTTCCTTCTCATATGTAGTGTACTCCTTAGCGTAGCGGTGCTATGCTTCCACGCAACTCGTCATAACACATGCATAGCTCAGTTTACCTTCCCGAGCTGAATTATGTATTCCAGAACGCTATTAAGTTGTACTCGTACCTGCCTAGCTCGGCCATGCTAGGGGCATTCCCTTATGATTCATGCCGAGCTAGCACATCCTGGTTTACTAATTTATTTTACCTCCCTGACCTCATTCATGGTCAGTCATGCTCGGTACAGGGTCTAGGATCCCCTATGTGGTGCCTAACTACTCACCCTCTCGTGGTGTGTAATTAAGGCACTTGTTCTGCCCATTCCAAGGGTAATCAGTTTTTACCCACTCCAATACATCGTTATACACCCTGCACTCGTGTTCAATAGTGTTTCCGTGCACCATTACGTGGTGCAACCAACCTACTACGTGTCTCGTACGTGCTTAGACCTACCCAAGTTTGTTTAGCATCTTTGATGTTTATCACGGCATTTCATCATACCGTCTGCCCGGTCTTGTCCGGTTTATGTACCTTTGGAGCTCTTGAATCGAAAGAAGACTTCAACTTTCTTATTACGAGTTCCCATACTTCATTCTGAGCCTCTTTCTTTTACTGAGATTTTCGTCCCAAATATGATTGGTTGCCTCTGTAAAAATCTCTGGTGACTTAGAAGAAATCTATCAACTTGGAAGAAATCAAGCAAGCTATGCGTACAATGTCATCCCTGGCTTTCCTAGTCTAGGACTAAGTTGATCGGTGCCTCATCTATTTGGCAACATCCCTTTTCTCAGTCTGACCCCGTTCGACATCTCAATGCACTCTCACGTAGTGTTGCCGAACAGAGTACTTGTTTGGCGTCACTGCTTGTATTGCTGAGACTATAAGGCGCATTCATGGCATTGTGCTGAGTGACTCTCGCATTGTGCACATGTTTGGCAAAGTCCTTGACGGCGCAACCTTCAAGAGTTGTTTATGAAAAATGGTCAATTTTATTCAATAATTGACCCTTTATGGCACTTAACTTGTTCGGCACGCCCTTCATGGCTTTGTTTGGGATGCAAAATCTAGCGTTTTCATACTCGGCGCTATTCGTTGCCTTCTGGCTTCTAAGTGTCATCATACTTAGCTAAAAGACCAGCTCATTGCTTTCCATCTAAGCCATGCATGTGTTTCTTCATGCTCTATAGTACACCTAAGTTTCTTCGCACTTAGCAGACATCCTAAGTATTTTCGTACTTAGCAAGTTGCTAGTAATATTCGTCGCTTATTGCCCAAGTTTCCACGTACTGTGGGATCTCGTCCTGCAGCTGGTATCCTCTCCATATAGGACTCCTTCCTATATGCAGTATACTCCTAATCGCATTAGGAATACCCATGTCAATCCCTTAATTCTCGGGATTGCTCCTTATCACATAAGGAACCTGATTTAGAATCTTCTGGAATGTCTCACCGCCCTATACTCTTAAGGCGGTGCCGCGCTTCCACGTAGCTCGGTATGACTCGTACAAAGCTCATCCCACTCGTGCCGAGCTGCAACGGGTTGAACCATGTATTCCAGAGTGCTACCCTAACTGTATTAATAGCTTAACTAGCTTGATCATCCCTTTGGTCATATTGCCGAGCTAGTATATCATCAAATGGTACTTGATTTATTACCTTTGACCCTACTCATGGTCATCTCAGCTCGGCATAGGGTTAGGAAGCCCCTATTCAATGGTGCCGAGCTAATTACCCTCACGTGGTGGTGATTTATGGCATATGTCCTACCTTTTCAAATGGTATTTCAAGCAATATTCGTTGCTTAAGCCACAACTTTCTTTTTACTTAGCAACGTTTTGGCAATTTTCGTTGTAAGTTTGACAATGTTCAAGCAATATTCGTTACTTACTGTTCCAAGTTTCTTCGTACTTGGCAATGTTCAAGCAATATTCGTTGCTTGCCTCCAAGTTTCTCCGTACTTGGGAAAGTTCAAGCAATATTCATTGCTTGCCAAGTTTCTTCGTGCTTGGGAATGTTCAAGCAATATTCGTTGCTTATTTCCTAAGTTTTTTCAGACTTAGCAAATATCAAGCAATTTTCGCTGCTTATTGCCCAAGTATTTTCGTGCTTGGCAATTTTCAAGTAATATTCGTTACTTAAGCCAAAGTTTCCTCGTACTTGGCTCCCTTCAAGCAATATTCTTTACTTAAGCAATCTTCAAGCAATATTCGTTGTTTAAGCCAAAGTTTCTTCATACTTGGCTCACTCGTAATTAGACCAGGCTTAAAAAATGATATAGTAAAAAATAACTTTTTGTGAACAAGATGGAATTTTATTCATAACTCCACCACAAAGCAATTCGTAGCTGAATGAGAACAATAAGCAATATTTTCTATGGAGTTCGGTTCATAATTCCACTATAGCAACTCGTATCTAATAATCAAAATATAAACTGCAAAAGGTAATTCTATACTTATCTGTATATTCCGTGGCATTGGCACTGATTTCCATCCAATTTCTTTTAGGCAATGGGCTTCAATCCAAGCTATCTCTGTAATTTTGCATGGCCTTTCGTGTTCGGGAGAAGCTTCCCATTTGTGGGATTTTCTTGAGTTTGCTTACACTTGACTAATTTCATTCAGCCAGGCTCCAAAAAAACGTTAGCTTTTATTTGGATGAGTCTATTCGTACTCATCTATGTAAATCCGAATTTACTCCTCCTTAAATACTTTTGAATTTCTTTGCACTTAGTCACAAGTATACTCATACTCAAATTTACAAGCCTAAGTATATTCGTACTTAGCCTTTTTCCAAGTTTAATCATACTTAGAAATATTTCAAGCATGGGGTATATACATTTACGGCTCCCCAATATGGAATCAAAATTTCTCGTTTTTGGTTCTATATTCAAATCAATCAAGTGTTTCAAGCATGCAACAGAAATTTTTCTCGTAATTTCCTTTAATCAAATCAAAACTAAAATGCAAAATCATATAAAATACAAAACTTTATTCATAGCTCCTACTAGCACAAAACAAGAAACTTTACACGTAGTTCATGCTAAGACATACCACACAAGTTCTTATCGTTAAGCTCTTAGAACCTTTCATATGGCCCACAAAGGAAATCGGAGGACTGTATTCATAGTTCTTACTCAAAAACAAAATATGCGTAATTTCTCAGCACTAATCATTGCTACAACATAAGTTTATTCGTACTTTCGCAAAACACCCAAGTTTTCTCGTACTCAGCGAATAGCTCAAGTTTGTTCACGCTTGTCTAGCCTTCTAGCATTATTCATTGCTATAAGCCTTTTAGCATTATTCATTGCTATTGGCCTAAGTGTATTCAAACTTAGCCCTTAAGTTTTTTCATACTTAAATAGGATTCCAATCATTGTTCATTATTGTGGCTTAAGTTTATTCATACTTAGCCAGATTTTCAAGTTTACTCTTACTTTCGTTAACAATATCTGCTCCCCTATATGGAGACAAGGAGCTTTTGGCCCATATTTAGCAAACAGATACTAGACTTTTTTCGTAGTCCCAAACACTTTTAGTTGTGGACTTTGATCCATCTCTAGAAGCGACAAGCAAAACAAACTAAAACAGAAGATATATTTGAGACAGTTCTGACCTTTTTATTTTATTTTATCCATTCCAGCTGTGGCCTCCGGTCTTGAAGCTGAACTTGTGGTTTTTGTCGCGATGTGGGTGCTGTAGCGCGTGGTCTTCTTCTCAAGAACCTTGACCCCCTTTCTATATGTAACTTCTGATTGCTGTTTGACATGTAAAAGATAGTTGCTTCGCTAAATTTTAATTGGTCCTCCCGTGGGCTCGCCATAACAGGTGCGTTCCATTGCTGGATGACATCCTTTCAAATATTTTGATCTCTTGTCCGCGATTACTCGTTCGCAAAGCAAGATATGTAAAGCTATGTTTCTTCTGCTCAAGACTTTTTTCATAATCTTGAACTCTCCCATCATTTGATCTTGATGCACCCTCCTATCTCATGAGGGAAACCTGGTTTAGTCGGCTCTTCTGCGATTCCCTAGTTGATTCCTGCTGCTCTCCCATGACTGCCGAGCAGCCGCGATCCCCTAACAGATTCATACTGCTCTCTGGGATTGCCTAGCAGATTTTGACTGCTCTCCCATGATTGCCGAGCTGATTCGGACTGCTCTTCCGTGACCCCCTAGCAGATTCGTACTGCTCTCCCATGACGGCCGATCTGTTTCGGACTGCTCTCCCGTGATCCCCTAGCAGATTCGTTCTGCTCTCCGAGATTGCCTAGCTGATTTTGACTGCTCTCCCATGATGGCCGAGCTGATTCGACTGCTCTCCCGTGATCCCCTAGCAGATTCGTTCTGCTCTCCGGGATTGCCTAGCAGATTCTGACTGCTCTCCCATGATGGCCGAGCTGATTCGGACTGCTCTCCCGTGATCCCCTAGCAGATTCGTTCTGCTCTCCGGGATTGCCTAGCTGATTCGGACTGCTCTACAATCTTTCCTTCATGTTTCTAGGGTTTTCTCCTTACTTATCGCATGATTCGCTAATATGTATCCTGCGTTGCTTTCTTCATAGCATTAAATACAGACGGCCTTTTTTCTCTCTATTGTCACCTTCACGTGGTGGGTTTTTGCTTTGACTGTGGGGAATCATGAAATATCAGGCGTATTTTCCAGAATTTTGGAATCTTAGGGATACGCCTTATGTCGAATTTCTTGGCAGTGGGTTTCTTTTGTGGTGCTTCCAAAACTGTAGGAGTTTTATCTACTTTTGCACTCTTTCTCGTAGTGTGCACAGGGGTGTTTTCTACATCGTCCTCCACCTCCTTACGTCGTGGAATGCGTAGAACATGTTCTGAGGCCACCATTGTTGAGTGATTTTTTCTAGGAAAAAGCTTCTCGTACCGTTTCCCACAGACGGCGCCAATTGTAGAGGGGAAAAATCTGGGTATGCTATTTCCACGCCTCTATGAGATCAACAATATGCACTCTTCGCCGGAACCCTAGCACTGCAAGACAACAAACAGTTAGAGCACCTTTGCCTCTCGTCGGCAAAGGCCCTCCGATGCTTAAGTCAGTATCACGTACTAGGAGGAAACCATAAAACACATAAAGCATGTAAACACGAATTACAGCGTACCTTTCTTCATGGGTATTGCTTCTTATTTATAGATGCAGGGTGCTTGTTGTCTAGAGATCCTATTCACATTAGGAGTCCTTTCCTATACGGGACTTGTTCCATATAGAAACACAATCTTTATTCTACAAGGATTTCTTTCCACGTTAGGAATCCTTGTCATTATCGGAATCCTCTTTACATTAGGATTTACCCCTTATCACGTAAGAGGCTATTCTAGATCCTTCTAGAATGACCCACCACCTTATCTCGTAGGCGGTTAGCTCGACAATATACTTGCCTATCCGTATATGATGTTGCCGACCAGATACCTTGCTCGGCAATGACCTCGTGCACCATCTCATGGTGCTGCCACCATCTCATGGTGCTATCCTGTCTGCACACTTGGCCTATCCTGCTTGGCCATAACCTGGGGCACCACCATGTGGTCCCCCGAACTGAGCCACCCTCACGTGGTGTCCAGGCTAAGCACGTGGTTCGTACGTACTTAGGTATTTTTCCTATGTAATTGGATTTTACCCTCTCCAATCCGATCGAGCTCTTGAAACCATTGGAGGGTGTTGGTTTATATAGGGGAGAGGTGAGTAAGATTCGTAAAAAACACGGGCTCATGAGTAGTTTTTGCCATATCACGCAATCGAACTGAGCTGCTGGGCAACCCGGGAATCCTGTTGATGGGACAAGGGTGTCGTACGGTGTCAATGGTGTACCGTACGGTGCACATGTCAACACTGCGAGGTGCAAAAGGAATTTCAAGCCGTACGGTTTGGATGATGTGGCCGTACGGTTCAGGTGGGTGTGGGTTTTTGATCCATCCGACTCAAGTGACTGTTCCAAGGTACATTTTGCGTGTTCTTTTCATCATTGGGGATGCACGAGTTACCAAAATTGGGGTGTCTACAGTTGCCTCTCTTCGACGCGGCTTGGTCACCATTGAGTTGGTGCAAGTCACGTTAAAGATTCGGACATCCCAATTTTACTAACCATGCGGAAAATAGTAAAACAGAAAATCTTGGTCGAGCTCGGAGCTTCCTACGTACCTCGTTTGCGAGGATCAAACCAATCGTAGTTCGTCGGGGCCGTCATGAAAAAGTTGACACTTCAGTTTTCAACAAGGGAAAATGAATGATGTTTCGAAAAATGAAAGGAATAACTCGGAGGCCCTGAAAGCCGTTAAAAATAACTCGGAGGCCCTGAAAGCCATTAAAAAAAATAATTCGGAGGCCCTGAAAGCCGTTAAAAATATTTTGGAGGCCCTGAAAGCTGTTAAAAATATTTCGAAGGCCCTGAAAGCCGTTAAAAATATTTTTGAGTTTTGGAAAAATAAATGTCGTGGAGGATTTAGAGATTTGGAACAGTAAATGCCGTGGAGGACTTAAAAAATTTTGTTGCCGTAAAGGATTTGGAAAATGATGCCATAAAGGACTTAGAAATTTGTGAAAATAATTGCCATAGAGGACTTAGAAATTTTTGATACCGTAGAGGATTTTAAAGAGGAGTGCGAATTTTTGGGTAATCTTGAGGAAAAAAAATAATATATAAATCGCAAAAAGGGGCAGTAGTGTGATTTTGTAAAGAAAAGATAGAGTACCGTACGGTATGAGATTTTGCACCGCACAACTCGAATAGGGATACCGCACAGTGTCTTCAGCAATTTCTTCAACTCAGTTCCGTAACTGCCAACATCTTCCGATTCCCACGTATTTTGTTCAAAATATCCCAATTGGTTACTTTGAGTGAAAAACCGAGTTCTTTCTTGTGTTCGAAATCATCTTCTCATTCCCAAAATTTCCGACTGAAATCTCCGTGAACTCCAAGGCCATGGCTCGTTCTCTGGCAATGGTGAGAGTCAATCCTCGTCGGTCAACACCATCGGTCTGCAGCTGAGTATTTTGCGGAGTTGAGTGGACTGTGGCAGGAATTTAATTTTTATCAGGGATTTCAGGCTGTTTGTACTGAGGATGCTTCTAATTGGTTGAAGAGGTTAGAGAAAAAGCGTATTTATGACTTTCTTGCTGGCCTTGACAAGGAGTATGATGCAATTCGAGTGTAGGTGCTGGGTCATGTTCCGTTTTCTTCTTTGGGTGAAGCTTATGCTATTGTTCAGCAGGAGGAGAGTAGGAGGGGAGTTATGGTGCCTACTCCTATTTCTGATCGCTCTGCCTTGGTTGCCAGTCCTCAGGGTCTGTTTGGTTCTAGTAGAGGGTTTACTCCTACTTCACAGAGTGGTAAGTCACAGTCTGGTGCTACCAGTGGGTCTACTGATCGTGAGTCCCTACTGTGTGATTATTGCCACAACATCGGTCATACTAGGGGGTGGACGCGGTGGCCGTGGTACAATACGTTCTCAGCCCAAGCTCATGTTTCAGAGTCTGCGGTTGCTACCTCATCTGACTCTAGATTTAGTATTGGGGCTCAGGTGACTTCAGATCACAATGGTGGTTTTTCTTAGGGGGAGATGCAAGCTCTCAGGCGCCTTATGGCTCGGGCTGATTCTTCATCTACCACAACTTCCTCTTCCCCGGCAGCTCCCACTTCATCCTATTTTGCTCACACAGGTATCCCATCGAATGCGTTCACTGCCTCTTCTGCTATCCCTTGGATTATAGATTCTGGTGCTTCAAATCATATGACAGGTTGTTCCTCCATATTTGATTCTTACTCTTCTTGTTCTAGTAAGGACAAGGTCAGAATAGCAGACGGGTCATTCTTTGCTATCGTAGGGAAAGGCTCCATTCACTATTCTTCCTCTATTTCTCTTTCTTTAGTTATGGTTATCCATTCTGATGTTTGGGGTCCTTCCCCTGTTACTGCTCTAAAGGGTTATCGGTGGTTTATCACTTTTATTGACTGTTATTCTCTTGTTATTTGGGTGTATTTGCTTAGGTTGAAAAGTGAAGTATTTTCTTGTTTTAAATCTTTTCATTCGATGGTTCGCACTCAGTTTGATATGAGTATTAAAATTCTTCGAAGTGACAATGACACTGAGTATATAGATAAGAGTTTTCGGGCTTTTTTAGATGAAAATAGTATTCTTTTTCAGACGACTTGTGTTGATACTCCACAACAAAATGGAGTTACTAAATGCAAAAATCGTCATCTCGCTGAGGTAGCTCGCTCTCTGTTATTCACCATGAATGTTCCTAAATATTTGTGGGGAGAAGCCATTTTGACTACCACTCAGCTTATTAACCGCATGTCATCCAGTGTTCTTAACTTCAAAACTCCCATTGAGTGTCTTCCTAGCAGTTTTCGTGCCACAACACTTCCCCCACGTGTTTTTGGTTGTGTGTTTTGTTCATGCTCTTCATCCCCCTGGTAGCAAGTTAGGTCCTAAAGCCCATAAATGTGTTTTCATTGGGTAATCTCCTACCCAGAAGGGCTACAAATGTTATGATCTTCATTCTAGGAAAATCTTTGTCTCTATGGATGTCTCTTTTTGGGAGATAGTCTTTTTTGTCTCCATCCCCTCCATCTCTTCAGGGGGAGCATAGGCAGGAGGAAGAGATGTTTTATGGTGAGGGGGAGCCACTGCTGTATAATCATGGTGAGGGGGAGAAAGAAAAGTTTGGAGAGGACCAAATATTTGCTGAAAGAGTAACTCATGACACAGGTGGTGATGTTAAGGAGTATATACACCAGTTGCAAAAATCTAACCTCAAGACCTACATCAGAAAACATGGGAAGTCCTCTTGTGTGATACCACCTTGTCAACCACAATCTCCTGCTCCAGTTCCAGATTCCTCAGCTGACTCATCTGGTAATGACTCTTCTCTCTTTGAACCACCTCTTGATAATTCTGATGATCTTCCTATTGCTCTTCGAAAGGGTGTTAGATCATGTACTCAACATCCCATCTCCTAGTTTGTCTCTTATGATCGTTTATCTCCTTCATACCATGCCTTTGTTTCATCTCTTTCTTCTATATCTATTCCACAAAATTGGCAGGTTGGATTCATGATACCTAAGTGGAAAGGAGCTATGGTAGAGGAGATGACAACTTTGAAAAAGAATGGCACTTGGGAGCTAGTATCACTTTCAGAAGGGAAGAAACCAGTGGGATGTAAATGGGTTTTCACTATTAAGCAAAATGGTGATGGTACAGTTGAGCAATACAAGGCGAGACTTGTTGCCAAGGGTTTCACTCAAACCTATGGTATTGACTATGAGGAGACATTTGTGCCAGTAGCAAAGATGAATTCTGTGCGAGCTCTACTCTCGTGTGCAGCCAATTTGAATTGGCCTCTCCAACAGTTTGATGTGAAGAATGCATTCCTCCATGGTGAGTTAGAGGAGGAGGTGTATATGGCTATCCCACCTAATTTTTCTTCATCTCAGACTGAGGGAAAAGTGTGTAGATTAAAAAGGCTCTTTATGGGTTGAAGCAGTCACCTAGAGCCTAGTTTGGCAGATTTTCAAATGCTATGTTGAGATTTGGATACAAATAGAGTCATGCAGATCGTACTATGTTCATCAAGAAAGGTGTTGGTAATATTGTTATCCTTATTGTTTATGTTGATGATATAATAATGACAGGAAATGATGTGGATGAGATCCTTAGTCTCAAATCTAGTCTGGCTCAATAATGACAGGTATGTTGGGTTGTAAACCTACAGATTCTCCTATTAAGGCAAATCATCAGCTCAGTGGAGACTCAGGGGAGCGCACTAATAAGGAGATATATCAGCGACTGGTTGGTCGACTGATGCCCACACGAGACCGGATGTCACTTATGCAATGGGCGTTGTTAGTCAATTTATGCATGATCCTCGTATTTCACACCTGGATGCAGTTTATCGTATTTTGAGGTATCTCAAATCAGCTCCAGGAAATGGAATTCTATTCTCCAATCACGATCACTTGCGATTGGAGGCATTTACTGATGCTGACTGGGCTGGTTCTGTGGATGATAGACGCTCTACTTCTGGCTATTGCACTTTTCTTGGGGGAAATTTGGTTACTTGGCGAAGTAAGAAGCAATCAGTGATTGCCAAGTCAAGCGCAGAAGCAGAGTACAGAGCTACGGCTCATGGTGTTTGTGAGCTCTTGTGGCTCCAAACTTTATTACATGATTTGGGAATTTTTGATAATGGTCCTATGAAAATCTACTGCGACAACAAAGCTGCCATAAACATTGCTCACAATAACGTTTAACATGATAGAACGAAACATATAGAGGTTGATAGGCACTTCATCAAGGAAAAGTTGAGCGAGGGGCTGATATGTATGCCTTTTGTGCGATCTGAAAATCAATTAGCTAATATTTTCACAAAAGGGCTTGGCAGCAAGAGTTTCCACCCCATTGTGTTCAAGTTGGGCTTGATTGATATCTTCGCACCAACTTGAGGGGGAGTGTTAAGTTGTGGGTGTAACTGTGTAATTAGATTGTATATGTCTACTCTTGCAATTAAGTTAGTAGGTCAGGTTCGTAGTGTGTTTTATCTCTTTTTCTCTTGTATAAGTACTACGTAATGAGAACAGAACCCTAATTTTTACCTCTCAATAAAATTGTCTAAGTGTTACACTGTTGCTTAAAGGGGATACAACAACAGAAGTCCATATTGTGTTATGCAAGAGTGGTGGCACAAATGTGTTGTATTTAGGCTACTCCCTCCACTGAGGTACATCCAGAGCATGCTCAAATTTTGCATAACTATGATGATGTCTTCATGGAGCCAAAGGGGTTACCCCCCCTCTAGGGCTCATGACCACCAAATTCCACTCAAAATAGGAACACAACCCCCCAAAAGTTAAACCATATAGATACCCCTATAAACAGAAGAATGAAATTGAAAAAATAGTGAAAGAAATGTTGGTTTCTGGTGTGATAAGACACAGTGTATCTCCCTTTTCTTCACCTGTCTTACTGGTTAAGAAAAAGGATAATACTCGGAGATGTGCATTGATTATAGAGCATTGAATAAAGACACAATCAAAGACAAGTTCCCTATACCTATCATTGATGAATTGCTGGATGAATTACATGGGGCAAGGTTTTTCTCTAAGCTGGACCTAAGATCAGGTTATCACCAAATCAGGATGATCCCCAATGAAAGCCACTACGAATTCTTAGTCATGCCTTTTGGGATGATTAATGCCCCATCCACATTCCAAAGTCTCATGAACGAGGTGTTCAGATCCTTTCTAAGGAAGTTTGTATTGGTTTTTTTTTTTATGATATACTCATTTTTAGCAAGACTTGGGTAGATCGTATGCAACATTTTACCCTCACACTAGCTAAATTGAGAGAACACCAACTGTTTGCCAAGATGTCCAAATGTGCCTTTGGTAGGCAGCAAGGGGAATATTTAGGGCAGGTAATCAATGCACAAGGAGCGGGAGCTGACCCTGGTAAAGTTGACAGCATGATCAATTGGCCTAGACCCCAATCTTTAAAGGCTCTTAGGGGGTTTCTTGGACTGATAGGATACTATAGGTGATTCATCAAGGACTATGGAAAGATATGCCAACCCCTGCATGCATTACTCAAAAGGGATGCTTTTGGTTGGTCCAATGAAGCAGAGATAGCTTTCAATCTACTTAAGACTGCTATGTCCACAACTCCAGTTCTTAAGCTACCTGATTATACCAAGTCCTTTGTTCTAGAATGTGATGACTCAGGGAAAGGGGTGGGGGCAGTCCTTATGCAAGAGGGGCAACCTATAGCTTTTTTAGTAAAGCATTGTCTCCCACACGTTTGGGGTTATCTACCTATGAGAAGGAACTTCTGGCAGTGGTGATGGTTGTTACAAAGTGGAGACACTATTTGTTGGGAAGGAAATTCACTATTAAAACAGACCACCAAAGCCTCAAATTTTGTTGGAACAGAGAGTGACCACCTTGATGCAACAAAAATGGCTGACCAAGATGATGGGGTTTGATTATGACCTCTTGTACAAATCTGGAAAAACTAATGTGGCTGCTGATGCACTCTCAAGGGTGGAAGAAGAGGGACACCTGTTGGCTTTGACAGTGGTCCTTTGTAAGTGGGTCAAGGACCTCCAGGAAAGTTGGTCACAGGATCAAGATCTGCTGAAAATCATAAGGGAATTGCAGTTGGACTCCACCAGTCACCCTCATTTCTCTTTGCAGCACCAGATGCTGTATTACAAAACCAGGTTGGTGGTAGGCAACAGCCCCTCATTTCGTCTCAAGCTCATTCGGGAACATCATGCCACACCAGCTAGAGGACATTCTGGGGGTGAAAGAACATATCAAAGATTGAAACAGGCCTTCTATTGGAAAGGCATGAAACAAGCTGTGCTCAAGTTTGTAACATGCTGTGATATTTCTTAGAGACACAAAAATGAAAATGTAGCCTCTCCTGGGATGCTTCAACCTCTTCCCATACCTGACAGGCTCTGGAGTGACATTACTATGGATTTTATTGAAGGGCTACCTAGCTCTAGCAACAAGACTGTCATTTTTGTGGTGGTGGATAGGCTCAGCAAATATGCTCATTTTCTAGCCCTTCCACATCCCTACACTACTACTACTATGGCTCAACTGTTCTTAGACAATGTTTTTAAGCTCCATGGGATTCCATCTTCCATTGTCTCTGATAGAGACCCAATCTTTACCAGTTCATTCCGGAAGGAATTGTTTAGGTTGCAGGGCACAACCTCATGTTTATGCACATCTTACCATCCTCAATCTGATGGTCAGACAGAAGTTTTAAATAGGTGTGGGGAGAATTACCTAAGGTGTTTAACTGGTGATAGGCCCACAGCTTGGGTCAAGTGGCTTCCTTTGGCTGAATGGTGGTACAACACCACCTTTCACATTTCTACTGGGATTACCCCATATGAAGCTCTGTATGGTCAGCAACCTCCAAACATGATGCATTATATTCCTGGAGGGACAGCTGTAGCTGCCACAAATGTTTTGCACCAGGATAGGGCTAATATGCTCAAGTTGCTCAAGGAAAACTTGGCTAATTCTCAACATAGAATGAAGCAGCTTGTAGACCAACACAGATCAGAGAGGACATTTGAGGTTGGTGATTGGGTGTACCTTAAGCTACAACCCCTAAGGCAGGTCACTGTGGCTTTTCGATGGAATGCTAAGCTAGCTCCTAGGTTTTTTGGTCCATTTCAGGTTACTCAGAAAGTAGGACCAGTAACTTACAAGTTGGACCTTCCTCCACAGTCCAAAATTCATCCAGTTTTTCATGTGTCTTTGATGAAAAAAAGGATTGGTAGAGGGTGCAGTGGTTCAGTCAGAGCTCCCTCTTACTGGGGAAGATGGACAACTACAGCTTGAACCTAGGGCTATTTTGAACAGGAAATTGGTTAAATGAAACAATAGGCCTCATACATTGGTCCTGGTTCAATGGTCTAACCCCATCCCTGAGGATGCCACATGTGAACACCCCACGGGAGCGCGATATGTCCACAAAAATTGATTGTTTGGTTTGAAAAACGGTTTTGATTGATTGAATGGAGTCGCCACCCGAATTTAAGGACCTTACCCGAGAAACCATAAAAAAAAAAAAATGAATGACTCTGTTGCCCTTGAAATGGAAAATACTTTACCGGTCTTTTAAAATGAAATTTCTTGGGTTCGGAAGCTAGGTTACGCGAGGGGAAGGAATATAAAGCACCCCTCACGCCCGATGTGACCACCGGTCTCTACTAAATGTTGAAAGGGCTTTGAAAATGTTATTTAGATGGACTTTTAAACTCAAATTCATGTGAGAGCATAATAAACATATCAAGAATATTGATAAAATATGAATGCATGCTTATGCGAGATATGGTGAATGGATAATTTGTACATAAAAGATACAGAAATTACACTAAAACACCCCCAAAATGCCTTAAAGTACCTCAGAAACTGATCATAAAATGAGTACCTGGATAGGGTCCAGGCGCCTGGAAAAGGTGAATCCAGGTGCCTGAAAGGGGTCAATCCAGGCGCCTGGATACCCTCCAGACAGAAACTTTAAAATCCCCTCTCAGACAGAAGTCAACAAATTCGATGTTCTAATCAACTTTCATGCATTCTGGAAAATGTTTAATCACACTACAGCAGATTTAGAATTTAAATATGACTCATATACAATGAAATGATGCTAAAAATGAAACAACAATACATGATGATGCTCACGTTAGACACCTATGAGAGATTATGCTTAAATACCCTTTAAGTTCTTATAATGAAACCTTAAAGTTAAGTGAGCAGAACTCAAGAGTAATGCATAAACCTATTTAGATGATTCTTTCTCATGAAATCCCCCATCTAAAGTATGTTTCTAGACTCAAAATGCCTAAAATGAACATGTAAAGAAGAACCAATACATAATATGTAAAGAACCATAGATTTGGGCATGCAAATGATATACTAAAAATGATCAGAATATGAAAGAAAATAGAAAATGTGATAGTGGGAAAAGAGGTCCAGGTGCCTGCATGGAGGGAATCTAGGCGCCTGGACCCAATGCAGGCGCCTGGATCTGATTCTGATGCACAAACTGATTTCTTGCTTTGATGATTTTTAGACCACTTTCAAACCCTTTACTGGTATAGATGACCAGAAAGGACTTGATTGTGTCCCCCTCAGGGCCTATTTGGACAAAATGATAGAATGGCTACCTTTTTGGTTTGATCAAGAACTTGAAATGGTTTTCGAAGTGAGTTTTGTGAGAATGTGGCTTTTGGTTATGGAATATATGGAGCTAAAAGGATGGTTTATGGAAACTTTGGTGGTATTCAGTTGATGGAGGTGTATAGATGTTGGATTAATGAAGCAAAAGGGTGATTTTTGGAGTTGAAATGGGTTGAGTTTGAGGGATGATGGGTGAGTTGAGTTTTCTGAAGGAATTTAGACAGAGTAACAGCTAGGTAAGAGTGTGGTTCTTCAGTCCCTGAAAATGAGAGAGGAGTGCTTAATTTATAGGCAAATAAGGGTCCAAAGAGGGCCACTTGAACCTTTCAAAAGGGTGAGGAGTCACCTAGGGGGTAAGGGATAGGTGTAATGATCTTCCCCATGTTCTTCTCTAACTGACTCTGCAGAAAAATCCCCCAAGATCTCGTTCCTGCCCACTAACAACTTAAAACACACTCAACCTGGACTGATATCCAGGCGCCTGGATTGTGCATTTCCAAGCGCCTGGACTAAATCCAAGCGCCTGGACCATGGAATCCAGGCGCCTGGACTTGACCAATCCAGGTGCCTGAAAGACCAATCCAGGTGCATGTATTTCAAGGTTTTTGGGACATTCCGGAGCTCTAAGGGATGTTTTGGTGATTTGATAGGAGGTTATTGGTGAGGTTTTTTCAAGTTTTTGATCAAACCTTGTGCGTCCTCATTAGGCATTTTCATCATCGGAGAAGTTTCGGAATCCTGTAGGTCCGGATTGGGGTGTCTACACCACATAGGAAACTGGTATGATTTGCATCAGAGGTTCCCTCACTTTCAACCTTGAGGACAAGGTTGTTTTCAAGAGGGGAGTAAGGATAAGAACTGGGGGTGCTTTGTGTAAATGATAATTGTTGAAGGACTAGAGTGTTATAACCTTTGTATGGTGTACTGTTGTATTGGTTGGCAGTTAGTAGTTAGTTGCAAAAACTGTCATTCTTGATTCTTGATTCAGTTAGACGTGGAGGGAACATAATGGGTAGGAGTGAACAGAAGGGGAGGTGGATTATATTGCTCTCTTTTTTATTTCTCTTTCTCTCTCTTCTCTCTCTTCTCCTCTCATCTCAAACTCTTCTCTTGTAATCACATTTCCACCATTAATAAAACAGTTCATGAATTGTTTCTGTTCTTCGAATTATTAGTGCAATTTCCCCCAAGTTGTATCAGAAGCGGATGAGTTTTTATTTGGTTGGCGGAGCAAGTTTTCTTGTTCGTGAGGGATTGATGTTTGGTCGAGGCAGCTTTCGGTTATTCTAATAGCAGGAGTATTCTAACCAGTAATTCGATTGATGAGAGAAAACTTTTGTCTGTCATCTTCTAGACTTGAGATTCATTGCTAATTTCAACATGGTTAGGTTTGTCTACGTCTTTTGATATATCTAAAATATTTTTGGTTGATCCAATCATTTCTTATTCGACTAGAATTTGATTCTAGGGTAACCCATTTGAATTGATTGTAATTTGTTTGCCCGACCCACGTTGATCATGTTTGATGTACGGGGCTGGGCGTGGCATTGGTTTATGTGTTTATGAGACTTGTTTTTAGGAAGGGAAATTATTTGTAATCATTCTTTTCGGAAGGTCTGCTAAGTTACTTAAGTATTTTTTAATCCCATGACTTGTAGTAATATTTTCCTTTAATAGGGATTTCGTTACAATCATTCATAATAGATCTAGAACGGTAATTTGTGGCACCACTTGGTCGAATGACATTTAATGTTAGCGGCAGTGGAATCATCGGAATTTAAATTCTATATCGGTCCAGAACAGTTTTTCTATTTAAGTAGTAGTTTTGTGAAGAAGTGTTATTTAGGTTTTAATTGTCTCCTTTCGTGCACTCTTAATAAGACTGTGAAGTTGGCATTTATGTTAATGTTGTATTTACGGTTCTTTGTTTGCTCCTTGGTTCTTGAGTAGGAATTGCTTTGGTGACTCTTGGGAGATCTTTGTATCTCAAGGAAGGGACACTAGTACACTTTTAAATAGGAGACTAACACACGTGCTACATTAACTGGTTTTTGGCGGCTTGCCTCTTTTAGTATATGTAGAACATCTATCCTTGAGCGTTTCTTGACTTGCCTCATGTTTTATTACACATGAAACTGTTATAGTAATATTGTTTATGAAATGTTTTGTTTATAAGCATGGAAATTAGGTTTTGTTGATGGATACTTTTTTGTCCATATTCCCCTGGATAGTTTCGGATATATTTTACCTGACATGTTACTTGTGTCATGGCCATGGTTATATTTTTATGACACGGTAACATGTTGTATGACTCTTAATGAGTGGTGTTAAACGGTTCTGACCACCAATTAAATAATCGTGTTACGGGGCGGCTCTAGGATTTTCATCTAGCGCTGGCAAAAATACATTGCCTGCCTAGCTATGATAAAAAGTTGTACAAAAAAAGTTTTAAAAAAATTCTGACTAGGCAAAAGAGATACTCCCTTCGTCCCATTTTGAATGTCCACTATAGGAATACGTGCAATTTGAAACACCTACAAAATATATTTCTCATTAGCACTTTAATTCGGTACAAAAAAATGAAAAAACATTCTATGGAAGTACATTTTTTAATGCCCGCAAAAAACACACGTTTATCAAAGAGGACATTTAAAATAGACAAATAAAATTTTACACTAAGAGAACCTAAAAAATATATTTCTCTATGTAATTTTATAATAGGTAAACAAAAATTTTAAAACATTCTATGAAAGTATATTTTTTAACATCCACAAAAAATACACGTTTCTCAAAGAGGACATATAAAATGAACAAAAATAAATTTTTAGACGAAGAGAAATGAATTTTAAGTAGGCTAACTAAACACACTAATCAATTGCCCAAGTCTATTTCTTCTTACTTCTATTTTTTTTTGTCGGCACAGAAAAAGAAAAGGAGCCGTCCACTATTCATATTATATATTGGGCTCTTTTAGGCCAGACTTATTTTGTTTTGTTAGGGCTATAATAATTTGGTTCAATAGGTAGAACATTAGTAAATACCCTATAGAAATGTATTTTGCCTGAAAAAATCTCCATACCTCAATTCCTAATTTTTTGAATTGTTGATATTTTCAAAAGAATCAAATCCAGATATCCTCTTTTCTAGTCTTCCACGTCCCACGATCCCACCCCATCTCTAACTTTCCTATTTTCTCTCCCCACTTCCTTCTATATTAATTTTGAAACATTCATGCTTTATTTTCGCTCTACTTTCGCAAATAACAATTGTAATAATTGATTGGACCTCTTAACTCCTGGTGCTCCCTGCGGAACAATATTTTTGGAGTACTATTTCCATAACACTGTCACTGGAAAAATCAAGAGAGGGGGGAAAGTATTCTCCATGAATTGAGTTGCAGGCGATTGCCACTATTCTTAATGATTATCGAAGAGCATCAAGGCAGCTTATCAATTACCATAAGTCATCAATGTTTTTTAGCTAGAATACTGGGCATGATTTGAGGCATGAGCTAAGTGATTTGCTAGCTATTCTGGTTCGAGCTGATCTTGGGAAATATCTAGGGCTTCCGGCAGAGGTTGGAATGATGAAAATGGAACTTTTAAGTTATATAAAGGAGCGAGTGTTGCAAAGGCTAGCTGGGTGGAAAGAGAAGCTGCTCAGTCAGGCAGGGAAAGAAGTTCTCTACTCAAATCAGTGGCTCTCGCTTTACCACCTTATGCAATGTCTTGTTTTAAGCTTCTACAAGGGTTGTGCCATCACATTGAGTCGGCTATGGCCAACTTTTGGTGGGGGTAGAAGGGTGATGAGACGAAAATTCATTGGTTGAAAAGGAGTCGTTTGTGCAGCGACAAATTTAAGGGAGGTCTGGGTTTTAGAAGTCTAAGTGCCCACAATATCTCGTTTTTAGCGAAGCAGGGATGAAGGATCATGATGTTGCCTAGATGTGTTATGGCAAGGGTGCTAAAGAGTAAGTACTTTAAAGAAAGATCTTCATGGAGGCCAAGCTAGGAAAAAACCCATCATGGGTCTGGAGGAGTATTTGGGAGGGGAGGAAAATTTTAACAGCAGGTTTGCGATGGTCCATCAGGGCTTCAGTTCGTATTGATGATGACCCTTGGATTCCAAAACCTAGGGCTTTTAAACCTAGGAGGATTGTGGATGATGGTGATTTTGTTACAATGGACCAACTTATTAATCTGAACTCAAAAGTATGGAAAGAGGATGTGGTTAATCATTTGTTTGAGAGTGATCAGGTTGGGTATATTCTTGACATTCCTATATCATGGACAAATGAGCTTGATAAGCTGGTTTGGCATTTTTCCTGTACGGGGAATTATATGGCTAACTTGGGTTATATGGTAGCAATGGATCTTAAAAGCCAGGGGTTGCTTAACTCTGGAGTTGGAGGGAGTACTAGTACAGAGGAATTTGCAGAGAAATGGTGGTGGCATCTTTGGCAGCTCAACATTCCAAGGAAAATTCAGTAGTTCATATGGAAGTGTTTTCATGAGATTTAGCTTCATCGGAGAAAGATTTCTTTAGACCCAAGTTGTCCAGTTTGTGGGGAGGAACAGGAATCAATTGCTCATCTCTTTTACTCCTGCCCACTGGCAAAACAGGTTTGGAGTCTCTCACCACTTAAAATGATCTTTGGGAATTGCCATTTTAACTCATTTACTGCTATTTGGGATTTTATGGTGTTAAGGTGGCAAAATGCTACAAATAAAATGTGGTGCTGTTCTTTAGCTGCTTTTAATTTGTGGTATATATGAAAGTGCAGGAATGGAGCATGTTTTGAGTAAAAAAATTTCACTTCCTATGGTGGTAACCATGGCGAGTGACGGACTGTTTGAACGAGTATCTTGCTGCGAATCAAGTGATTGCACAGCCAGGTCCGAGAAGCGTGGGAGAGAATAGGACTTCATGGCAACGACCGCAAAGGGGTGTTTTGAAAATTAATGTGGATGGCGCATGGAAGAAGGAGTCATTGGTCGAAGGCTATGGGACAGTGATTAGAGGATGTGGCGAAGAATTTGTTGCTGCTTTAGGAAGATTTCCGAGTTGTGGTAGTCCTGCACTTGTAGAAGCTATGGCAATCCGATGAGGGGTCCAACTTGGTCTTGAGGAGGTGGGAGAGAATGACAAATATACCCCTCCGATTTTCTCACGGGATTAGCACGTGTTATTTTCCGTCCAAAAAATAAACAGAAAAGTGATGGAGGGTGGACATTGAAATGCAATTGAAAATGCAATGTTATTTTGGTCCGAATTAAAATCAGAAGGACTGAAGTGGAATTGGCGTGTTTTCTGAGTGTTCAACAAGTTTAGGTGTGGATTAAGAGTTCAGGATACCACTGTCTAGCCCCGGTCGCCAAAATTCCTTTCCAAACAAATGATCTCAGTAAGATTCGCTTGATATCGAAGGACATGAAGAGCTTGCTGTTGTCAAAGTCAAAACTAATGTTGAAGGAGCCACCACACTGCTTTCTAGCCGAATGTTGAATTAGTCCAGGGTTGCAGCCTGGTGTATGTGGTATGATTTCTTTCTGAACTTTTTAGTCTTATCAAGAAGACTCACGAGTCAGGGAAGATAATAAAGCTTCACGATGCTACAACCCAAAACAGATGACCATTCAGTTCTTTAGGGATTGAAGAGTCGAAATTGAGCAGATATTCAGAACCATGAGGTTGGACGAGATCACTAATAATTTTGATGGGATATTATGAAATTTATTTCAACACTATTTCTTTTCTTTTTAATGGATATAGTTCGCAATTATTTCTGCAGAGATTTTATTCGTTGAATTTCTTGACATGGATCATAGTAGTAGTTACTCCCTCCGTCCCTTTTTAAGTGTTTAACTTTTCATTTTGGGTTGTCCCTAAATAAGTGTGTGGTTTGAAAAGTTAATAGGTAAAAGCTTGTACAATTATCATTTTGCCCTTTTGAAAAGTTTGTAGGTAAAGAGTTAGTGGATAAAAATGGAGAGGATAATTTTGGAAAGTAGAGGTAAAAGTTGATATGAAAAGTGTAAAGTGGAGAAAAAAGTTGATTTGAAAGGTGCAATGATGATGTTTATTTAATAAGTTGGATTTACGAAGTAATACATTTAAAAAGGGACGATGGAGTATAAATCTTGTGTTGTGCCATTGTGTAACAACAATCTAATAGTAGTATCCAAGTAATTGATGCGCAACAACGTAGCAGGAACAATAAGGCTTCACAATGTTCTCAGCAAGTTTTCTCTTGAATAGCTCCATATATGACTTATAGTTCAGTTTTTATTTTTGCATTTTTCTTGATGCTCTCCTTGCACTCATTTCGTCTGTTCTCTGTACAAGGTACGAACACGTCCGACTTTTTTGGTATCAAGAAGCCTACATTTGCAATTTCTCATAGATCTTGAGAGTAAGCCGTTTTCTCCTTTGAATTAGCTTTCTTCGTCCGTCCAACACGGCTATCAGGTTTGTGGTATAATTCATAAGTATACCACCACAAACCAGTTCTCATGGGCACAACAGGTTAGTATAGCATTTGAAAACCAGTTCTCAAAGACCCAAGACAAACAAACCTTGCACAGTTAACCGGTTCTCAAAGACCCAAGACAAGCAAACCTTGCACACACTACTAAAAAAGAGGCTTTTTGTGTCCGCAAGGTGCGGTCGCAATTGCTCATTATGCCGTCGCAAAAGCTATTTGCGACCGCAAAAATAGGGGACGCGATTGGTTGGGTGACAAAAGCTATTTGCGACCGCATGCTGCGGTCGCAACGTATTAGCGACTGCAAATTCATCTTTTAGAGTCCACATTTTTGCGGTCGCTAATATGCTATATTTGCGACTGCACGAAGAGCGGTCGCTAATACACTATTTTGCAACGGCACAATGCAGTCGCCAATACACTATTTTTTGTGAATGCGGAATGCAGTCATTAGAGCAACTCCAATAGAGGCTCTCCTAGCTAATTTGTTGAGCCGAATTGACATATTGAGGGAAAATTTTGTAATTTATGTCCCCTTTTCCTCAAAAGGTTGTACTGTTTGGAGGGACCCATCCACCTTTTTGTCACATCCACTCAACAAAATTAATTTCGGCTCAACAATTTTATTGAGCCAAAATTAAATTTGAGGAGTGGATGTGACAAAAAGGTGGATGGGTCCCTCCAAACAGTACAACCTTTTGAGGAAAAAGGGGACATAAATTACAAAATTTCCCCTCAATATGTCAATTCGGCTCAACAAATTAGCTAGGAGAGCCTCTATTGGAGATGCTCTTAGTACACTATATTTGTAGTCGTGAAAGATTGTAGTTGCCAATGAGTTTTTTTTTAATTTTATTTTAGCCAAAGAAGCTACAAATGTATTCGGTGATATCCAATTGGCATACACATTTCCAAAACATAGAATTCTTTCATTCATAGTTCCAAAACTTCAATCATTCATCATAATCAACTGTTTACATCCAAAATATAATGTCTAGACACTTTAATCCAAAACATCTAACTTCTTCCAAAAACATAATAGCATTTACTTTCAATGCTGAATGCAAAAATGGAGGCCAAAGGGAAACAAGACATAACACAAAATGGAGAATTCCTTTGAAGCAACTTGTGAGCGCACCATAATCTACTCTTTCAAAAACACCTGAATGAATATATAACAAAAAAAAAAAAAAATACATAAATACTCAATTGCACAATAAAAAAATAGACAAAAACAAGAGAATAAAACCGTATCATACATCGCTATAACGCCAAACAACATAAATGCCAACTAAAATCACCTGTAGGTTTCAGAAGGAAACCACTGACACGTGCCAGACACAATTCAAAACAACATTATTTTTTGAACTGCTTTCAAAACTGCATTATGAAAACTCCAAAACTGTTCATGATGGACCAATAGATAAAATACCCAAATTAAATGTATAGTTAGGCCTCCCAGTTTGACAAGCTCCAGCTATGATTAGTACAAATATAAATGGTTGAGCCCTAATCTAAGTAGAGCAACCTAAGCCAATTGAAGACCCAATATCCTTATGGATCCACTTGCATTAAGCGCGACAGCGATGCATCTAACCAAAACCAAATCTACATGAATGATATTTAATCATGAAGTTGAAAACTGCTAATAAACCCATGCTTTTCAGCTGCATAGAAAATGACAATTTGTTAAAAATAGAAAGGCAGTCTGTAAATAAGAACCTGCACAATTGACTTTGACTAGATGCACGACGCCAATATGCCTCTGACAGTGTTGGATCTGCCTATATAGCAACATTTAAATCATCAAGTGCCTTACTATAACGTTTCACCTTCACATTTTGTGAAACTCTTTCAAACAACTCAGCACATCACCGGGTTTCCCACCTGCATATCCAAGATGAAATAATGCACATCATTAAGCCAAAAAAAAAACTGAAGAACATAAACTAACATCTTTATATCCTGGATGTCATAAATTCAAGGATCTACATTCAATCTTGAAACTAATAAACTGATTCCATACAAATGATAAGTCCAATTTTTTTGTGGTTCTGCAACCTGGCTTTCAAGACAAATGGGACTTGTATGAGTTCTCTGATTAAGGATGTGGGTTTTCTTAAATATGTTTGCTCAAGTATTCTTGCTCCATGAGACTTTTCATGCTTCAAGTCTCAATGACTCTAAACAGTGGGATTGTGTTTAGCAAAAGAATCAAATTTTCGCCTAACATCTACTCTATGTCGAAATTCTAAAGTGGCTCGCAATTTTAAACGACTGTCACATAACAAGTTTTAAATGTAGCTTTAATGTGGTGAGATCATCTACCCTAGGTTTTGCTTTACAAGTTACAACCATATACAATGCACCAAAGCAAATTTATCCCCCATGAACACTACAGAAAGACACACTCTGAAGACAAAACAAAATGGAGCAATTCCCCTGCTAGAGCTATTATCAAAACAATGATGAGATTATACTTCAAAGTATATGCATATTACACTATCAGGACTTTATCTCTGGAAAATTAAGCATGACTATCAGATCAAGCTAAAGTTTTGAATAGATAAGACTGTTTAAGATATCTGAATGGGATTTGAATTAGAAAATAAGAATGAAGATAAAACAAGGACAAGCTGGCAGCCATTGAAATAATTGCAATAGTTCAAACCTCTCCACTAACTGTAAAATCAAGTCTCTTGATTGCGGATTGCCATTTGATTTCTTGCTCAGAATTGGCAAGGAGGGTAATGTACCCACGTGAAAGCCCCCACAACCAAATCACTTTGATATGCCTAAGACAAAACAGTTGAATCTTGATTGAGAACTACCCAAAAAAGAATAACAAAGAAACATCCATTCAGGCAATTCTCACTAACCGATCAACAAAGCGAAAGCAAACATAGCAAGAGAAAATTTGAATTGAACAAAGCATAACATAGCAATACTCGTGCGGTCGAGCTTTATCAAAATTTTAATTCCCCAATAGCCATTGATACCTTTAATACTTGGAGATTCCCGTGAGTAATTCAAACCCACGTAAACTCAATTAGCAACAGCAATTGACAGGCACCACAACTGATTGCGGGCATTTGGAATTTCGACCAACAATGCTAATGACTGTTGAATTTAAGTTCGAGATAGTGCAGTCTTCTTGTTTCTTTTTTTGGCCTCAAGAGAAAAGAGATAAGAACATGGATTCATCTAGAGGTACTAAATGTGAAGATTTGCAATCACAGTTCTGATTAAGGGTGGTTTGATTAAGTATTCAGTAGCAATTCTTCTGAAACTACAATGAGATGCACATAAAAACAACTCAAAGGAGTGTCAGCAACACTTTGTAACCTTAAAGTATCAATGTATTTGGATGGAAATTCAAGTTCTTAAATATCTTTATGAGACTATAAATATATTCAACTGCACTTCTTCAGCCCAGATGCACGTATTTGGCTACCTTAATGGCATGCAAGGATGTATCAGGAGTGAAGAGTAAGAGAGTTGTGATCTTTTACCCTGATACAACTCTTCTTTCGTCAACAGTGATCTTTACAAACTTATTTTGCTTAATCTTATCGAAATTCTATATTCTCTAAAGCATGTCTGAAGTAATAGATTCAGCATGTATCTAGTTGATGACTGCTAACTCCATTACTGGCTCAACATATGATGTTTAGAAACACTAATTAGAGAGTATGTTATATTGGCTAATTAATTTTATTTTCTTGTCCTTAGTTTGCTGCTCAAACAAACAAATTACCAATAATGGGAATTAAGACAAAGCAAAATGGCAAAGTAACATGAACCAAGTGCAGATGCAAAAACAACCAGACAAAGAAGCTTAAACAAATTGAAAATAATAGGAAAAGCATTTGTACCAAACATCAATGTCGTTGATAGACCCATAACTAAGGAAACATAACATTAGCAATTTTGGAGTAGATCTATGCTCTTTTTTACCATTCGAGGCAAAATACAGATCAAACTATATGTCAAGCGCCAATAAATTACTTGCAAAAATGACTACCAAACATTAGAGCAACTAAGGAAATAGATTAAAGGGTAAAAAAGTGGGTTGTGAAGTCCCAATAACTACCGAAGAAAGAACAAATAAGGCAAGCCTACCATGTTGAGAACTGAGTACCATCTTCTTCTTTGTCATCATCCTCTAGACCTCCTTTCGCGAAAACTTTCGTCGGCCATCTTTACAAGAATCAAACAAGCTTTTCAAAATCATGAACAAAAAAAAAAAAAATCTGTATTTCAAATTAAGAAGCCCTAACCACGCACCTGACCCCAAAACCTCCAGGAAATGGCAACAAGCCAAAAACCTCGTTTCACCATGACCTCTGTATAACAAGTCCAGATCGGTCAAGCTACCCCATTTGTTGGGGCGGAAGAAAGGGAAAGCAGAGAGAGAGAGAGAGGCACTGCATCTTTGTTCGCCTTCTTCTTCTCTCCGTGGTGCGTCGGTGGCGGTAGGAGAGGCCGCGTCGAGAGGGAAAGAGAGTTCCTAGTTTTCAGAAGAAGAAAAACAGAGACTAAGGAGGGAGAGAGGCCGAGAGAGTACCAGTCGAGTGAAATTAAACGTGAGAGAGAGGGGGGCATACACTGATTTTGTTGAGGGGATGGAAGATTGGAGCTCAGTAAACCCTAGAACATGGAACGAGAGAGAGAGAGAGAGTTTGGAAGAATTTCTAGCGGGAGTAACCCTAGAAGATGGAAAGCGTGAGAGAGAGAGAGGGGGGGAATATTGGGGGATTCTAGCGGGAGATGAAATATTGATTGGGAATTTCAGGGGGGAGACTAATTACGCGTTTTGGATACAAAAAATTGAAGAGTCTCTACGAAGCTACGTCGTTTTATGTATTGTAATTATGGAATAAAGCATTTTTTTTCCGACCGAAAAAAATACGGTCGCAATTGTATAATTATTAGCGACCGCGGCAATTTGCAGAGACAATTGTTTACTTATTTGCGACCGAAAACCATTGTAGACGCAATTGCTCTATTTTTTTGCCATTGCGTTTGTTGCTGTCGCAATTACGTACTTTTTGAGACTGCAAAAGGTGCAGTCGCAAAAAATATGACGCAAAAAGCCATTTTTCTTGTAGTGACAGTTTCGTCCAATGTGATATGATTGCACTTTGAAGTTCAAGTACATATATATTTTCACAAAATGTGTGACTAATAGTGCATTTAGATAAACAAAAGGAAAATTTTGAGTTACTAAAAGGAAGAGAGTTGGGAGTAAATGGGAAGTTGTGACACTTTAGTTTGCACTATGGATATATACTTACGATGATTTTCTTTTCTTATTCCCTGCCAAACCCACTCTAGATTTATGGCTTCGGATACTTTGGAGACTGTAAGAGCATTGAGGATGGCATGAAGAAACCAAGAATCACTGAGAACAGAGCCATTAACCAGCCTTAGTTAAAACTCAAATTGTAGTTTGAAGCTGCAGCGAAGAATGCTGAGCAAAGAACAAACGAATGGGTAGTTCAGGACTCAGCAAACCAGCTTGTACGTAAGGCCCATAGTTATGAACCAGGTCGTGAGTGCTTGGAAACAGATTCTCTTATAGTAACGTTGCACAAGTAATAAGTAATTTTCTTCTCTTCAATACACCAATGAGGTTCATGTCTTTAGCCGAACAATACGAATATCGTATACCGTAACAAAACTCTGGTTTGGTTTGGTTTCTCAAGTTCAATGATTCAACTCGGTGTTTGTGTTAATTATTTTGGTTTGGCATTTTCTGGGGTTGTTCAAAACACACTCTAATTCAATCAATTCTATTTTCTTTGAATTGTAATGGGTAGGTTGAATAGAGGGTAATTTCTCGGGGGTAGTTTCTCGCGCGATGCTCCGTCCTTTGCCTTCGATTTTTTGACCCTGTGAAGCCGCTTGAATTCGACAAAGGTAAAATCATCACGGCATTTCATACATAGCATTTTTATATATTCATATTTTAAAATGCTTTAAATTAGTTAAAAATTAATAATAGGGAATTATTTTCTTGACCCCACATCATGCTTAATTTATGGAATTTCATTTCTCAAATCTTCACTTTAGGAATTTCCGTTTACTCCAGTCAAGATTTATAATGTCATTCCTTTTTGCATCCTTTTCATGAAAATTTTATTTACCTACCAAACACAGAACCACACATATCAAATAATGGCAAGAACTTTAACATTACTATTCTTTTCTTGAAGAATATCATATTTTCCTGGAGTACTAAATCATTTCCTTAATGCAAGCTGCTAATATGCATACTAAATACCAATTTGGAGCAAAGGAAACGTGGTCCTTTTTAAGAACTTGGAAATCGGCTGTGATGGGATTTGATTTAATTTGTTTTCTCCGTTAATTGACTATTAATATCTTGGGATGTATATTTCATATAAATATATCCCTAATTTATGAAATTTATTTGATGTCTTAGGGTTTCTTTATCCTATAAATACATCCTTATTCCTTTCAATAATTCATCTCTACACTTTTGCAGAAATAAAAAGGTAAACAAACAAGATTTGAGTGCTAAAGTTTTTATTGTTTTGTATAAGTTGAAAATCAAATCAACTCATACATAGTGTTTTGTGACAATCTAATTCAACGTTCTTGCATCCTGCATTTATTTGAACGTTTTTTATTGTCTTGTTCATTCCGCATATCATTCATCATTCATCTGGTGATCCGTTGGTGCCTTGTTACTGTTGGCCGGATTGACAAGAAGTCTATTCGGAGCCGGTTGATCCCTGAGATCGAACTTGAGGTTCGTAGCAAGCTATTGAATCAAAAAGAAACTCTGGGAGCATCGTGAGTTGGCGAGAATAGGTAACTGATAGGTGCCGAAAAGTACCCATTTAGCCCTCTAATTAACACTTTAATAGTCCACTCATAGAGTTACTTGATGACTCATAACGGTTGAATTGTGTTTGTAGGCTATGGAGAGTGCCGAACAATTAAAAGTGCTAATTGGAGTCGATACGATGCATGAAACACAAAGTAGACGTATAGAGCTTCGCAACGGTCCAAGAAACGCATCATTTCGAGTTCGGATGAAGCCGGGGCGAGTCCGCGAAGTTTTGGCCTACAATCTGGATTTTTCGCCCGGGCGGGAATCAAAGCCGCCCAGGCGGTTTTACTCGAGTCAAGGGCGGATTAGGGCGTTGACCACGTTTTTTGGGGTTTTATTGTAAATAGGTCATTGCTTTGTTCATTTTAGGGGTTCTAGAATATTTTAAGGCAAGTTTAGAGAGAGAAACGCGGGCCGTTCCATGGGTTCTTCAAGTTCTTCATCAAATCAAGCCTTCGTCTCCATCTCCATGGCCGGCTAAACAACTTCTAGGGGGAAGATGAAGCCCCGGTTCAAGTAACTTTGTTTATGTATAGGATTTAGGTTTATTCATTCGAATCGATTGTTTAACTTAGAACATGTTTCATTATGATCGGATGGAACCGTTTTAATTCTTTCTATTGGTTGAGTATTTGTGTGTGCACTCTCAAATACCTAGATAAACAATGGTTTTCTACGTTTGTGCTTGGGTAACTGTAGACACCCCAATTTTGGATACCCGTGCACGCCCAATGACGAATGAAACGTTTAAACCACCTTGGAACTTGTCCAGAGAAATTGGAAAATCAGCCTCACAAGCCGTGCGGCCCCTCATACAAGCCGTACGGTTCTCATTTTTCTTCACAAGCCGCGCGGCTCCCTCATTCAAGCCGCGCGGCTAGTGTTGTTATCCCCTGCAAAATCCTGACAGCCAGCTCAAGGAATATCATCATCTCGCCACCGCCGAATCTCATCATTTTTATTCTCTCATTTCGGTTATAAATGGAGGCCTCCTCTTCCTCTCGGAGGGCCCCGAAAAAAATATATTCCAAGAGAATTTCCGTTCGATTTTCCGACGAAGTTTTCGTTCGAAATCGCCAACAAACTCCCCCAAAACTTCACACTTTCCACCCCCTTTCAATTCCTCTATACCGTTCCCAGTTATACCAAGCCTTGATTCTACAAGTCCAAACCCGAAGAATCCGAAGTTTTCAATCTCTGTTTCGAGTTCCCGAAAGGTATAAACCGTTTTCGAGCTTCGATTTTCAAATCGCGGCTCCCCGAGGGCATCCCCGAGTTGATAACGGTTTCAACAACCGCATATTGACTCGGTAAACCGTTTTCAAAACAAAAACCGGCTTTTCGGAGTCGTACCGGGTGATTTTTCTCGATAAACGCACGGTACGATCCGTACCGCAAATAAATTTCATTTCAATAATTTGTTCACAAACAAAAACAACTCATTTGGGGTACATTTGAAGAAGAAAATCGAATTTTGAACAGGTTTTGGGCTCACTGGTCCTAAAACAAAATTTTTGAAAAAGGGTCACACGCAAGCCGCGCGGCTTGTGTTGTAGGCCGCACGGCTCCTGTGTAGGAACTGCGCGACTCCCGTTTAAATCAGAAATTTTCCCCTGTTTCTCCTCTGTTCGTACTCTGTTTCTCTGATTTCTCTGCAACTTTTTTCTGTTTATTACACTATTCACCCTCTATTTTCTCGTTATTACTAATTAGTCGTTTTTGTTTAAGTTTTATTTCCGTTATGGTTTTAATTTATTATTATTTTTCCTGTTTAATTGTCCAAGTTTTTAATAAAATGTTTTCTATAAAAATCCCACAAATTATTTAGTAGAGACCGAGAACTTCTCGGGCGAGCGGGGTGCTTTTCAATAAAACCTTCCCCGCGCGTAACTTGGCTTCCGAATCCAAAAGAATCTTTTCGCGGATCAAATCTTTTCCAACGTGGCATGAGAGTCAACAACTATTCTTAAAACGGTTTCTCGGGTACCAAACATTTTCTAAATATAAACCCCGGGTGGCGACTCACATTTTTTCGTTTTCATATCCGAACCTTCGAGCGAGCCGCGTGGATTTTCACCATCCACAAAATGGAGACTCCGCTGGGGAGACTTTTAAATTAATTTTTTATTTTTGGAATTTTACACTTGTAAAACGACCCCTGAAAGCTTGACAAAAACGAACACGCCCCGCGTGATCGAGAAAGGAATGGTGCAGTAACAGGGCTACGCCCGACCAATCCGGACTGGAGCTTTCCCGGTTGTTTGCTTGTGTAAAATTTCAAAATCAAAAATTGATTTATTGGTGAGCCAAACTTGAAAAATAATTTGTGGGATTTTTTTTTTTTTGAAAATATTTTGTTATCAAAACTTTTGCATTGCACGTACATCGATGCTGGATAAACCCCGCCGTTGCGTCTTGGTTACCCTACCCGGCTTGCCGGTGTTAGGACATCCCAAGATTCTCGGCAACCCCGGACGATGATGAGTCAGCCTGCCGTTTGACCTTTGCCATGCAGTACACTTGGCACTGGGAGGCAAATATTGACTCTAGTCTAGGGAACCCCTTTAACCAAAACCCGGCCTTTGCATATAGTAAACTGTAGTACCTTCCAACTTAGGACAGGAATCCACAGGGTACGACTATCTGTTATATCCTGTTTACCTGATTATCCTGTTATCTGTTTATCTGTTTACCTGTTAATTGTCCATCTTATTTGCTTATCAACTGTTCATCCATTTTGTATACATCACTCCATGTGTATATTGTCTCCGTCTTGCATGCATGCATAGGATAACTTTGCCTTAGGTCATTGCATCATGTCTGCATACATAAGGATTGCCCTGACAGTCACACGCATTTCGTCGGATATACGATAATTACTCATCAAAAAAAAAAATCAAAAAACCAAAATCACAAAAAAAAAAAGGTGCTACGATCAGCTCTGTTTCCCAAAATGAAATGCGCATTTCCTTTATGGTAGAGTCATCATGTCTGGAGGACCTTACAAGCGATTCAAGTCTACCCTCACCACCCACCAAGGGGCGCCCGTGTGGATAATCGAGGAAGTTCTGCCCGAGCAACCTCCATGCAAACCAGAGGAGCCTCAGCAAGGGAAGCTCAACATAGAAGACCATATGGGGGAAGATCTCGATCAGAAACTCGGTTTGTTGGCCGAAGCCAATCTGCCATGTGTGTCTCTCCAATGGGATGCAAATGAAGGATGGAAATTCTGCTTCCCGGAGGAGCCGAAGCCAATGCCGGAAAAGATTACTTTGATGATGGAGCAAGATGACGGGAACCTCACAACCATGCCACCTGTGAAATACTTTGATGCCAACGGCCAACCCGTCTACTACTTTGAAGACCCAGTCACAGGCCACAAGTATTGGGACGAATGCGAATGTGATGTGTGCTTTGCAGACTGCCTTCTCAATAACGATGGCATGACCCCACAGCAGCTCAAGGATCAGGCTAAATGGGAGAAAAAGGAAGACCCCAAGGGGAAAGGAAAAGTTGATGAAACAGGATCCTCTGTAGGGTCAACATCTCCAAATCATCCATCCTCTTAAGAACGGCTTGTAAAGCCAGAAGTAGTCATGGAATGAACAAATCAAGCCAAAAAGGGTTTCTTTTGAAGAATCAAGTCAGTCTGTGATTCTTGTCTGTTATCGAGTCTGTTGCTGTTTAATTATCGAGTCTGTTGCCAGATGTGAATATCCGCCGACTTAATCCAGCCAGCAGGGCTTCTTTTGAAGAATCAAGCCAGCTTGTGATTCTTGGTACTTTGATTATCGAGTTGTTTGCTTATCGAGTCTGTTCAATCATCGAGTCTGTTGTCGAGTCGGTAGTTGTACCAGTTTGTAAAAACTCCTTGCTTTTAATGAAAAGATCTTTTGGGAAAAAGAGCCAAATTTGTAGTCCCGAACTACGTTATGGCCTGATTCCTCTCTAAAGGGGATACGTAGGCAACCACCGGTCCGGCCGTTGTTTTCATAAATCATGGGAATTTAAATATATCCAACAAAATAAAAGGAAAATTGGGGCAATCCTTTCATGCATCATGCATCTTTCTTTTGTACATAGACTCCCTTTCATTTTGCACATGCATTACGCACTGCATCCCTGAGTTCAATTTGTGCATATTCATCAGTACTAACCATTGGCAAGAAGAAGAAGAACCTCACACCGGGTTGGACCCGAATCCCCGAACAGTGATTGGTTCGAACTGAGTCAGGAACAGAACAGTCAACCGGGGGTTTAGCCATGGCAGAAGAAAAGGATAAAATTCAGCTTCTCGAAGATGCTTTGGAGGAACAGAAAACCAACAGCGCCAAACAGATGGCCCAAATGATGCTCATGATCCAGAAATTAACTGCTCAACTCCCTCCACCGGCAGGGAGCTCAAACAGTCAGAACATGGAGTCAGTACTAACCAAATTAGCCAAACTCGAGGAGTCTGTTCAGAAACAGGAGAAGATAGCAGCTACAGGGATTGATATGGAGAAGTTGTGCCTCTTCCCAGTTGCAAAGCTCCCTGATAAATTCAAACCGATAGATTGGGACAAGTTTGATGGCAGCGGTGACCCGAAAGCTCATCTGCAAACGTATGTGGGCACTTTGTCCATGTATGACGTTGGAAAGGATGCGATGGGCCAGATGTTTCAGCAAACTCTGACTGGACCTGCACTTCGCTGGTTTCTGAATCTGGACATCTCCAAGAAAAGGACATGGGAAGATATTGGGGCAGCCTTTGTCGCCCAATACAATTACAACATTCAGCTTGAAATGACCGTCCGAGAACTGGAATCAACCAAGATAGGAAAGAATGAGTCCTTTGCTGACTTTGTTAAGAGATGGAGAGGGAAAGCCTCCCAGATGATGGAAAGGCCTTCAGAAAAGGAACAGATGAGAATTATTACGAGAAATCTGGAACCAAACTTTGCCAAGCACTTGGTGGCCTTTCAGACCACCGCTGACTTCAAAACCTTCTATGAAGCCGGCCTAGCAGTTGAAGATGCCCTCCGAAGCGGCATATGTGAGAAAGGTGAATCTGTCCCTAAATCAAGACAAGTTTACTCTGGCAACAGCAACGCCTTGTTTGGACCCAGCAATTACAATCAAAACCAAGCCAGCTCTTCCAATCCCAAACCAGCCAAAGCCGAACCAGTTAACCAAATTGCAACCCAGTCACAGTTCCAGCAAACAGCTCCCCCACCAAGATGAGTATTCCATCCACTCCCCTTCCCTCTTGTCACAGTGTACAAAAAACTCCTTGACAAAAATCTCATCCAACCACTCGAGCCTCGAGAACCACCCAAAGAGCTTCCTCTTAACCATAACCCAAACACCTATTGTGCCTACCACCAGACGCCTGGCCATCATACCAATAACTGCATCCGTCTCAAGCATAAAATCCAAGATCTTGTGGACGATGGAACCCTTCCACTTCCTAACCAAAAGCCTAACACCATTTCCAATCCTCTGCCTAATCATAAGCAAAACACCCAAGTCGGCCAAATATCCCTCATCCCCACTGCAGGAGACCTTACCTTCGCTAAATTTAACCCTAGCCTCTACATCATCGCAGCTACTAAACCCAAACCTATCGTCCCCCTGCCAGAAGGTCTTGAGGTCCATCTCCTTTCATATGCCAGTACAATGCAAAACCCCAAGTGGAGTGAAATTGCGGAAGAAGAAGAATGGTCCCTGAGCGATCAAGATTGGGAGGAATCCCGACAAGCATTGTTCGATTCTTTGCTAATCCCTAGGGATCCAAGCCAATTCATTGTCCCTGAATTGCTGGACAAGCCGATTGTTCATATACCAGAAAATTCCCATGTCCACCAGATTGATACAACAGGAAGCATTTCTGAACAAGGCAAAGAAGGAAGGAATATAAATCCTCTAGGAGAAGTGTTGACTCCAGACAGACATCCTGTGGATCATGTCTCACCACTCGCACATTTCAGAGAAGAAGGCCGTTCTGTCATAGGAGCCGCCTTCGGAAACCAAGATTGGCTCCCACAGGCATACATCAGTGACGGATCTTTACCTCAGCCGTCAGTTCCATTCTCGCCGTCATCCGATGTATCAGTACTAGTCACTGACCCCATGGCTACCATTTGGGATGAAGAAGCAGTGGTCGATATCCGAGTAAGCAATGATGAAGTATGGACTGTCAACAAAGTCATGTTGGATCCGTCCTTTTGGCAAAACTCCGAAGTAGACAACCTCCAGACAAAAATGGAAGCGGCTGAAATCAAGGAACAAAGGATCAGAAGTGATCTGATGAATTTCTGGACTGAAGATCAAGAAACCATGCAGAAAAGGGAAGCCATCAGGGCCGGCAAACGGTCAACCGAATAACCAGGAGCGGTCGAATCTACCAGCCAGCCCACCTCCAAGGTGGGAATCCCTCCAACCATGCTGCAACAGGGGATTTCGCTTGGGATGATTCCATTCTTGAGGACACAATTTCTGACCATCCGGAAGTCGTCATTCAGCAGAATTCCACTGCTAGGCCTCCTCCGAAGAATCCCCCAGTAACAAATGATCCAATTCAAAAGCAACTTGAACGAACCCCAGCCACAGTGTCTATTTGGGGGTTACTCTCTTCATCCCGAGAGCACCGCCAGAAGCTAATCAAGGCTTTGTCTAACATGGAAGTACCGCCAGACACTCCTCCTGAAACAATGATAGCTCTGCTTACGCCAACCCGCGCGAAGCATGTCGTAGTCTTCACTGAAAAGGATCTGCCGCCAGAAGGAGCTGGTCACAACAAGCCATTGCACATCACCTTGAAATGCATGGAGAAATGGGTCCCGGTTGTGCTACTAGATAATGGATCTGCCTTGAATGTCTGTCCCCTGCGTACAGCTTATTGTTTGGGTTTCAAGAACAAGGATTTCCAGCCATCAAACCTTGGAGTGCGTGCCTATGACAATACTCGTCGAGACGTGATTGGGACAATTCAGATGGAGATAATGATCGAAGATTTTGAGACCAATGTAGAGTTTCATGTGCTCGACATTCCCTCCTCATTCAACTTGTTGCTAGGAAGACCATGGCTCCACCGATCAGACATCATGGCTGTACCTTCCTCTCTACATCAAAAAGTCCAACTCGGACTAGCCACAGGAACCTTAACCATCTATGGGGATTCTGGAATCCGCCCGCATGTCCCTAACAATGCTCCCCTGCTTGAAATTGCCCACGGAGAGGAAGACATCACTCTTGGAGGATTTTCCTTTGATACTTCTGACAGTGTATTTACCATCAAAATGGACGAGGATTTCTCGATAAGTTCAACCGCTCTCGACATGATGCTAAAAATGGAGTATCTTTCTGGTCTAGGGCTGGGTAGCAATAATCAGGGGGTAGCAGAATTCCCTGAGTTTCTGGCAAACAATCACCGTTTCGGTCTTGGTTATGAATTGACTGGCAACAGATCCAGTCATGGCAGGAAAGAACGAGCTTGTGCCAAGAAAGGGCCTATCCAATTCATAAAAGCTCCAGAAGCTATTTATCAGGGGGACCCAGAGCCATTCTAGGACATGGAAACAAAAGCCAAGCTGCCAGGGTTCGAAATCTTTGTTGACAACACCTGGGAGAGCGATGATGAGACAGAAGAATGGAAGGCGCCGGCTAAGATACCCCACGTTGACTGGATCGAGGTTCTTGACTCAGGGAGTCTTTTATCGTTGTTTGGGGAGAAGAATCCACCTGGTATGGGAAAGGACGAGCCTGCTGCAACGTTCGTTGGTTTAAAGCCTGTTGAAGATATAGAGCTAATGATGCTGAGTCAGGAAGCTCTGGAGGATGTCACTGCACTCATCATTGATGCATATGGAACCTATAAAAATTGCACATTTGTACCTAAGATAAGTACACTGGCACTAATTCTGAGTTTGAGTCTGGGTCCAGCACTGAGTCTGAGTCCAGCATTGAGTCGGAACATGAGTCTGTCATCATTCCGCGTCATCACTTCTCTTTCGAGTTTGAGTCTACACTCATGTATCATGCCCCTGGGGCCCCCTTCTTGGCAATAAATGAAATCAACTTTGCTTACCTTGCCGTGTCTGAAATAAATTGTGTTGACCCTGACGATGAAGAGATTGAGTTTGAGGAAGAAATTCCGAAAGAACTCTGATCCCTAATCGAAAGGGAAAACGAAAGGCATGCTCAGCCTATAAAAGAAGAAGTAATTTCGATAAACTTGAAAGATGAGAATAATCCGCACATGGTTCAAATTGGCTCCGGATTGACTCCAGAAGAATTTAAGGCCCACTCAGATCTCCTGAAAGAATTCGAAGATGTCTTTGCATGGTCGCACGCAGATATGCCTGGTATTGATCACGAGATTGTGGAACACCAAATCCCGTTATACCCTGATGCAAAGCCTGTCAAGTAGAAGCTGAGGAAGATGCGGCCAGATTGGGTGTTGGAAATCAAGAAAGAAGTTCAGCGGCAGATAGATGCAGGTTTTCTTATGGTAACAGAATACCCCCAGTGGGTAGCAAATATTGTTCCCGTCCCTAAAAAGAATGGAAAAATCAGAGTCTGTGTGGATTTCAGGGATTTAACAAAGCCAGTCCAAAAGATGACTTTCCTTTGCCACATCGACGTTTTAGTGGATAACACTGCGGGGCACGCACTACTTTCTTTCATGGATGGGTTTTCAGGTTACAATCAGATTCTCATGGCTCCAGAAGATCGTGAGAAAACTACCTTCACCACAGAATGGGGCACCTACTGTTACAGGGTCATGCCGTTTGGGTTGAAAAATGCAGGGTCTACCTACCAGAGAGCAGCCACAACCTTGTTACACGACATGATTCACAAAGAAGTGGAAGTATATGTAGATGACATGATCGTCAAAGCCAAGGAAAGGGAAGAGCATCTACCTAACCTCCGAAAGTTTTTTGAAAGGATCCGCAAGTACAGATTGCGTCTCAATCCCGAGAAATGTACATTTGGGGTCACCGCAGGGAAAATGCTTGGATTCATGATCACCACACGGGGAATCGAAGTGGATCCATCAAAAATCAAAGCCATCTTGGAAATGGAACCGCCTCAAACGGAGAAGGAAATACGCAGCTTCCTGGGAAAGATTCAGTTTATCAGCAGATTCATCGCCAAGTTAACCTCAACTTGCGAGCCGATGTTTCGTTTATTAAAGAAGGGTGTACCATTCAGATGGGATGATAAGTGCCAGAAAGCTTTCGATGCCATCAAAAAGTACCTCCAGAACCCTCCAGTATTGATGCCGCCCATCCTGGGGCAACCTCTTATTCTGTACTTATCCGTCACTTCATCAGCCATGGGATGCATGCTAGCACAAGAAGGAGAAGGGGGAAGCGAAAAAGCCGTATACTACATCAGCAAGAAAATGATAGGGTGTGAGGAACGCTACACTTCATTAGAAAAAGTTTGTTGGGCACTGGTTTGGGCTTCCAAAAAGCTTAGACACTACATGCTAGCTTATTCTGTAAAGCTGATCTCCCGGATGGATCCTCTTAAATACTTGTTTGAGAAACCGGCACTCACTGGCAAGTTGGCACGGTGGTTACTCATGCTGGCTGAATTCGATATCAAGTACATCACCCGTAAGTCAGTAAAGGGGAAAGCAGTCGCAGGATTCCTAGCAGACCATCCTGTGGAAGGGCCAGATGATGTGGAGTTCGAATTCCTAGATGAAAATGTAATGACAGCAACCAACGATGTCTGGGTGTTGTATTTTGATGGAGCCGCCAATCAGAAAGGGTTTGGAATCGGAGTATTGCTAGTCTCGCCAGAAGGGTCGCACATCCCCCTTGCTTTCAAATTGAATTTTGGGGTCACTAACAATCAGGCAGAATATGAGGCATGTATCGTCGGAATGGAGGCTGCCCTAGAAATCGGAGTCAAAAGACTGGAGGTAGTCGGTGATTCCAATTTGGTTGTATCTCAAGCCAACGGAGAGTGGAAGGTAAGAGAAGACAAGCTCAAACCTTATCATAAAGATCTCGAGGATCTAATTCCACAATTTCAAACAGTCACATTCACTCATGTGCCAAGGTTGAAGAACCGGTTTGCAGATGCTCTGGCTACCCTAGCCTCGATGGTGGAGATACCAGATGGAATTAAACTGAGACCAATCACAATTGAGCAAAGGGATAAGCCTGTCTTCGAATACGTCATGGCAGTTGATGAACCAGATGACGATATGCCGTGGTATCATGACATTTGGAATTTTATCAAAAGAGGCGAATATCCAGCAGGGACGGATAAGAAGGATCAAATCGCTCTCCGAAGATTGGCTTCACAGTACATCATCTGTGGAGGGAAGTTGTATCGACGATCGCACTGCGGAGTGCATAAACTGTGTGTGCACGGTGCAGAAGCCACCACGATTATGGAAGAAATCCATGAAGGAGTCTGTGGTCCTCACATGAATGGGATGATGCTTGCTAAGAAAATTCTCCGTCAGGGATACTACTGGTCAACCATGGAAACTGAGTGTGTCCAGTATGTGAGACAGTGCCACAAGTGCCAAATTCACGCCAATCTCATGCATGTACCACCATCCGAACTGCATTCCATGACCTCGCCTTGGCCTTTCTCTACCTGGGGTATCGATGTTATTGGCAAAATTACACCCCGGCTGCATCAAACGGGAACAAATTCATCTTGGTCGCCATCGACTATTTCACTAAATGGGTCGAGGCTACCTCATACACTACTCTCACAGCAGTCCAGGTCGCTCACTTCATCAAGCAAAACATCATTTACCGGTACAGTGTCCCTCAAGCTTTTGTATCAGACAACGGGGTTCATTTCAAGGGAACAGCAGCGGAAGTGCTTGAAGAGTTCAGTATTCAAGTCCATAAATCGACTGTCTACAGGCCACAGACTAACGGAGCCGTCAAAGCAGCAAACAAGACCCTCAAGACGATACTCGAAAGAACCACTCAATCTGCAAGAAATTGGCACGAACAGTTGCCGTTAGCCTTGTGGGGATATCGGACGTCCATCCGCACTCCGACAGGGGCAACACCGTACTCTTTGGTTTATGGCATGGAGGCCGTCCTCCCAATCGAGCTTGAAGTACCGTCTCTAAGGGTCATAATCGAATCAGAGATCAATGAAGTAGAATGGTGAAACGCAAGGTTTGAAGAGCTCATGTTGTTTGACGAAAGGCGGCTTAAGGCTTTGTATCATGTTCAGGGGTATCAGCGCCGAATTGCGCGGGCATTCAATAAAAAGGTCAAATCCAGGAACTTACAAGAGGGAGACATGGTTTTGAAGGAGATCCGAGCTCCAGTTTTCGATCCTCGAGGGAAATTCAGACCGAAATGGGCAGGGCCATATATTAGCAAGAAAGTTCTATCCGGAGGCGTAACTCAGCTTATCGATCTTGACGGTAACGAATTCTCCACTTTGGTCAACATGGACCAGCTCAAGAGATATTACCCATGAGAGAAGCTCGCTGGACTGAAAACCGCAAGGGCGGGCAACGCCAGGCAAAATTTAGAGTAAGCCTGCTAGATTGAAAACCCGCATTGGGCGGTCTAGGCAAAAGATAAGGCAAAAATATTCAAATAAGCTCACTAGACCGAAAACCCGAAAGGGCGGTACTAGGCAAAACTAAGAGCATTAAAAGGAGAGTGTTAATACACGAGTGAACCCTAGCCAAATTTGTTAGCCTGAACTATGTCATGACCTGATTCCTTTTTTCAAGGATACGTAGGCATCCTCACCTTGAGGACCGGTCACAACTTTTCAAAAATCTCTTAAGTTGGTCCAAAGCTATCATTTGCATGCACAATCATTGAGAATCAAAGCGGAAGAACTCTCATAATTCAGTTTATTAAACTTTTTCGATTACAAGGCTGAGCATGAAGCTTTCATAAACAAAACAAGCATTGGCCCCCACGGGTCCACAATTTATTTCAGGCACATTAAGGTTAAGTCAAAGTCAGTTTTGGTGTCCATTTTCTCTTTCTTCAATATCTTTCAGCAGCCATTTTATGTATCGCCTCGTGAGCAGAACAGTGGGATAGTCATCTCTTGGAATGGTCACTCGCTCCCTCCAAGTGTTTTGATAAGCTCGAACAGTTGCATGATTGAAGTTTGGCATGATGAAGTTTTCAGAATTGACCGACGGAACTATCTGACGGACACCAAGTTGGCGGAGAATGCGGTAGGGAATGTAAAAGGTCCAACCAGTCAGACCAACCAGAACCATTCGCCGGCGTCCCATATTGCTCAAAAGCCATGGTCGGACGGTCAAGCCAAGACAGACGCCAAGAAATCATCTCCTCAGTGAGCCGGGAAAACACCTGAACCCAACCTTGAGCGTTCCCATGAAACTCCTGAAAATCCCTTTGAACAAAGCCCTGTGTTTCGTGAATGCTATTTCTCGGTACTGCTTCCAACAGATTAGCCTTGTCACAAATCCAAGTCTACAAGAGAGAGAAGACAAGTCAGCAACTATAGGAAGCCTAAACCCGAGCGTTGAGGTAAAATATGAACGAGAGATAAACCAGAAAAAGGAGAGCTGAGTGAGAAGCCTACCTGTAGGAGCAAAGCACTTCCTTCAAAAATGTTTGTCTGGCCGGCCTGAACTCTGTCTAATCCAATCAAAGTGTCAGCAAGAACCATGGGAGCTACGTCCTTGCGTTCTTCAATTTGCATAGCCACCCCAACGAGTGCAGAGTTGGCTTGACTGTCCGTTCGAACAAACAAGAATGGCGCAAGAATGCTAAGGCACAGCGCAAAACCCTCGGGACGAAACTGGATGATAAGACGTGGGATGTTCAACACACCTCCGTTCATCATGGACCTTGTAGCGTTATTACTCAAGCCGAGTTTTTGGGACAAGATTTCAGCATAACCTATCCCGTAGACAGGAACCACGGGGATGTCCAAGTCAAAACCGCCAAGGTATGCATGAAATTCTTCCACCGTCGGGCACAATTCATGAAAGCCAAAGCGAAACACATGAACTTCAGGATCCCAGAATTGCACGGCCGCGTGCAACAATTCCGGACGTATGGTTACATTTCGGACGTAGCGCAATGAATGAAGCCTATGATCCCGGAAGTTTAACCAACCCATACTGTCGAGCTCATCAAGCCATGGTTGAATTAAAGCTGAAATGCTAATTGCCATGAGAGAAGTATGGAAATAAGAGAAGTATTGGATTTTGGCACTGTAAAAAGAAGCTTAAGGTTTGTACGAACAAGGAACATGCAACAAAGGCCTGCCTTTGTAAAGAGAAAGGAATGCCTCGGGATGCGTGCCGCCATTGGGTAATGTGAAGATTGCATGGAAGTCTGCGAAATAGGTATTCCCTAGGCCTATCAAGACTATGGTGTGCTCAGGTGCAAGCAAAAAGTCAAACGGAAGTCCAGAAGTCAGAAGCCAGAGCCAGAACTGTAGCATTTGCATACATGAACCGCGCGGTTCATGCATACAAGCTGCACGGCTTGCATATAGGAGCCGCACGGCTCCCCCTTTGAGGTTTCCAAAAGACAAATTCCAGATTAGCACTCCCCGGACCATTTCAGGCATATTTTTGGCACTTTTCTTGCTCATTCAAGTCATAATGGATATTTTAAGGTTATTGGAACAATCATTTGAGATTTTTGGTCGAATTTGGGTGGTTGGGCATTCCGAGATCTCAGATACGGCAAAACCGGCAAAAAATCAGCAGACGGGACTTCGTCGTCTCTATTTCTAGGACACCAATGACTCCCGAGAGTCACAATACGTGTTTGCAACATTGACGCAAGGTTGTTGGGAGGATTTGGTGTGAAGTGTGAAATTCAGGCATTCCGAGGCACGAGATTTGCGAAAACGGGGCGTCAACGAGTCGAAATCTGTTCCAGTAACATTTTCTCTGTCTCATCGGTTTAAGCAAGTTACAAGATGCACTTATGACTTGTCAGAAGTATCATTTGGTATTCATCTACCGAATTGCAAGTTCGAGCATGTCAGGCCCTGTGTCGCTCGATCTCTTTTTCATTTCACATGCAAAATTCAAATCTGTCGAGTCAGTTTGTATTTTCACTCCACAGTCATATATTCTCATAGCCCCAGAGGCGTTTGCCATATTTGTCAGTTTCAGTCATTTGTGCATCAAATTCAGACTTTGAACTCAGAAAATGTCAAAGTAAAAGACGACATGTACGAAAGTAACATATGCATCATGAAAAGTGAAAGTACATCTATCCGGGGCAAACAGGCCCAACATCTACAGCTAAACTCGGCACACATGCCGTATCCATGAATAAAAAGCAAAAGAAAGGGGAAACAGGCGCCCGAACCAAAAATCGAGCACGCAGGCTCGACCTAAATAAAAAATCTATCTCCTATACATGAACTGTCAGGTACTGCTACTCATCAGAAGAACTCAGGGGATCGCTCTCTGTCTGGTCCTCATCATGATCACTGCTACCCTCTGAATCTCCTACTCGCAAGCGCCAACTCCCGGGTCCCTCCACCGAAAAGCGGCTACTCCGCAAAACCCTGCCTGGAACTGGGGCTGAAGGCTGAATGTGCACTGGACCACCACCGGCATTCTTCATCAAAGGCCTGGTACGGCGCGGTGGAGAAGAAAGCACGTCCTGCAAAAAGAGAAAATTCATTAACAGACAGTTCAAGCATTCAAGTCTCAAAAGCTATAGCACAAAGCATACCTGGTCTGCCTCACTGCCAGCTGAACTACCTCGCCTCGGCC